>BPLQ01005490.1:0-13951 GCA_021605075.1 Caerostris darwini
TGCTACCGTTTTGAGTCGATTGAAGAGATTCAACGTGAGTCAACGCTCACTTTGAAGGCCATCCCTGCCGAGACTTTTAGCATGCATTGAGGATTGAAATAAACGTTGGGCTTAAGTGCATTACTTTGGAAGGCGATGAAATAAATTTGGAAGAATAAATAAAAAGTTTTTTGGAAAAAAATAATTGGTCTTACTTTTTGAGCACAGTAGTACGCATTTAATTTTTTTTTATATACTGTTAGTTCCCCAACCACAAGGAACACTTCTCTGTCTACCCACCACCACATCTTGCCATGGAAAGCCGCTGACAGCGAAAGTCTCCCAAGGGTTTTCTCCACTTCCCTCCCCTTTGCAAATGTATGAAAAGAATCGATTGGTAAATCAAGGCATCCACTTTGCCCACCTATCTCGAAAAGATTCGCACAAATTGGAGAATCACCCGCCTGCATGCACAGGTGGTATCAGGCAACCTAGCGGTTTCTAGACTATAATTGCAACCGAAGACGTCTCATCGCGTGGTGGGGGGACTTCTTTACGAGATTCGTTTGCTGCCAAGAGGGTTTGCAATCGAAAGAAAAGCAAGAGGGGAGACGGAGGGGAAAAAAAGCAGCAATTTAGGATAATTGATTCTCTGCGGGTATTGAAAGCAGATATGGTCAGGTCGGGTGATGGCAAGAGGAATGGAATGATCTCATGCATTTTGATCACTGGTTGTTATGTATCGTATGCTATTGCACAGTCATGGGCACCGGAATCGATAATTTGTTTTGCAGATTTGGCTTCTTTTTTTTTCTTCTTCCGCTTCTGGAGAGAGCTAAAGTCATTGGAAATGCTGCTGATTGTTTTATGGATGATTTGGATTTCACACTGTGATGTGAGGAAGTACGAATAGCTTCTCTTGATGAAATGAATTAGCTTGTTGGGTTAATTTTCATTTGCTGATTAAGTCACTGTAGGTGCCAAATTGGGTTCGTTTGCTTAAATTCAAATCATTCTTTCATCTTATTCTGAAAACGAATATTTACAGAAATGCCGAAGAAGATTCGCCATCTTAATTGGTTTTAATCATACTTGTCATATAAGATTTCCTAGATAATTTCCAGTTGAGTCATGTGGTAGTGAGAAAAATATGTGTCCAGCTATAAAAATAAATATAGCTAATCTTTTTCATATCAGTTTTCTCACTCAAAGTCATTATAAATAATTAACCTTTCTGATGGCTTTTTTTTATTTTTATTATTATTCACATAAAAAGTGCCAAATAGCGATAATACGCTAAAGAATGTTTCTGAGAAAATGAAAGCCGCAACTTATATGATTGGCTACTAGAAGCTAAGGCTTCTATATAACTTTCAATGTATTTCTATTGCCGCCTATGAATTCAACAGCCTGTAAGTACTGTGTATTAAAGAAGAACCAGTGGTTACATCCACTGATCGTAGATTAACGATTATCAAGGGATTGACTTTGAAACCTTTTGAATTCCTATAAAAGAAGAATCACTATCTAAAAAAGCTTTGAAAATTTTACTACAAATTTTAATTTTTAATTTTACAACATATTTATGTGAATTAGAATTTTCTACCCTCACTACAATTAAGTGTAAAAAGAGAAGAAATTTTCATTTTATTGAAGAGGAAAGGACAGTTTGCCTTTCAAATCTATGCCCAAACATTGAAGAAATCGTTAGGACACATCTAGCTCATGTTTCTCATAAACACAAAAATAAACTTGGGGTACATTTCATTTTATTTTTTTCTGCAATTTTTGACTTAACTATTATAACATATTTTTCATAAATTTCTATGTAGTGCGCCTACAATTATTTATAGTATTTTAAATGTGCCCCAATTCAAAAAGTTTTGAGAACCACTTATCTATAGTATAACCATATGAATAAAAATAGCCAATAGTAAACAAAATCGTAGGTGTCCGTCAGGTGGTTCGACCGCATTCCAACCAATAAAATGACTGACAAGCGGTGAAACCCTCAAAAGAATCCAAAGAAAGATTAGGAGCTGAAAATCTTATCCGAAAAGCAAGCCAGGCACGAGTACTGCTCCAGAGTACTTTAAAGGACACTCCCAGTTTATCACCATACTGCTAAGTACACCACAATAAAAGTATTGTGAAAGGGTTTGCAGCCGGATGGTGGCCCCTAATCTCAGCAAATCTTCTGAAAGAAAGAACTGGAAAAGAACGTAAACGAGTATTTCTTTATAAGTTCAAAACTGCAGAAGCTAAAGTAATTGATGTCGGCAGGATACCGTTCCGGGTTTTTCAGTTCACCGTTTTGGTAGTGGTGAGCGATGAAAAGAGATTATTTTCAATGGAGTGGTATCACTAAATTTTCTATCAAGAGAGTATATTTAGGGGCGGAATATTCTCAAAAAATAAAATATTGTTAGTTAATTTTGAAGTGTTTAACTTCAAAATTAACTTAATCTAAATTCATTAAAAGCAATTATAGTGTTTATTTATTTGGAAAAGTAGAGCAAAAAATCATGTATATTTTAAACAAACTGATATTTTTATCCGTAATTATATATTAAAGCTGGATTTAAATTTTTCCTACATTTTGCTGGCACATTCTTAGAGTAGATTTAAATTTTCCCCACATTTTGATGGTACATTGAATAGATTTAAATTTTTCCTACATTTTGCTGGTACATTCTTAGAGTAGATTTAAATTTTTCCAAATTTTGCTAGTAATTTTCTAGAGAATGAACCGGATATGAGTGAGATCAGTTTTAATTTTGCAAGAAAAATAAATTATGATTTTATAGAAAATCATAATTATGTAGTTTATGTAGAAATATCATGAATCTAGTATAAACCTCACAGTACCATGATACCAATTACAAAAATATAAAAAAAATATTCCAAACGGAAAATGGTGAAATTCGGCTTCACAATGCAATATCTTACGTAATAAAGTATATAAAAAATTCGATAAAATCCAGAAAATGAAAAACCAATCATCTATTATGATTACTGTTAACCTACAGAATTATTTTTGTTTTCACATACTCGCTGATTCCTTTTTAATTATAAAATAATGTACATTTTTGAAAATATCATTTTATGAAAACATTAATATCGATTAAGTAGCGATCGATTATTTTTGGCAAGCAGGTGTTATTTTGATCTGAGAAATCAATTTGAATCAAAATTGATCGGTTTTAACTCGGAAGTTTTAATCTTTATAAATCTTTAACATTTGAAAGAAGTATTCATGAAAAATTATGTACAATTAAATAGTAATTAATTTTAAAAATCTGGATTTAAAACATCAATCATTCCAAATGATATACTTTTCAAATCAAATTGTTGATTACTATGTTCTGTACTGAAACATAGTTTGAATACGTAAAATACATTTTCACTGCTATTTCGATTTGGAAAATCTAAAATTCACATCATAAATCAAGATTTATTGCCCATTTGAAATTCTTCTTCTCATTTACTGGCATTACAACCTTGTTCAGGCTTGAGCCTCCAACACAACAGCTCTCCATCTGTCTCGCTGCAATGCCAATCACTTCCAGTTAATAATTTTCAATTGTCTAAGATCCTCTTCGACACTATCCATCCACCTTTCCCTTGGCCTTCCTATTGTTGAACAATTTACATAACCATTTGCAATCAGAAAATTTGAAATAAGTCAGCCACATAAAGCTTTGGAAAGATTGATTTTTAACATAAATATCAAAAGGAGAATTAGTTTAAATTCCATGTTTAGAAAAATACTAAATATCAAATCATTAAAACAGTCTTATTTTTTGTGTAGATTTTCACTAGCTATCTGAAAACAGCACATTTATATTTATTTACTATGATGATATTTAGAATTTCATTGACATTTTTTTCTTTCCCTTTGTGGTTCTTTCTTGCAAATCCAGTACAAAGCTGCTGAATTTAAAATATGTGAAAACTGCATAATCCAGTGGTCAGTGTTAACTGCATCATCAATCTTTGTCTTGGCAAGTGTCCATTTATCTTCGCCATGATAGCACTCTGGACATTGCCGATATATAATGAGATTTGTATGCAACCTCTGGATGAAAAGAAAGCTGCCGACAGTACCTCAAGAGATCGATCTTCGGTAGCAGAGGTGAGTTAAGCACACAAAGGATGCACGTGTGGTATTGGTGGAAAATGCTTTTCATATACAATGGTAGATTTTTCTTCTTTTTTTAGGAACACAATATGCTCTCTTTTGGGGAAATAGAAAGTAACCGCCAGTCAATAATGACAAAGATTTCCATTTCCAAAATAAAGCTACGTGTACCAAAATCAATTTTTTATTATTATTATTTTCGATTTCAATGCCATAATACGACATTTGACTGATAATTGTTTAATCATGAACGTTTAAGCAAATACAAGGTGTGCACTAAAAAAACTGAAGTCATAACGTATTCGTTTTTAATCTTTTTCTTTTTACCCATATAATATATGGGTATTTGTTTTCGGGGGTTTTCATTTCCTTGACCACTTTCCAATTATTAATTATTGATTAATTTTTTTAATTACTTTTACAAACTTTTTTATGCATAATATTTATTCAAATTTGCTTAGAAGTGCTAATAATTATACAACTAAATAATGTAAAATTTTTTTTAAAACGTCGTCAGGTGAAAAAAAAGACATTTTTAGTCTTTATATAAGTCGTTTTATAAAATTTTGCTGCTCACTTGTACTAACTAGACCGGAACCTACACTTTAAAGTGGATTCCAAACCACTACAAACATCCATGCCACCGAGAAGCTTTGAACCTGAAGCCCCTAAGGTCAGAGCATTAGCCATATGGCCATCAGTGGCCGTATTAATGGTTTGATAATATCTATCTAGTTATTTTTTTAAATTGTTGTTATGCTCTTTCATTAAATTCTACATTTTATGGGTTATCTGTATGTTGGCTCAGTCGAATATTATTTAGTATTGTTTTTATAATTTTATTTTTCGGTGGATTTTTTTTATTCCGATTATAGATTCTCCTTGGATGTTAAAATGTCTACGTATGATGTCCGACATTGAATAAAACTGATTGCGCTTTTCTATTTTAGTAAAAGATAACTTTTTTTTAAACTCAGAAAAATATCTCAACAATTTAACATCAGAATATCTCCTAGCTATAACATGATTTGGAATCCAATCGCCCGGCTTTAAAAAGGGTTGACCAGGTGATCTTCCGATAAGAGATCATATTATAATCCTAAAGTTAGTATTGGTTTATATCGTTCAATCTTTTAATGGCCCTCCTGTTGATCTGTTAAAAATCTGTGATGTGCTTGATTTTTGTCAAGATTGCACTTATTTTCTCACTTCATTTCTATAATTTCATAACATGTTGAGATTTGGTGAGTTAAAATTCCCGTATTAACTTCCTTAAGTATTCTTTGTTAAGAAGAAGATATGAAAGAAAGTCGATATCGATATTTCATCAAGCTAAAGAATCCTAGAATACATAAGCAGCTTTCCATTTATAATTTCGATGTTTATCTGTCTTATTTCATAAATCCAGTGGCTAAATTATTAGATACACCTGCTTGTTATTCCTATCTAGAGAAAAGTACAATTTCTCTCAGATAAGAAATTAATTAACAAGCAATCGTATAAGCCTAAAGATAACAAGGAATCTCATCAGCTTAAAGGCAGCAAACAATTATTTAAACTTAAAGAAAAGGGTTTGATCTTCTAAAAACTGTAATATTTAATGCTATTTCTTCTACATAAATAATATGTGTAATTTAAACCTGATAATTTTCTGAGAATAATAATAAAAAAATAAATAAATTGACTTAGTGTTTACTTATTTAAATATTATGCACGATGCTTTTTATTTTCAGAAAATATTTTATTTAAACTCAAAAAACAGATTTTATTTCTCTGTTATATGATACGTAGAAAAGTACCAAAGCTTTGATTTGTAACTTAACAAAAACACTTTTCAATTTTTTTTTTAAATCAAAGCAAAAATTACATTTTTTGACAAAGAGCTTAAAATTTAAAAGACAATTTCGTTCAACAAGTCATTTAATAAAATTTAATAAATAATACATTGTAATTAATTTTAATTACAACTAATTTAATTGTAACTAATTTTAATTGCAAGTTACATTTAATAAATTCTAACTTGTAAAGACTAACAAGTTAGAATGCAATAATTTAATTCTATAATAATTTGTGCACTTAACATGCAATCCTTATTATGAAAATCAGTTTTTGTTAGGAAATTAGTTGGGCAATGTGCTGATTAGCGCGATGAAAAATCTCGTCCAAATATTTTTCTCTAAAATAATAGAGAGATATACAAATATATCTGCGAAACTTATATACGAGTAAAAACACATATTTGTAGCATGAGAGGCAATTTCGGTCGTATCATACGAGAACGAAGAAGCCCTTCCAAGACTCAACAATTCCACTCGGTGTTTCTCACCTGCGAATATGTTTTCGACTTCCCTTTTCAAAAGCAGTCGTTCTTTTCTTCCCCCCACCGGCATTCGCCAACAATCTGTAAAACCCACGGGGGGCTTCCTTCTGCGTCCCAACCACACACAATGGCAACTATATAAAAGAAATTCGCTACGAGAAAGGAAACCCGCATCCAAAGAATTGGATTCATTGGTTGTTCGACGGAGCGGAAATACATCTTCCTTGAGTGAAAGGGACTTCTTCTGACCAGCGAAAAATTGAGCGGGGTCGATCAGAATTTTCCAACAATAATGCAAGCAGCCATAAAATACCTCCACGGCCGTCTTCACTTGAGGTTGGGTTCTTTATGGTCTCATTAGAAAAGCGTCACGGGAATAAGGTGTGTGTGGGGGCACAGCACCTTTTCCTATAGGAATCAAATGTACTGCAGTCAGAAATAGAATGAATGCACCCACTTCATTTTTGTTCAATCAAAACAAGCCGTGGCTAAAGAAGCCTTGTTAAATAAAGTGTGGCTGACGTATATCCGTTCCATCTGCTGTTGTATGGTTGCTATTTGTAAGATGTTAAGTTGCTGTTGTAAGTTGTTAGCAAGGATGATGTGACCTTGATGAAATCTTCAGAAGTTTTTCATTGATTGAAGATTATGTACTACTGGAAGCTTCATCGAAATTTATTATAAAATTATTATAGAAGATCTCTGAGGTGATAAATTCTCAGTAAATATTTTGACAGCATTGATTTTGTATACATTGAGATCTGTTTTGAATACTTGCGAATTTTCAAACAATAATGCGAGCAGTCATAAAATATCTCCGCGGCCATCTTCACTTGAGGTTGGGTTCTTTATGGTCTCATTAAAAAAGCTTCACGTGCATGAGGTGTGTGCACAGCACCTTTTCCTATAAGTATCAAATGTACTGCAGTCAGAAATAGAATGAAGGCACCCACTTCATTTTGTTCAATCAAAACGAGAGCCGTGGCTAAAGAAGCCTTGTTAAATAAAGTGTAGTTGACGTGTATCGGTTCCATCTGCTGTTGTAAGGTTGCTGTTCGTTAAGAGTAAGTTGTTAACATGGATGACATGATCTTGACGAAATCTTCAGAAATTTTTCATTGTTTAAAGATTGTGCACGAGTGGAAACTTCATCGTAATTTATTATAAAATTATTATCGAAGCAGATCTCTCAGGTGCTAAGTTCTCAGTAAATATTTCGTCAACATTGATTTTACATGTATTGCGATTTATTTTGATTGCCTCTTTTTTAAATCTATACAGTTATTTGAATTAGTAGGCGGAACCATAATCAGCATTTCCAAAAAAGGAAAAGAAAAAAATAATAATAATATTAAGAGGCAAAAAATTTCCTATATTGATATTTTATGACTAAAATATCAATTCAATTTTCTAATATTCCATTTACTGATAAACAAAGCATACATACAAAATTAAAAGGAAACAAATAACCTTGTTTAAAAAATTATTTTATTTTATTTAATAATTAATATTTTAGAGCACTAAATATTTAAAAGTGGACTTCTTTTTTTAGACAATTTCTAATCATCTAACCTCACCCCCCTTTTTTTCCACAAGAATTTTTTTGCTGGAAAAGGAAATTTTTAAAACTCTTTGCAATAATACTGCAAAGACTTCAGATTAATCTATCACTCTTTATTTAGTCTTATCTCTTTTGCTTTATGAACTTTATTTTTATGTTTATTTAACATTTTTTTATTTTAATGTTTATTTAACAACATTTTTTAACATTTAATGTTTATTACACAACATAATTTATTTTTTAACATATTTTATTATACAGAAAATAAAAAATTCTCTAATTCATACTTTATTTCATAGTATATAATTTATAATGTCACAATAAAGGTCGTATGTAACATATTTAATAAAGGGTATACTTTCATTATATTAAAAATTATAACAATAAAGGGCGTATAAATTTTCTTAAACTTCTTTTGCTTTAATCATCAAGCAATATGAAAGTTAAAAAAATTATTATAAACTCTCATTTACGTTATTGATACAATCGAACTATATGATCGACTATTACAAATTATTTCCATAATTGCAGTGGGGTTTAATGTTTTTTTTTTAATGGTAATTTATCTTTTCTTTTATATATCTTCTAATATTAAATGCATATTTACTACTGAAAAACAATCAAAACAAGCTCAGAAGCAAAGACAAAAATTAACGTAAGAATAACAGAGTTATTTTTAGTTACTTTAATAAATTAATCTCAGTTTATTTTCCTAAGCATAGTGGAAGAAAAATAAGAAAGTTGAATTATTAAATTAAGCCTAACAAAAATAAGAAGTTCTTTGTAAATCATTAAAGGCACTATGTCTTAATAGATTAACTCGATAAAAACTTTACTAATAGAAAAAAAAAAAAAAAGGTATAAAAATAAAAGTTTTATTATGAAAGAGGAAACCAGACATTATAAAAGGTGCATGAATGTCTAATGGTAAAGTAAATTAAACTGTCGTATTAATTAAACATTTATATACTGGATAAAAAAGAAATTGCAGACTTGTCTTAGTGCTTTGTTTTCCTTTCAAACTTGAAAATGTATTAATAAATTATATGCAAATTTTAACACGAATTAAAAAAAGAAATGTTTATATATTATGTGAAGTATTATCAGTGAATATATAAGTTAAGAATTTAAAATTTATAAAAAAAAAATAAAAAAAAATTCTACAAATTCTATATTGTATTAAATCAGTACAAAAGAACTAATTGACAAAGGGAAATTCGTAAATAATATTATTTAATAATAACATAATAACAAGAATATATTATTTATTTATAGGTTTTTTTTTTTTTCCTTACTGAAAAGATAATAGCAAAAATAAAAAATAAATACTTGCAGTAAATATTATAATAAAAAAGTTAATACATTAATTTCTTTTTATCACGATTTAGTTTATTTTTTATTAGATATTTCTTAAATAAAATTAAATTATTTAGTAAAAATAAATTCAATTTAGATAAAAAAAAAATTCAATTTAAATAAAAAAAATTAATTAATTATTTTCGTTTTACAACAATGAGGTGGCACCAGTGCTCTTTCCAGTGTTAGGATATTTTTCTTTTCCAATCTTTTAATAAATTTTTAAGTAAACATTAAGAAGTCAGTTCTTTCAAATGTTATTTTATGATATTTTAAGATCAATTCAGGTTTTCTTGTAATTATTTATGATACATAAAACCATAAATTCCTACAAGTAGCCTGCAGTCCATACAGATATAAAAACATTGCTACCCTGGCCATACTGGCTTTATGGCTACTAACAAACAAAAATAAGTCTTTGCTTGTGGCTATTATCTATCAGCACTATGAATGTATTTATAAATTCATGAACTAGCCTGGTATTCGATAGCCTGATTAAATTTTATATGTTTTTTTATTCTTTATTAGACAAAACATTTCTTTTGATATATGAATTGCAACAGTAAAACATGAATAAAAATGAACATGAATACATGAATACATAACATACATACATACATAACATAACATGAATACATAATCAGTTAGTGTTCACAAACTGCTAACTTGACATAACTCCAACTCTGTTTCTACTGTGAAATTGCTAACTTGGCACAGCGCCAGATTTTGAGGTTTCAACAGGGAATCATGAGAAGGCAGAAGACATTCCTATGAACCAATCATCTGCTTGACTTTCGTTTCAACTTACAGCAAATAAGAATTTAAAAGAGTTAAACTGTTTATAGTGTTATTAAACTGTTTATAATGCTGATGTGAACTAAACTGTTTATGGTTAATTCTTTCTTTTTATTTTAATCATTAAAAATATTTTAACGTATCCTGTAATAAACAAGCCTGCCGAATACAATTATGTTATATTGATCATATTTATTTCTAGCGCCGTAATTCTGTTATTTAAACCATTATAGTGCTATATAATACACAATTACTTAAATTAAAATTAACGACCACCTGAATACTTTGAATTGTATAGTCTAAAAATGTGCTAGGGAGTTCACGTATTATTACGCTAGTGCTTTCCATTCACAAATAGGAGAAGAGATCTTGAAATTTATAAGCCTCAAATTGTAAAATCTAGCCACTTTGAATTTTTTGAATAAGCTTATTTTCTTAAAATTAAAAATGTAACAGTGAATAATTGGTGAGTTTATGCACCATAGAAATATTGATTTTTCAAAGGCTCTGTACTAGATAAATTCGAAGTATTTTTTTAAATGTAAATGAATGTTCAGATTGAATTTTAAATTTTGTTTTTCTGATATCAAACTACATGTCTGTGGGGTTTCGTTTTAAACGCCAACCAGACAAAGATGTAAAATTTTCTTTTATAGAAAACTGTTCGTTGCCTTGATAATGTTTTTGAGTTTCGTGGAGGAAAGTTTTGTGAATAAATCTCAAAAACAACTGAAAATCTCATCATGTCTGGGACAACAGGAAATATACAAGCAGACTGGTGTTTTTCTCAAGAATTTGAGAAGGTCAAACTCTAACAGAGCAGTTTTAAATATTCAACAACTGAGAATTGATTTTAAATATTCAAAAATTGAGAAATGATTTTAAATATTCAAAAATTGAGAAATGATTCTAAAAATTCAACAATTGAGAAATGATTTTAAATATTCAACAATTGAGAAGTGACTTTAAATATTCAACAATTGAGAAATTATTTAAAAAATTCAACAATGGAGAAATTATTTTAAAAATTCAACAATGGAAAGATGATTTTAATTATTCAACAATTGAGAAATGATTTTAAATATTCGACAATTGAGAAATGATTTTAAATATTCGACAATTGTGAAATGATTTTAAAAATTGGTAATATTAGGACTTATTATCCAATGAAAATATGATTGCTTTGTATCTTTAACATGTATTCCGTAAATATTGCAAAATTTCAAAAGAATACATTAGTAAAAATTATGGAATTAACACAATCTGCGATCAATGCTTGCAGAAATAAGCGCAAAAAAAAATATTTAAAAAAAAAAGAAAAAAAATAAAATATATTTATTTGTAAAATATGTTAAAATATATTTAAAAAAAAATCTTTTTATTGTTTATAGGATTGACCTTGAAGTCAATACGATTGGGAACTAATTGGTTAGAATTAATTAGAAATGTTTAATGTAAAAATGTAATTTTTGACTATTTTTTTATCAGCTTTGCTGTTAAAACTTTCTGTGTACTGTTACGGTGACGGCTAAATTAACTAATTAGCTAATTGGCTAATTAGCTATTACGGCTAAATCCTTAAATTCTTTTTCCTGGTTTGTGGGTTCAGTGAAGGATGATTAAAAATTTAGCATTAATACTACCGTAATAATATGAAAAAAGTGTGTCATTAAGATCACAGAAAAATATTTCAGATAGTTTCTCAAAGAAAAATGCCTTTGTAAATTGATAGAATGATGTTATTCTGCATATCTCATAAATTTTAAAACTTTTAAGAAATTTAGTTTAACAGTCTATTTTGTTGAACTTCCAGTGTTGGATTGAACAGCATAAAACCGTATTAGACATATGTAAATAAATATGAATCAAGGAATAGAAGTTTAAATGGTCCGTTTATCTTCTCTAAACTTTTGAATGCCAAATTATTAAATAATAAAGCTTATGTTGGTGGCTCAGAATTTTGGTCTTGTTTTATTATATGAAAATGGTAAATAAAAATAATGCTGAGAAATAGTTTTTGATCTCTCTATATAAATATAATAATCTCTCAATATATTATTATGTAAATATAATAATCTCTCAATATATTATTATGTAAATATTATAATCTCTCAATATATTATTTTATAAATATTATAATCTCTCAACATATTATATCAATCTTTCAATATAAATTTTATCTTTCCCTCTCAGAATACGAATAAAAAATATTTACAGTGACTTCTTCGGCACAACAGCTTCATGGTGAGCACATGGGCCGTCTGCCTACCAGCAGATTTCGAGGCAGGAGAAGTTTAATTTTTATGGGGTAGGGTTCTTAGCCCTAGGCACAACGCTCTACAGTCATATTAAACCGGTCATTAATTAACTGAAAAATTAATTAATTAAATAAAAAATAATTAACTACTTAAACTTCACAATCATATAATTACTAAGAAAATTAAAGGGAGAAAATAACTAAGGTTTAAAGTGGATTCCGAAACATTACAAACATCCATGGCACTGCTGGGACCCGAACCCGAAACGTGTGGTACCGAACCCCAGTCACTTGGCCATCAGGCCCTATTTACAGTGGCTACATTACAGTAAATTACTTTTCTTGACGAATGAAATTAACTCAAAGTCAATTAAAATAACTTGTTTAAAGGACGGGGGAAAAAACGACTTAATTAAAAAAGACATGAATTATTTTACCTTTCTTGCACATAGACTATTTAACAGAATCGTAAGACTTAAGCAAACACACTACGAACGTTTATAACAACAAACTTTTAACTGTATGAACATCGCTGTACCTCAAAAGAGCAGTTCACTCAACGGCTGTTACTAACTTTACTTTTCTGTTTTTTAAATTTTGCTTTAAAAATCTTTCTTAACTTTTAAAAAGGTCTCAAGATTTGTTTTCTGCATTTTGGACCACACCGTGCTTTGATTAACTAAAATTTTCACTCTCTCACTACTTTCCTCCTGCTTTCAGTTAAATAAAAATGTGCTTTTTGGAACGTGTTTCTTCTTTTTCAATGTATACATCCACACACAGAAAATAAAATAGCAACCTACTACAGCATTAAAAGAGTGTTAGAAAGCCGCAAAATGTAAGGCTTTTGGCAAAAGCGAAGAACAAACAAGACTATTTGGTACATGTTTCCAAGCTCTTCACTTTAAAAAAAATATTCACTTAAAAGAGTTGAAACCTTCATAGTCGATTTGCGTGAGCAAAAGTGCTTCCTCTCTGTTAGCTTGACTTTTTGGAAAAGTTTTTAAATTCATGCGCAAACTCCATACTCGGTGTGTAGTGTGATTAGAAAACGAATGAATAAACTAAATTAACCTTTCTAAACAGTTTTTAGGCCATAAAAAAAACCATTAACCATTTTATTTGCTGTGTTACAAATATATGAGACGTTTTATATCTAGAGGCCTAATGGCTGAGTGATTAGCGCTCTGGTGCCACAGGTTTCGGTTTCGAGTCCCGGTGGTTTGGAATCCAGTTTAAGCCGTATGTCCGGATCTCATATGATCGTAGAATGTCACAGAGCCCAATCAGCCTTCTCACCCTCATCATTTCCAAAATGTAAAGGGGCAACTCAGCTCTAGGCACAGTGATGTGGTGTAGTGTAGTAGTAGTAGTAGTAGTAGTAGAAGTAGTCATATTAAACAGGGATCTATGGTTTAAAGTCGATTCCCAACCACTACAAATATCCATGGCACCACCGGGACTGTAGCACCGAAAGCCAGTCACTGGGTCATCAGACTCTACTTACAGTGGTTATATTACAGTAAATTACTTTTCTTGACT
>BPLQ01005494.1:0-42642 GCA_021605075.1 Caerostris darwini
GTTACGTATTGCTGAGACAATAGCGCAACAATAACAACACATAGTGTCATTCTTGCTTCCAACAGTATCGGCTGCAACGGTTTCGAACTTAGGCTCTCCTACAGACTAGCTGCTCAATGAAGCGAGCGGTTGGCACAATCCGGCTTTAAAAGATACAGAAATCTTCTGTGGCACGTCTCACCTGACTGGAAGTTCCCTCTTGTAAGTGCGCATCTACCTCGTCATAGTTGAAGATGGTCCTATAGGACACTCTATCGTAAATCGGCTCTGCTTGCTAAGTAGAAGGTGTTTGCGCAGGTGACCGGATGCCGGAAGATGCCGTCCGGCTCGGTCAGTGCAGGATGGACAGGGTTCGGAAGGGGCTGAGCGTGAGAAAAAGAAACAAAACATGCAAAATTACAAAATTCAAAGTAAACTTTTGCACAGGGTCTTTTAACACCAGCTTTCAATGTAGTCATCTCTATTCTGAACTGCAGTATTATCAAGATCATTAAGGCTGTTAAAAAATTATGAGAAATATATTTGATGAAATCTTTTAAGTTGGGGTTGGTTAAGAGTTTTGTGTGTGGTTTTACATTTCTCAGGTACCACTTAGCAATTGTAATGCAAAAATGCATGAAACAGGCAAAGAAAAAAATGATAATGATAATGACTGCTGTTTAATATAATGATCCAAACAGGACAAGCACAAGCGATAATGACTGCTGTTTAACATAATGACCCAAACAGAGCAAGCATAAGTGATAATGGTAATGACTGCTGTTTACCACAATGGCCCAAACAGGGCAAGCAAAAGTGATAATGGTAATGACTGCTGTTTACCATAACGACCCAAACAGGACAGGCATAAGTGATAACAAGCCTAAGTACTACTGTGCATAAAAGGAGCTTCTGTTACTTGATGGCTAAAGAGTGACGATTGATTGAAGAGTAAATTTTACTGAGACAATTGCGGTATTTTTGTTTTGTGTGAAATGTTGCCTAGTTAGTTCTTTTATTCATGCAAATTTTTTTTAACCTTTTTGTATACTTACAAGTCCGACGTCATATGCTGAAAAAGCATAGGGTTGCTTTCGTGATGTAGAATATACTAACAACTGAAACTCTATTAAATGAAATTAAGGTAATTGAGTGAGAGGCGACTCACGCGTGCATCCGACCACCTTGGGATGGTCGCACTTCATGTTCTGCTCGTCGAACACCAGGGTGCAGGGGGCACTCCTGCAGGTAGGCCCTCCCGGTCCACGCAGAAGTAGAAGGTGCTGCAGTTGGCTGGGTTGGAGAAGATGCCGTCCATCTTGGGGCAGTGCTTGCTCTGCTTCTTAGGCTGAGGCTTGCCCGGCTCTGAAAAGGATCTTTTAAGGTACGGTTCATAATTTCCGGCCTCTAATACAGCTTCTGAGACACTATATCTCCATTCTGTTGGACATTTAGGTGAGATTCCCAAGCTAAATCTACTCATTATTGTTACTATCTTTGGCGCCAACTTGGCATCTTTTTAATGGCAATCCGATTGTTCACTACTCGTTTGTGAAGTGGGAGATTGGCAACTTGTTGGAGGGGGATGATTGGGTGAGAATGACGTCAAATTGGTCAATGGGTTTCATTTCCACTTTTTTCGTTAGCGGAGGAAGCGTATACTCTGCCATCGCCTGCAGACACCATCACCTGCAATTCAAGTGACGCCTTCGAGTTTTATTTAATTAATACCGAGATCGCGTTGCTACCGGGTCGGGCCACTGCGATGTGCAGGGAAATGAAATGGCAGATGCTCTGGCAAGCAAGGATGCAGAATGAACCAGCCATATCTCCTCTCACCTACAGCACCCCTTAGCAGAACTGTGACCCATTGCGTCAACAATGCGAGAAAGTAGGCCGCCGAGGATGAAAGGTGGGAGAACCTCAGCATACCGTAGGACCTGAGGAGGCGCGTCGCGGTTGCCACCTTTCGAATGGCTAGCGGGCACGACTACCTACAAGAGCATCTCAGCCGCATAGGGGTTCCTGACTCGCAAACTTTGCACCAAATCTGACGGCACTGTAGACCACCACCCACCTTTGCAGTGCAGTTGACGATGTCCACCATGGTCGTGGCCGAGCTGGACGGACGTTGTCTGAAGTGAAGCTTTATTTAAGTGTTTAATTTAATTATTTTTGTTTATTTAGCGATTTTGTAAGTTACTTTATGTTGGTTGGTTAATTAATTAAGCGCGTACGTGGATTCTTTTCACCCCATTCTCCTTCTTCTCAATATAAATAAAGATAGTGCTTTGATATGGATAAGGCCATTTTGTTTATTCTTTCTTTTTCTCTATGTTATTCCTAGACTCTCTCTCATCAACTATCCACCCTGTAAGAGGGGGATGGGCGAAGCTACTGCATCTAGAGTAGAAAGCAAAGATATTATTTGCTCCATGGGCAACTTTGATGGTTGACGTATTCTTTTTGGAGCTATTTAGCCATCTCTTATTATTATTCCATCTCTCCGACAGGACATGGTCAATACAGTTGAAACAATAAAACCTGTCTAGAATATATTTACAAATAAAATAAAATTAACTTACCCTCATAAACAAGTAAAGAAATGAAAAATATTGGAAATAAAAATTAAAATAAAATTTTGCGGACGTTTTAAATCCTAATTGGGGTATAAGAGTCCATCTCCTGGATGCTATTATTTTCATGATGATTGGTAAGCGTGTCAAAATATTTTAAAGAAGAATATTAATAGCTTTATAGATATCAAATTGCGCATGAACCATTTGGCAAATTTGCGTGAGAATAGAGGGCGAAGCATAGCATTATAAAGAAGAGTTGTGTTATTCTTGGTCATGGTAGAATTTCTATTTACAAGTCAGTAGAGTTTTCTGAAAGGCAATACGAAATTTAGTTTGGGTGTTATTTCCAAGTTAAATACTGATTCAGTATAACACATATATATTTAGTTTTGCCTTTTCCAAAGGGGATAATATTATAGTTAATTTTTAATCACAGTTTTTTTAAAGGTTTATTTCAATAGAGAAAGAACAGCTTCTGTCTTATCTCTGCATTTAAAGAAAAAATTCATCTATTGAACTTTGGGACAATTTGGGAATCGTGCCGGACTTTTTTTTACTTCTCGTGTAGAACAAAAAAAAGAAGAAAAGATAGTTTCAGGTCTTCAAATCCTGCACTCTGCCCCAGTGGACAGTTCAGCACTGAAATCTAAACAACTGAACTTGAAAAGCTTTTGGGGAATGACCTCCTTGTTCTATCAACATTTGAAAATAGGAGGAACCACTGAAGGTATCTCAACAATTTTAATTTAGTTTTCTTTTTATATGTTTTGCATAGTTTTCGTTTGGTAATATCGTCCACTGAGCAAGTCCTTCTATTTCCCCATTTCCTTCCCTCTCCCCTCTTCCCCATCAAACCGTAGAGAAATTTCCTCCTTGCAAATCTCCCTCTCCAAACTTGAGCAGTGGAGAGCAGCGTTGCCATAACAGGGGGCAACGGGCAACGGGCGTACCGGTTACAGGTTCCTAGGTGGTTTTAAGAACCACAATACCTCCACATCTTAATTTAGTTTAAACATTAGCACAAAATGGGGTTGTAAAAGTCATGTGCCATAACAGATGGTTCCGTAACAAAAAGAACGTTCCTTTCCTTCCGTAGAACAGTGAAACTTATAACTATGTTCAAAGTGCTTCCTCAGAAATGTCCTTTTTTAGTAAGGAGGAAGATCCAGGCACACTGTTATGTTTTAGAAATAAAGTCCGTTATAAAAGTCCATGTAATTTTGTTTTTTATAGAAATATTGAATTTTTAATAAAAATAAAAATTCTGTTACAACATGAAAAAATCATTTTCCCCAAAAGTTATCGTATAACTTATTAAATTGAAAAAAATTATAAATTTCGAAAAATAAAAAAAAAAAAATTGTTTTATAAGAAAAGGGAAAAGTTTGTTCAAATAAATAGCTTTCTGCAAAAATTAAAATAAATTTATCAGTATGTTTTTCACAAGATAATACTTATCGAAATGGATAAACATTTCTGTCTATTCACTACCAATCAATAGTATGAGAAAAATTCCTGTCTCCATTTTCATTGACTAGAATTAAAGTGCATTTATGTAAAGAAGTTTTTTTGCAACACATTGCATTTCAAAGGTTTCTAACTGATTAAATATAGACAAAAAGTTTCTGTAACATTTTCTTCAGGTTGTCTCTATTCTGGTATTTGTTCTTCAAAATGTCATTATACTTATATGTTAAACCTAAAAGAAAACCATACAAGTGCTTTTTTAGTAATTATCTCTTTGTATAGAAAAATATTAAATTATTTATCTTGTCTAAAAAAAAATGTGAGAAATTTTAAGGAAAACATTTCATGCAAAAAAAAAAAAAAAAAAAAAGGTATAATTAAATTCAAAGAATTGATAAAAAATTAAGTATAACTTGATTTAGACAGAATGAAATTAAAAATCAATCATAAAATCATATTAAAAAATATCATTTTCTAAAATAATTATTTGCAAAAATTAAAAAAAAAAAATAATAATAAATTAAAATAAAATAAACTTGTGAAAAGAAAAATAAATTTTGTAAGATATTTTTGGAAAAATTATGAATTAAAAAATTCGTTTACCAAATAAATTTCGTAAAAAAAAAAAAATTTTAAAAATAATTTAAAAATTATTAAAAATTTGTTTTTGTCTTACAGACCCCGTGTATTAATTGTTGTTGCCACCGAAAAAACAGTTAAAAAAACCCGAAACCGTCAATCCCTTTTCCATCTTACTGTATTAGAAAAAAAAAAAGAGGGATTTCCCTCCAAAATCCTCCCTCTACTAAGCAACAATTAAAGGCCGTTTCCACCGAGGTGTGAGGCTTTGAAGCGCGAAGCGTTGACCAATCACTAGCCTCACAGCGTTCTGAAACCGTTTGAAATCCACCGCTTCCGAGTTGCCCAACTTTCAACTCGCGAAATGCTTGCCGCATCACGTGACTTGATTGAGCCAATAGTAGATCTGCCATTTAGTAAAGTAACTGGAAACTAGGCGTGAAGCGATTTCTGAAGCTTCGATGTGAACGGGTCGAAACAATTTTCTTCCCTGCCGCGTGACGCTTCGCCGCCTCACTCCTCGGTGGAAACGAGCCTTTAAGGTTGCACGCGATTTTCTGTGACGTCACTTCCGTCACTTCACTGTTGCTCATATTACTCATGATAATTTTGTAAACTACCGGTTCCTTTTCCTCGTCCACTGCTGTTTAATTTCTTTTTTATATTTAGATAAATGTTTATTTTTTTTTCTCATACGAAGTTTTTCCATTTTATGTCCGAATTTTTATGCAAATTCAATATTGAAAATGACCGCAGATTGTATGGTGTAGCCTATAATCTATACTCCTAAATTTTAAAGGTTTTCAACGTATAAATCCATGGATTATAACTAAAAGATGACGGTAATTATTATTTGTTTTTGTAAATTATGGATATTTAAATAAATTCTTTTTGCATTATTAATACTTAGAATAACTGTACAAACTTACCTTTAGGTTTGGGAGGTTTTCGGTTTATTAGATTTTTGCTTCTAGTGAAGGGAAAAAAAAGTGCAATTTAAATATGAAATTAAAAATAAATTTTTGGAAATAAATAAGCGTAATGAGCATGCTGTACAAACAAATTTAAGACAGAAGTGAAATACTTCTATCTAATGGTAAATCTATTAATGTTTGCTCCTTTATCAATAATCATGGCGATAATTTAAAAACAATAACAAAATAATTTATTTTTCCTGTAACAGGAAAATAAATTATTTCTCGAGCGAACATCGCTCCTACCAGTGAACGATTATTTCTCAACTGATTATTCTACGTTCATATCGATAGTTATGACAACGCACGCCAAGGTTTGGTTTGTCGCTCTACGGTCATTCTGTTCAACCTTTAGGCCAGGGTCTCCAAACTTTCCAGCCTTAGGGCCATACTACTGTTTACTCCAGTAAAGGGCCAAAATCGTTTTAATTTTTCTGCCATTATCTATGATTTCTAGACCAGTCGCCGGTACGCCTCTGAGCAAGCATATGCTTGCTAACTACAAACAATTACCAGTGAAAAATCCACAATTACATAAATCTCATTAGTATTTTTACAAGTGATGGATACCCGCGGTTTCATTACTTTTAATTTACCTTTCCGTTCTGATGGATTTTCTGGATATATACATTGCAAACATCAGCATACATACATATGCGATACTCTCTTTACCCCAACACATAACTACCGAGGGTAACCGCAGGAGAGGTTCACTAGTTTATAATGTTAGTGAGTTCATTTCATTACTTGTTAGTTGTTATGCTTAAGTTAAATTTTCGCGTATTATGCTTGGTCATTATAACTTTACCTAGCAAGTCTATAAAACCGAGTTATTGCATCATTTGTGTTTTTATCAATTTATTACAAAAACAATAAGCTATTCGCTGTCGCGGGCGGATTTGGCCGCGGGCAGACGTAATTTGGAGAACCCGGCTTTAGGCTAAACAGACAGGACATGGTTTACAGTGGATGCCGAACCATTCACAAACATATGACGGGGTAACAAAAAGAAAACATTGTTTCAGAAATTCAGGTGAAAAATGTTGACTACGTTAATTCAATATCTAATACTGGGGCATGATGGCCGAGTGTCTAAAAGCTCTCTGGAGCTCGGTACCACAGGCTTCGGATTCGCGGTGTGGCGTGAGGTGGCAGTAGTAGAATCCTAATACCTGTGGTGAAACAGCTGGAACTCGATTTCTTATGACTCTAGATAAAACAAATCGTTCAAATAAAAAATAATAAAAATTCATGATTGGACCGTGATAGGTTTGCTTAAAGCAATGATTTGAATATTATTTTCTTTCCTAGTCTAAAAGAGATGTCATTTTAAAGTTAATAGGAAAAAAATCCACATGAGTAAAGATAATGCATCTCCCTGCAATATTTATGATTTTTGCCCGATTATAGATCCATTTAACTCTTAAGTGGTAGCTTAATAATTTTATTAAAATAGTCAAAAAGTTATTGCGCATACTGTTAAACAGTTATAAAGATGTAGTTTGTAAGCCACTCTCATAACCCCTCAATCATCATGAATAACGATGCATGGGCCAAGGCTTTCCTTTGAAGGTTTTCTTGCATTCCTCTGGGTGACAAGGGTCCTCCCATTCTTAACCTGTCGTACAGCAAAATTTTTTTCAACTGCGTCTATCCATCGCATCTTTTTCCTCTCTGTCCCTGTGGTTTGCCAAAAACGAGCACTTCTACAGGGGTTTAAATCATTCATTCTAAATACAGGAGCAGCCTGAAGTTTAACCCACTGATCTTAAAAATAACATCTCAAATGATATTTATAAATGTAAAAAATACAAAAAAAAAAAAAAAAACTGAACGATCATCGCTATACTATCTAAAATAACCGCGTTGTCTAATATAGTGTTAAATCAGTGAATATACAGTAAATAAATATACTGTATAAATCACTAGCTTGTGTCTTTATGAGTTATTTATAGTGCTGTCTATTGACCTCCGACAAAATGAGCATTTACCTTTCATTTGTTACCTGATACAAGTCTATCACCTTAATCCCTCCCACTCCTAAACGAGGCGAGTTCTATTCCAAGAATTCAGCGCTGCATTTCGGGGTCTGCTGTATATTAGTCAGTAATGAGGAGAACAGGACACCGTGTTTGCCCCGATCAGACTTAGAAGCAGATATATTTAGATTAATTTCAGAGATATATTTGGATAAAATTCCCAATTTAACTGCTTTTCCTCCGACTCTTGTAACGGACAAAAAGAGTCGAATGTTTTAGCAGAGCTGGAGCTTTTATTTTTGCTCCTGATATTTTCGGATAGAGTAACCTACAGCAGACGGCTTATGATCCAGGAAAATCAGAAGATTCCTTTTTTACGATGTTTTGGTTTGGTTTGTCGCTCTACGGTCATCTTATGCGCACGAGGGTTAAACAGACCGGGACTTACGGCTTAAAGTGGATGAACCAATACAAACATCCATAGTACCGTCGGGACTCGAACCCGAAACATGTGGCACCGAGCACCAAAGCGCTAGCCACTCGGCCATTCAGGCCCTTTTTTTAAGAAGGGGAAGGCACGCGATGAATTCGTAGATCCCGAAAGTAATAAGTAGTAATAATGTAATAGTAATAGTAATAGTGTAAGGAATAGTGTAATAGAATAGTAATAGTGTAATGTAACAGGGTTTCCACCTACCGTGTTTCCCCTGTAACCGTGTTTTCTCTCCTAAGAACAGCAACAGCGCCCTTGCGGCATGCAAAAAGTTTAGTTGGCATCGAACCCTCGCCGAGAGGACGCAAGGCGCTACTGGCGCAAAAATAACAATCCTCTCCTGCCGAGAGCTAGAAGTGTAATCCACTCATCTTTTAGTGTATATCGTTAAATATGCTGCAAGCGTGTTAAATAGCGTTCATAGTTCATTGTGGTATTCATGTCGTACTTGTGTGTGTGAGTAAAAAGTAAATGCGTTATTGCATTTGGGACTCAGTTTTGACCACACCCAAACTGCATAAATGACGACACATCTACTACAGTAGTAATATAATATAGCGAGCATCGGGATTGCCTGTTTGGGGTAGCATACTCCTCACGTTATCATATGCCCCATTTACTGGTTTTATTTGGTTTTTAATAGTTTAACATATAAGATGATATATTTCTCACTTTTTTGTCATCACTTTACTGTCGCCCCACTTTCAATTTTGAAGGATTTAAGACATGATTAAGACAAGAAAATCATGCCTTAAGTTAAGGTATCTTAGTTTCTGTTAGCAGCTATTGCAACGGACGCTCGTAGTTGTTTTCTGAATCCGAGTCCTCTTGCAACGGTAAATGCACATCTTTTACTTCAGTTCCTCCAATCAAGTAATTTCCTGATTGGTCGCTCTATGTTAACATCCAATGTTAGATGCTAGTCAAACCGGGGATTGTTAAAACATTTTGTAAAACATTTTCTGATTTAAATAATACTTTAATGTTGTTGCCATGGTGGACCAAGGCCGTCTGTCTGATGGCAGATTTCGAGACAAGAGATGTTTTTTTTTATTCGGTAGGTTTGTCAGCCCGACGCCCAACGTTATACGATCCTATCAGACCGGGAGCTGCTGTTTAAGTGGATTCCGAACTACTACAAACGTCTATGGCACTGCCGTTACTCGAACCCGAAACCTATGGCACCGAGCGCTAGCCACTCGGCCATTCAGGCCCATTTTCACCATTTATGACTAAGGTACAAGAAAATGAATTGCAAACTGTCTTAGAAAAGCTTAGAAAAATATTTACAGGAGCAGTTATTAGTTTGGCTTCTAATTTCTATCACCTTCAAGATGAATATAAAAATACCAAGTAAAAAAGAAATAATTTAATTAGCTCGCTAAAAAGCCAACTATAATTAACTATAATAATTACCAAGAAGACTTACTAACTTGATTATGTTCCAATTCACGCACCCACACATACACGCATACAAAACACAAAATAACCATGAGTTCAGAAATTAATCAGAAAAATCAGTGGAACTCTTTTCAATTCTAAAGGAAGCTGAAGAAATTCTTATGACTCAAAAAGCGTCGTTTTGGTAAACAATTTTTTCCTTTTCCAATTTCGGGAAACTCTAAAAATGCGATAAAAAATTAATTTTTTGCGAATTCATTTTCTGATTAGCCTTTCCACGGATCATTTTTAGAACGCAATTTCTTCGTCAGCTGAAATTCTGTTTTCATCGTTATTCTATTTATAAAAGTGATTTATATTTAATAATAAGCATTGTGCTTTTGCACCATTATAATTATTGCTTACTGTATTAAAATTAAAGTTGCTAGTAAATAATTTTTATGTCTCGTCCAAACGAACTCATTTGGCTATGCATTCTATGGATATTTTATTTTGGTATCTTTTTGTTAGCAGGACCCACTTCACCATATATCCAGGCCATTGGTACCACAGGCTTCAGGTTCAAATCCTGACTGTGGTATGGATGTTTGTGAGTAGTTCGGAATCCGCTTTAAAGCCTAGGACCGGCCTGTTTAGCCCTCGTGTGCACAGGATGACCGTAGAGCGACAAACCAAACCAAATCACTAAATATCCCGGCCTTTGGTACCACAGGCTTCAGACTTTCCTCCTGACGGTGGCATGGAGGTTTGTGAGCGGTTCGGAATCCCCATTGAATTGTAGGTTCTGGTTTAATTATCCTAAAGTATGTACAAAATGACAGTAGAGCGAAAAACCAAACCAATCGCCAAGTATAACTTTACGCACCCAATGTTAGTGTGCATAAGAAACAACCAGGAGAGCTTCGAATCAAATTCGCTGACATTTTCTTTTGCAATCACTGCTTTCATAAAGGACGGGACTCGCTGGAGATTTCACATGACTGTAGCATCGACACTCAATTATCTTAGTGGGAAATATTTCTGGATTTTCTCCCAGAGGAATGCAAATGTAGCCAAGTTCTGTAAAAGCCTTCATCGACCTTCGGTGGGCGTACATCACTGGATACGAGCCGGTCCAATGTGGTACAGAATTCGAGAAATAATGAAGACACGAATTACTTTTTTTTCTAATGCTGCTAATCCTAATGCTCCAACGATCTAAGGGGCAATAACAATAGGACGGAAAATAGTATAAATCTTTGATGACATTTTAGAATAACGGCTTCGAAGCAATAGAAGTGGAATCGTATTTCAACAGGTAGAGGGACGAATCCAAAAAGTCCTATGTTGAAGTTGAGAAGGCGTTCTTAATGATAGTGCTGGACCAATAGATATAAGTGATGTGGATAATTGTACAAGAAACATTGATTTCTAGTGGGCCAGTGTATAGTATAAGGGTCTGATGGCCGAGTGACTAGTGCTCTGGTGCTCGGAGCCGCAGGTTTCGAGTTTGAGTCCCGGCATGCCATGAATGTTTGTAGTGATTCGGGATGTACTTTAAACTGTAGGTCCCTGTCTAACAAGATTGTAGAGAGTTGGGCGTAGTGCTGACAGCCCTAGTCCGTAAAAAGAAACCATCTCCTACCTCTAAATCTGCCAGTAGGCAGACGACTTTGGCTCACCATGGGGCTGTTGAGTCACTGATGATGATGATGATGATGATGAGTGTATAGGATGTTTCAGTCAATAACTACACACTTCATCCATTCCTTTGTTACTCTTTATTATTCTCACTCCCCTTCCCTTACCACAGGCTTCAGGTTCGATTCCTGGCGGGTACATGCATGTTGGTTCGGAATCCACGTTCAACTGGAGATCCCGTTCTAATTAGCCCAAAGTGTACACAAAATCATCGCAACGCGACAAATCAAATCTAACCAAACTAACCCCTCCCTTACAAAACTGTTTGTTTTAAGATAGCCCAGACTATTGCGCCACCTTAGGTTTTTAAGTAATATTTTAAAGCTCGTTTTACCACACTGAAATAATATAAAAAGAATAAAAGAAAAGAAAACTGTAAAAGTGGTCGATGCACCTTTGCACTTTGCCTTCTTGGGGAAGTTGCAGCGGACCCTCTTCCTGTCGTAGTGCAGGCCGCCCGGGCACTCCTGCAGGTGGTGCACCCCGTCGGTGCACTGGTAGAAGGTGGTGCAGTTGAAGCGGTTGGGGAAGATGCCGCTCGGCTTGGGGCACTGCTTCGTCGGCACGTACACTGCGGAAGAAAAGATGAAACTGCTCTGTGAAGGAGGCATTGGAAACAAGTCTCTCTCTCATTACAGGTTCTCCGAGTACCTTGGCCCCAAAGGGTCCTTAAACTCTTATCTTCTTTTAAAGACATGTGATGGAAGAAATACACGGCATAGAAACAACAGCGAATGATCAATTAAGGATTTGTCCCCATAAATTAAGTAAGATAATAATAACTAAGCAAATAAGTTTAAAATTTAAGAGAAATGAAAGTTAAACAATATAAAAATAATAAAATTAGAAAACTGAAATCTGCTCGGCAAATTTCGACTTATCATGTGAGAACATGTTAAGTTGCATATACGCAACCCGAAGGTTGACTGGGCATCTACTGCTTTCTATGTTACATTGGATATCCATCATCATCACCTTCCCAGTCAATTTGTGCGGCAAAATTCCACAGATCACACTCCAGTCTTGGATCGTCGTCTTCTGGTTGGATCGGCAGTACGAAGTCTTGTTTTTTCCCAGGGGACTTGTAGGTATAGAGGCAAGTGATGACTGAAAACACTATCATACAGGCCACATGTTGATGCGCACGAATTCAGGATTGGTGGATCGGCCCGAATCCTTCACTGCAATTTTTTCCAGGCTTTTCTCCAACGCTCAGCTTCACTTCAGGCTTCTGTCTGCTTCGTCGGGTGGTAGCTTGGCTCGACCCATATCACTTTATTTGCTTGCTGCACTAATGGGCAAATGTAATCATTGTTTACATTCGTTAAACAACGTTTATATGTGTCCATTGTTGTATCCATTATATTCATTGTCCTTTGTAAGCAATAATTAACAATGGACTTTATTTGCTTTCTGCACTTTTTGGATTGCGCCACGAACCCCTAACCAGGACAACATCATGTTCACACATGATAATAAAAGTTAAGTGGTAGTTTTTTTCAATTATTATTACTTAAAGTTAAGGTTAAGGAAGAACAAGTAATAAAAATAAAAAAAATTACGACAATTCCTACTTTTGTTTCACTCTATTGCAGAAAGTCCTTTACAAATAATTTTCATTAATTTTTTTTAAGTTCATCTGGCGCCATCTATTGGTAGATGCATGCAACTTAAATCTAAAAAAAACTAAAATGAATGAATTAAATTTAATGACTGAATTAATATTTGAAAGAACTGTGTTAACATCCAGTGTCATCCACTACAAGTTGAAAAAAAAATGTATTTGAACTAGAGTGGATGAATAAAAAGTATTTCATGAACGATTGGAAATGTGAACAAGATATATATAGGGAGAGTGTGAGCTAAGAAGGAATTGAAAAAAGGAAAATAAAAACAATGTCAGCAATGGGATGGAGTAAACGCTGCTAGAAAGGTTGACTAAAGGAGGTCAGGACCGAACCTACAACCTTGCAGCTGCAAGAACGAAGCGCATGACAACTGAACCAGTTCGTCTAGGAACTTCGCAAATTGAGAAGAACCGCCCTAGGACGAAATCGAAATCTAGTGAAATCGTATCTCGGGAGATTACGAATTTCCTTGTTCGGGATATGATCGAGATTTGCATAGAAATTATCAACGAGCTTAAACATAAAATTTTGAGTACTAGAGAGGGCAAGACTGTGACGAATGTCATCATTTCTAATGTATCCCGGAAAAACAGTAATCATGCTTAAAATCTTATTTTCTTGTTTTTTAATATAGTTAATGTGGTACATTGCAATGGGACCCTAAACTGGGCTAGCATAAGTTACGATGGGGCGCATAAAATACACGTATATGATTAGCCTATTTGCAAGGGAAAGGCAGAGAATTTTTATTAATGAATGGATAAAACATGCGTAGACAAGTGTTATATTTGGATTTGATGTGATTAGTATACGTTAGTTTGTTATCCAGGAAAACTCCCAAGATACTTAGCATTGTTAGTTAAAAACTGGAAAGAACCTTGCTCAACAACGTTCCTATAAATAGTCTCAAAATAAGGTTGCAAATTGAACTGAAGGGCCCAATCGCAGCTTAGAGCGGTTTGAGACTTTTTGAAGTGGCATTTGGCGAAAATTGGCGACTTTAAATTAAAAAACAAGTAATAGAAAAAAAAAATTTTAAAGTCAATTCCTATTTTTTTTCACTCTATTGCAGAAAATCCTTTATAAACAATTTTTATTCATTTTTTTATAAGTTTATCTGGTGCCCTCTATGGCGAGATGTATGCAACTGAAATCTAAAAAAAAATTAATTAATTAAATTTAGTTACTTAGTTAATTTTAGTTAGTTAATATTTGCAAAAACTGTATTCACATCCAGTGTCCTCCACTACAAGTTCAAAATAAATATATTTGAACTCGAGTGGATGACTAAAAATTGTTTTAAAAATTTATTATTGTATGAACGATTGAAAATGTGAACAGGATATATAGAGGGAGAGTGTGAGCTAATAGAAGGAATTGAATAAATTCAATTTCGTAATTCTATACTTTACGCATTGGAACAGAAGAACAAATAATATTAACAGTAAAAAACAGTTTTCTAATACATGCTATATTTTAGCAATTTGCAATCCATTAAAAATATTCCTCCACCCCCTTCCCCCGCCTTCAAACTTTGCTTCTCTAGAGACAGGACTGCAATTCAATTAGAAAAGCCTGTAACGCAAACGTATTTCGCCGCCAACTCAGTGTCAAGGGAAGACAAAAAAAAAAAAAAAAAAAAAAAAAAAAAAACACCGCTATCATCTACATTGTGATTTTAAAAATAAGGTGCGATATTAAATGGAAAATTAATTTCGTCCTCAATTTGAAATTCATTGTGTAACCCTGCTCCCTCCTACGCACTGCAAGAGCGCCCCCTGTGGCGTTCAGAAGAGATGATCAGTAGGCATCGAGACTCTCACCAGAGAGGACGTACGGCGCAACCGGCGCTGCCTTAGAGACGCTTAGTTTACAATCTCTCGTCCTGTAGAAAGTATCGTTTCCTAGCATTCCTTTATTTTTATTTTATTTTTAGTGGAATCCGTCCACAAATCTTTAATTAGATATCTTTAAATGTGTGTTAAATAGTGTCTATCTTAAATTTTTTGTGTACGTGTAAATAAAGCCGTGATCTCAAACCGAGTCCCAACCCATTAGATTTAGAACCACTATAGACATTTTTTGGAGAGAAAAATTAAAACATAACGAGTTGTTATATTTAATGTCATTCTTACATATAAACATAGATAATATTGTATAATAATGATACTAAACGCACATTGCAAAGAAATATATGACACTGAAAATGAAATATAAAAAATATATCAATATAAACGAAATAAAAAAAATTTAAGTCCTCAAAAAATATTTATTTTACTTTTGTGATATTGATTTCTCCACTCTTTCATTTAGCTTTTGCAAATCGATCTCCATTTGGGTATTGGCACATCTTAATTAGTGTTGCAGGTGAGCGTCCGCTCTGTTCGAGCATGTTTTGTGTTGGATCTTTCATTTTTGAATAAAATGATTCGCAGTTGAATGTTGAACCAAAAGCGCTAACAATTTCAACTAAGAGTCTGGTTTGCTCTGCTATCACCAATCCACTGTGCGTATCTAGGCAGGGTCACTGTGTCACTGAGGTCACTTAAAGTGAATCATAGAAACACGTGTTCCAAGATGCGCGCGTATCAGGAGTTTGCAGACTATAATTTAATTATTCTGAGTAACTATAATTATTCTGAGTAACTAACTTCTCATAACTATAAAGTCATCAATATAGCAGGCAACACTATCTCTCCTATATCTGCAAGAATAGTATTTTAAATTCAAAGTCAATTTTTTCTCATCCTTTCGACAGTTCATTTTTGAATAGAAGGATGCACACATAATGTATTTTTTGAATGCATTGGTTTTCGCTCCTTTAGGGATTCTGAAATAAATATATTTTGTAAAAGTTTGACACATCTTATGGGCTAGAAAAATATTCAAGGCTGGCTGGAGCGACGTTTCGTAATCTGATTTACGCAGAGGGCCATAGCGCGAAAAGATGTTAGTTTTTTTTTCTAATGCAGCTGGCAAATAGACCGTGATCATAAGAGCCTGATGGCCAAGTGGTTAACGCTCTGGCGCTCGGTACCACAGGTATCTGATTCAAATCCCGGTGTTGCCATGGGTGTTTGTAGTGGTTCGGAATCCACTTTAAGACCGTAGGTCCCGGTCCTAATAGGATCGCAGAGAGTTGCGGGAGCATTGTTACTCCGCGTCCGTGGCTTATCTTCAAGTGACACGCATCCCCTGGGTAGTGCAAAGTGAGTAACGTCGGTGCAGCCGTTATGGAAAAGATGTTAGTAATGGAATAAAAAAAACCCACCAAAAACTGAACTTGACTCCTCCAAGCAGTTTTTCTTCGAAGGGAAATAGAGAGAATGAATTTTAAATCCATTCGAGAAATAGTTCTTTCAATTAGTGGAAAACCCCTTCTTACATTCCCGAAGAAAGAATCGGGATCGAAGTTTTTAATTGATTCCTCATTAGAATTTGACAGCAATTTCTTTGGCAGAACATACCAGAATAATAAAGCCATTGTAAAGAATAAAATATGCATCCGTTGCTTCGGCCGAGCTCAAAACTTTTCAGAAGAGCGTTTTTGTGTTCTGCGTATGTTAAGATAGCGCTCTGGCGTTCGGCGCCACAGGTTTCGGGTTCGAGTCTCCGTGGGGCTATGGACGTTTGGAGTGGTTCGGAATCCACTTTAAGCCGTAGACCCTCGTCTAATAGGATCGTAGAGCTTTGCGGAGGTAGTGTGACGCGCGTGCATAGTTTATCTTCAAGCTACACGCGCCCCCGAGTAGTGCTAAACGAGTCACAGCGGTGCAGCCCTTCCTTATAGTATAAAGGAGAACTGTCTCCGTATTGTCAGTTGTATTATAAAAAACAAATTTAATTTAAGATATATGTACCGTAAGATACTGTTTATACTATTTAAAATTTACGGTGCCATGGATGTCTGCAGTGGTTCGGAATCTACTTTAAGCCGTAGGTTCCGGTCTCACATAACTGTAGACCATCAAGGAGCCAAGTCAGATTCCTACATACGAGTGCTCCATCACAACAGAAGCTGCTACTTTTTCCTTCAACCAGGAGACCACACGGGTTCGTGGGCCTGGTCTGGATGTCTACCAAGTGGGATAAGTAACAACAACAAAATGAACCCTGTGCTATTATTCTCGCCCTGAGCAATTTTTATTGCATTTTTCTAACATCCTGTACAATATTTAGCGAAACATTCCACTTTAAACCATAGGTCCCAGTCTAGTATGACTGTGGAACGTTGAGCGTAGGGCTAACAAGCTTACCCCATCAAAAGAAAAACATCCCTCGTCTCGTAATCTGCCAGTAGGCAGACAGTCTTGGCCGACCATGGGGCTGTTGCGCGCCAATGTTGATGATGAGGATAACGTATGTTAAGAATACTATGTATCAAAACAAGTTAGATTCCGCACTTGGCTTGAGGTTATAAATATCTTCGTTTGAATCTGATTTAAACAAAACACTAATCCTCTTGTGTTGTTGGTTGTTGTTATTTCTTATCCCACTTGGCTGGCCAAGCCCACGACCCCATACGTACTCATGATTGAAGGGGAAGGAATCAGCTTCTGTTGTGATGGAGCACCCGTAGGTAGAAGTCTGACTTTGGCTCCGTGACGCTCTTACAGTCATAGAGACCGTGACCTACGGCTTAAAGTGGATTCCGAACCACTACAGACATCCATGGCACCGCCGGGACTCGAACCCGAAACCTGTGATAAAGAGCGTCAGACACTCGGCAATTCAGGTCCAAATTTGTGAATGCCAACGGCACGCGGTGTTCCCAGGTGGTCTCCCACCCAAGTACTGACCGCGCCCAATGATGCTTGACTTCGGTGATCTAACGAGAACCGGTATATTCAGCATGGTATGGCCGCCTCTTGTAATAAGTTTAAGGATCGCATTGAAATTTTCGAAGGCTACGTATGAAAATTGGCCCACCATTTTGAATAATTCTTGTCAAATTTAATCATAAGATTTTTTTCTCTCAAATGCAGCTGGCAATACAGAAACAATCATCTTATGCACCGCTGTTACTCACTTAGCACTACCTAGGGGGTACGTATAGCTTGAAGATAGACAACGGACGCAAGTGACACTACCCCCGCAGCGCTCTACGATCCTATTAGACCGGGACCTACGGTTGAAATTCGAATCACTCACAAACATCCATGCCAACTCCAGGATTCAAACCAGCAGCCTGTGGTACCAAATGCCAGAGTGGTAGTCACTCGACCATCAGGCCCTTCATCATACGTTTAACGCTTTAAAAATTATTTTAATGTTATTTGATATAATGTTAGGCTGCTAATCGAAAAAAAAATTATTGGAATAAATTGTAAAATTTAAAATCAGGAACAAAAGCCTATAAGTATCGTCCAATACAGACGTTTATTCATTTTCTAGCTAACCCGAAAACGTGGGCCTGAATGGCCGAGCGTCTATCTCTCTGGACCATTGGTTTCGGCTTCAAATCCCGGCGGGGACATGAATGTTTGTAGTGGTTCGAAATCCACTTTAAACTGTAGGTCCCGGTCTCATAGGACTGTAGAGCTTCGCGGAGCTAAGTCAGACTTCTACCTACGGGTGCTCCATCACAACAGAAGCTGCCCCCTTTCCGAAATACGAGATTCCGAATACGAAAATTCCGATTCCGAAAATTCCGAAATACGAGAAGTTTTATTTAACGGGGTAGGGTTGCCAGCCCTGCCTCCAACGCTCTACAGTCATATTAGACCGGCACCTACTATTTATAGTCAATTCCAAACCACTACAAACACCCAGAGCACCGCTGAACTCGAACCCGAAACCTGTGGCAATGAGCTTCAGACCGCTAGTAATTCAGTCATCAAGCCCTATACAACATTATATCTACCGTATATTTTCAGGTATAGTTCTTAGAACTTTTTCTTTAGAAATGTCTTTTTCTAAAGGTTCCAGTCCCATATGACTGTAAGAGCATCACGGAGCCCAGTCGGACTTCTACCTACGGGTGCTCCATCACAACAGAGGCTGCCCCCCCTTTCCCTCCATCCGTGAGTAGATCATTCATGGGATGTCCGTCCCGCACTGCAGGACACTGAGGATTAATGACGACAATATACCTGAAAGCATGACATTAATTCAATTGTAGAAAGCGTATAAAATCGGCAAAGTTAGACAGACTTAATAGAGTGCGCATACATAATATTAATAGAAAAATAATTTTTTTCTAATGCAGCTGGCAAACACTTAGACAGTTGTCTTCGATGCCCTAAGACAAGCGCCGCGCAGACGTTACTCACTTTGCACTACGCAGGAGGCAAGTGTAGCTTAAAGATAAGCTACGGACTCGGAGTTACACTACCTCCGCAACGCTCTACGAACCTGTTAGACTGGTTCCTACAATTTAAAATGGATTCCGAACCACTACAAACATCCATGGCACCGCTGGGACTTGAACCCGAAACCTGTGGTACCGATCGCCAGAGTACTTGTCACTCGGCCATTCAGGATCCTAATAGAAAAATATAGAGGAAAAAATTCCGTAATATTGTTTGACAGTACCACTGTATCCAAAAAGTAAGACCCATTTTCAATTTAAAATTTCCGGGGCTTATGGAATTTCAATTTTTTCTTCTTTTTCTGCTGGCTGTCAATGTCCTTGACACCTGTGTGAAATTTTGTGTCAAAATATTCATTAGTGTTTGAGTTACGCTTGGCTTTGTGAGATGCTAAAACTGATTCCGGCGATTTTTGAAATGTCTGAACTAACTAGGCAAAGAACTTACATTCAATTTTGTTTGCGGAAACGTATAGAATGTTGTAGAAGGCTTTCGGTGAGCATTCCTATATGGAAAAGACATGCTTAGAAGTGGCATAAACAGTTCAAAGAAGTCAGAGAACGCGTTGAAGACGAAGAGCGCTCTGGTCGACCATCAACCTCAACCGACGAAGCTCACGTCCAAAAAATTAAAGATTGTGTGCTTGCAAACCGTCGATTTACAATTAGAGACCTTGCTGATGATGTTGGAATTTTAAAAGGTTCGGTCCATTTCATTTTGGGCTTCAAACGCGTCAGATCTCAATTGATACCGAAAACAGTGAATGCGCCAATTCACATTGCATTTTTGCTTCGTGACGTTTTCGCCAACAATGAAACCCATATCGTTCCGTGCGATTCTGGCTATTCCCTAAACTCAAAATACCACTCCGGGGACACAGTTTTGAGTCGATTGAAGAGATTCAACGTGAATCGCTTTGAAGGCCATCCCTGCAGAGGACTCTTTAGCGTGCATTGAGGATTAGGAAAAAAAGTCGTCATAAGTGCATTGTGTCCGGAGGGGATGACTTTGAAGGCGATGAAATAAATTTGGGAGAATAAATAAAGACCTTTTGAAAAAAAAATTGGTCTTACTTTTCGGGCACAGTAGTATTTATCAACATTCTTTTGCTCCTTGTGTACATCACCAGCACCCCTAATTTAATTAATAATGGAATTTTTCCATTTCTGCTTCGAAAACGAGGGGCCTGAATGGCTAGCGCTCTGGCGCTCGGTACCAAAGGTTTCGGGTTCGAGTCCCGGCGGTGCCATGGGTGTGTGTAGTGTTTTGGAATCCACTTTAAACCGTAGGTCCCGGTCCTGACAGGATCGTAGAGCGCTGCGGGGGCATTGTGACTCCGCGTCCGTGGCTTATCTTCTAGTGACACGCGCTCCCTGGGTCATGCAAAGTGAGTACGTCTGTGCAGCGCTTGCCTTAAGGCATCCAAGACCAAGCTGTCTAAGTGTTTGCCAGCTGCATTTTAACAACAACAAAAAAAAAAGCTTCGAAAACGGAGGTTCACGATCGTGGGCGGACTACACCTAATAGCAAGTAGTTTTGCATAGGGGGATGAACTGTCCGAAGGAAAGTTTTATGAAAGGGGTACAAAAGATAAAAAAAGGTGGGATGGAACACACCTGAGCCAGAGAGCAAAAGCCTCCCCGTGCTAATCAAGCCGGAGGGTAAATGAAAAGTGGCACCTGATTAATTGCTCGGCCGATCCACTTAGTTCTTAAAGTGCTCCCCTCACGAGGTTGGGGGTGGGGGCTTCGAGTTATTCAGTTAGCGAGACTTAAATGGATCGTCGGAATACGAGAGGAACGAGGGCGGGAAAGGATCGATTGGTCGCCTCGAACATTCTCGACTTTTCTGCAACAGTTGGTTTCTGCGTCAAAGCTGGGAGTTTTATGATGTGGAAGATTTGTGTTTCTTTCGAACGAATGTTTTTCTTCATGCATGACATTAATTTTAGAAATATAGATGCATTTAATAGAGGCATTTTTTTTGGTTTTAACGAGCAAAACATCTCGTTACATTAGAGCAGGGGTCTCCAGACTTTCCAGCCTTAGGGCCATACTGTTTACTCCAGTAAATGACAAGGGCCAAAACTACCGAGGGTAACCGCGGGATGTTCACCAGTTTATAATGTTAGTGGGATTCGTTTCAGTTATTTGTTAGTTGTTTATGCTTAAGTTACATTTTCTGCGTATTATGCTTGTCATGAAGCTTTACCTAACAAGTCAATAAAACCGAGTTATTATCATTCTGTGTTTTTTATCCTACTTATTACAGCAACACTAAGCTATTCGCTGTCGCGGGCCGGATGGACGACACTGGCGGGCTGGATTTGGCCCGCGGGCCGTAGTTTAGAGACCCCTGCTTTAGAGCAGGGGTGGCTAACCCAAATGATCTAGCGGGCCAATTTGAAAATGCACCATCTTATAAATCCCCCTATTATATTCAAACCCACTAGAGACATTTTTTGGAGTGAAAAATTAAACAACATTGAGGTATTATTATTGAGTTTACTGTTATTCTTACCTGTAAACATCGGTAATATAAAAATACTAATACTAAACGCACATTGTAAAGAGGCACATAACACTAAAAATGAAATATAAAAAATATATAAATATGAATGAACTCACCAAAAAATATTTATTTGACCAGTGCGACATGTGTTTCTCCACTCTTTCACTTAGCTTATAATTCAATTATTCTGCGAACTCGTAACTGTAAACTCATCCATAAAGCAGGCATTATCTGTCCTCTATTCGTAAGAATATTTTTTAAAATCAAAGTTAATTTTTCTCATTATTTTGATAGTTAATTTTTGAATGTTTTTTAGATGTTTTTGGAATCACACATAATGCATTTTTTTAATCCATTGGTTTTCACTATTTTGGCCAATCTAAAATAAATATATTTTGTAGCAGTATGATACATCTCACGGACCGCAAAAATATTTAAGGCTGGCCACCCCTGCTTTAGAGAATCTTTTAACGAAAGATGGGTTTTCTGATTTTAATGTATTGTTAAGTTTACCTGTAGCAGTTCTATTTCATTTTCAAAATATTCGTTAAATTAAGCTTTCTTATCATAAGTGACGCAACACCCCCATTGTCGGCCAAAACTGTCTGCCTACTGGCAGATTTCTAGACAGATGTTTTCTTTTTACGGAATAGGGTTGTCGGCCTTACGCCGAACTTCCTATAGTCATACTAATGTGCCCAAAAAGTAAGACCAATATTTATTTTTTAAAAAACTCTTTATTTATTTTTCCCAAATTTATTTTATCGCCTTCAAAGTATTCCTCTCCGGAGACAAGGCACTTATACCAACTTTTTTTCAAATTCTCAATGCTAAAAAGTCATCGGCAGGGATGGCTTTCAAAGCATTCACCGATTCCCGTTGAATCTCTTCAATCGACTCAAAACGGTGTCCCCGGAGTAGTCTTTTGAGTTTAGGGAATAGCCAGAAGTCTCACGGTGTGAATACGGTGGTTGTGGAACGATAAGGGTTTCATTTTTGGAGAAAAAGTCACGTAGAATCAATGCAGTGTGAACTGTGCATGCAGTGTTTTGGTACCCATCGAGATTTGACACATTTGAGGCACAAAATAGAATGGACCGATCCTTTTGAAATTCCAACATCATCAGCAAGGTCTGCAATTGTAAATCGACGGTTTGCAAGCACGAAATCTTTAATTTTGGGGACGTGAGTTTCGTCGGTTGAGGTGAATGGTCGACCAAAGCGCTCTTCTACGCGTTCTCTGTCTTCTTTGAACTGTTTATACCACTTGTATACATTTCTTTCCGATACAGGAATGCTCACTGAATGCCTTCTGCAACATTCTATAGTTTTCTGCAAACAAAATTGATTGCAAGTTCTTTGCTCAATAAATTCAGACATTTCAAAAATCGCCGGAATCAGTTTTAGTGTCTCACGAAGCCAAGCGTAACTCAAACACTAATGAATATTTTGACGTCAAATTTCACACAGATGCAAGGACAATGCCAACAACCTAAACAAAAAAAAAAAAAAAAAAAATGAAATTTCATATACCCGGGAAATTTAAATTGATAACTGGTTTCACTTTTTGGGCACAGTAGTATGAGACCGGGACCTACGGTTTTAAAGTGGATTTAAAACCACTACAAATATCCATGGAACCGCCAGGATCGAACCGGAAACCTTGGCACCGAGCGCTAAATCGATGGCCTCTGCTAGAAATAAAACCTGGAAATAGTATAGATGATTTGACATTAGACTTTAATCTATTTTTTGGTCAAGTTTGTTTCTTTTCTTATTAAACGGTATTTAATATGGAGACGGACCCTTTGACTTAAATAACGATGCATTATAATGTTATATCATTAAGAGCAGTGGATTTATTTTTAATTTTGTTATAAAATGTTCATTATATTTTTATAGAAAATTATTTTAAATAGTATAAACAGTATGTTACGGTACATGATTCTCAAATTAAACTATTTGAGATACATATATCATATATTTAATTTATATACAAGGTGATTCTGATTATACTGCCACATTCAAAATGCTGTAAAAGCAGAAACAATCATCTGAATGAGTTCACATTTGAACTGAAGATACTCGGAGAAGGAAGAAACGGTACGGCATAAAAAAATAAAAAAAAAAAAAAAAAAAAAAAAAAAACATCCAAAGTGTATGAATAGATGGCGCTGTAAGCTACCTAAAGAAAGTGAATTCGGCTGCCAGTCATAGTTTGAATCGAAATGACGACGTATGTGGCATGAGTTGCACATTCAACCCACTCGTTCAATACGTTCGATGGTTTCGGTTTCTTGACAAAAAAAAAATGACTTCCATATCATTCAACAGTTGTGACACTGCGAGTGGAAAGCCCATCCACCACGGCCAGGTCATACCCAATTGGACGGGAAAAATAGGTGGAACTTTTTTTGTTATGTCATACCATTTCCCCCTTCTTCAAGTATCTTCTGTTGAAATGTGAACTCATTGTGACGAGTGGTTCTTTTTTTTGTACAGCATTTTGAAAGTGGGACTTTCATTATAATCACCCTGCACATAAAATAAAAACATATGCAATTAAATCATTTCAAAGCGCTCATTTTCAAAAATAGTTTTGAATAACTTTTTGATTTATTAATTTCTTTATATAGCCTGTCTATGAGAAAACATGTGAAAGAATGCATATATTTTCTGAAAATTAGGAATAATAAAATTTTCCATCTCTATTAAATTAAAAGTAAAATTAAAATTCATATCTTAATTAGGAGTATTAATGTTCTATCTCGTCTAAAATGACATAATTTTCATAAATTATATTAAAAAAATTTTCATGAATGCTTTATTATTAAATTTGTTTAAAAAGTTTCTCAGGTTATAACAAAACTAAATTTTCTTAAGTTTTTATTAAATTTTCTTTTTCGGGTATCTGTTTAATTTTCTTTCATTTTTAATTCCTTAAATTAATTAATTAATTAAGTTTAATTAATTATTAATTTAATTATTTACTTATTAATAATTTACTTAATTAATTATTATTATTTTTATTATTAGCTAATTAATTAATAATTAATTAATTTTTATTTATTATTATTTAATATTAATTTAATTTATTTTATTAATTTAATTAATTAAAATTAATTCTTTAATTTCATTTAATTCTTTAGGTTAAAATGACGAATAGTAATTAGATCAAATTGAATTATTGAAGCAATTAAATTTTAATAAAAAATTTATTTTTAATTAATATTTTTAATATTATTTTCCAGATGATTCTTAATTGTTTTTATTCGAGTTCTGGTTTACGAATTCCTGTGTTTCTGTAAAATGAATTATTTGAAATAAAAATATTTACCCATAATTACACGAAAAACCGTTTTTTTTTTTTTTTTTTTTTTTTTTTTTAAATTTAATTTCCCGATATTTTATTTTGAGTTGCCTCAATACAAATTTTGCTTTAATTGTTAATTAATTCCGGTGTTACGAAATTTTTTTTAATATTCATTTATAATTAAAATAAATTCTTCCCTTTAATCTTTATACTTATTTTGTAATAGAAACTGAATTTAAATTTAAATTGTTAAATTCATTAGTTGACATATTTAGTATAATTAGATCATTTTTAATTTTTGAAGGCGGATGAAATATTTTAGTGTTGATTTAAAAAGTGTATGCTTTTTTTTTGTGATTTGTTATTGTATGAAAATTAAAATAAAAAGAAATACAACAGAATTTTTAGAAAAAATACTTTTATTCAGTATTTGATAAATAGATATCGTTTACAGGTTGAGTATTTTCATTTTGTTGGGACATATAAACAATGTAAAAAGCCAAATAGTTGTCAATGTCAGAATTCAATGCATTCCATTGTCTCCATACATTGCATACAATTTCGATTATGAATTCGAAGTCGTTTTCAGTGATGGTTGCCAACCCAGAAAAAGTAATTTTTATCCAACAAACGTGCACAAATGCAAATATCAAAATGGCTAACAAGTTTTTTTCGATTTACAATATTTTTTTTTTTCAGATATTTTGAAGTATATAATAACGTTAAAATATAAATCACGTTTTAAATGATTTAATATTTTAAAATTTTAATATAAATTTTAAAAAATGTATACAAGACAATTTATTATTCAAATGAAAAGTTTAGGAATTATAAAACATCCTATTTTAATTTTAAAACAATGAAACCTAATATTGTATTTTAAAAGATTCATTATCATTTTATTATTGTATTGTATCTATAAAAGCTCATATTAAATTTTGCTAAAAAATCAAATTTACTAAATTTTAAACGTTATTTTTTTATTATTATTATTTTTTTTAAAATTCAATTTCATGAACGATTACCTATTTAAATTAAAATAGTGGAAAAAAATTCTATTTAGACTACATATGTTGACTAGCTACCGAAAATGCATGTAGAAAAAATTTAATTAAGATGTTTAAATCTCATTAAATATTATCATAGAAACACACTAAAAAAATCCATACCGCCTTTCTAAAAATAAAAAATGATCTTGGAATACACAATTTTAAAATAATTTTGCATTTTTTTAAAAATTAAAAAAAAAAGGAAATACATAAAATACTTTTTTCGATTTAGATTTTATGCAAATTACAAACCAAGTATTAATAGTTCTCTATATAAAAATATATTTTATTCTGATACTTTTTGGCATTTATTTGTAAAGTGTTTTTCACACTAAATATCATTACAATTCGAAATAATTAATAAAAATAGCTAAAACCGACTTTATGCTTATTAATAGTTAATAATAATAATTAGTTAATAAAACTGACTTTATGTTTGTTAATAGTTCCTAAAATAATAAACGACAAAATTGGATTTTGTTTGTTTTGTGTAACTAGAAGTTAAATAATCTCGATCAAATTACTATAATTTTTTTAAACAGAAAATATTTTAAGGAATCACCTATAAAAGGAATCACCTCAAGGAATCACTCAATCACTTTTAAGGAATCGCCTCAAGTCTTCGTGAGATAAAATTTTTTAATTAAATTAATATCAAGTCATGAACTAATTTAATTAAAATTATTGAACAAAAAGAATGAAATTTTATTTTTATATAATTATTATTAGGAATTGTTTTATTTAAAAAAAAATCTAACATTAAAATTTTCAATTAATTTGTCTTATTTTGCTATAAAAAAAATCACTTTTATTTTGAAATAAAATGAAATTCATAAAAAATAAATATCATGGCTATTATTGAACATAAATCCAAAATTATCAACTTTACTTTTGTACATCATTATTTCAAATTAATATTTGTAGTCCAAAAAACATTAACTAATTTCAGTTAAGGAGTGATGATATTCTATACAATTTGATGCATAAACAAAGGTAATAAATTAAAATATAAAATATTGTTAGTAAACCATGAATACAAATTCTGTAATTTGTTTAAAATCAATAGTAGTTTGTGTCAGTTAGTTAGTTAGTTAGTTAGTTAAGTTCAATAATTTTATAAGGTAGGTGAAAATTATGCGAAATGCTTACTGTATAACAATCAAAATATAATGAATTCAAAACTCTTTTCCTCTTTGTCATAACTCACAATTTTTATAACTAATGATATTGTCATAAAAAAATCTAGCTTATTAAATATTTTTAAAAACTTATTTCGTTACCATTTTTAATTGATGTTAAATTCATGAATGCAATTTTTATTATTATTGGTTATATGGAGGTGTTAGGGGTATATTTACCCCGTAGGTACTCCGTAACAGGTACGTCCGTATCCGTAGCTATAGACAAGATAACATTTTTGATAATATTTTTCTTGCAATATTTTCTTACAGATTAATACTTTTGATAATATTTTCGAGAATAAATGCTTATAAATGAAATGATTTAAAAAAGAAATTCTATCAGGTTTTATATTCTGTGTATCCATCGTTATAACTATGATTGGTTATGGATTATCAAACATTAGATTCCTAAAAAAATCAGAATTCGATCCTGAAGCCCGTGATACCAAAATCTAGAGCGCTAGACAATTGAGGCTATTGAGGTTTGGTTTGTCATTCTACAGTAATTTTTTGCACACTTTAGGCTCATTAGAACAGGACCTACAGTTTAACATGGATTACGAACCACTAAGTAACATCCATGCCACAGCCAGGATTCAAACCTGAAGCCTGTGGTACTAATGGCCAGAAATGTAGCCAATTGACCATTAGGCCGTGGAGATAGACGTTTGGTTTGGCTTATTGCTCTACGGTCATTTTGTGCACACTTTGGACTCATTAGACCGGGACCTACAGTTTAATGTAGTAAAAAAAGAGAACTATTTAAAAAAACACTATTAAATTATAACTATGAAGGATGATGATAATATCATTAATTAGAAAACTTGGGATTTTATTCTTGTTATTTCACTTGCAGAAATGTACCTTTTTTTTTTTTCTTTTTTTTTGGCAAATTTTCACATTTATATGTCGCAACATCATTGTCGGCATCTACTTTGATGTGACTTTACCGTGACACTATCGGATTCTTTTTTTTTATGCTTATGGCGAATTTTCCCTTCTTAAAATGGCAATAAATATAAATAACGTAAAAAAAGGATGAATCATAGCGTTGAATGCAAATGTGTTCATGTTCAACATAAAAAAAAGCAGAAACAATAATTAAAAAACGGTTGTCACAACAACCGTAACTGTTAAAACTAACAAGCAGTTTCCATTTTAGTAATCATTTTTTAGTTATTTATTACATTCTAATAATTTATAATCTGCATAATATTAACTAAACTTCTTTTTAAAAAAAATCGGTTAGGACATTTTAAATTTTAAATTCAAATTAAAAAAAATGTACTTAATTAAAGTGACATACGTGGTTCATGAAACACTATTTGCGACCTAAAAGATTTAGAAAACAGAACTTTTGGATGAGACCCTTTTAGATTATCGCACCTATAGCGACGAAATAAAAATAAAACGTGTATTTTGCGCTCACAAAGTCACTAGATATGTCATTGAATATAAATAAGATAAAAAAAAACACATTTTGATCTACTACAACACACACGGATATTGAACCCTGTATCCATCTCCACATCTGTGCACTTCAGAAAACTTGATGTATGCACAATTTTTTATCCATACACAACTCACAACAGTGCATACAGACAGAAGGTTAAGGCTCCTTCCCACCGAGGCGACAGGCGACGACTTGACATGCGGCAGGCGAGACAATTTTTTCGACCCCTTCACAGCGAAACGTCAGAAATAATTCCGCTTCGAGTTGAAAGTGGGTCAACTCGAAGCGGTGGATTTCAAACCGGTTTCAGGCGAGGCTAGTGATGGGTCAACTCTTGTCGCTTAAACGCTTCTCGCCCCGGTGAGAACGAGCCTTTATGTACGCACAGGCCTGCCCGGTTAGGGGTTAGGGGTCGTATTCGTATTTGGAGGCGTATTCCGACTTGGCCTTCCTCTCCCCGCACTCCACCTCCTTGGCGTAGGCGCACTCGTGCTTGTCGGAGTCGAAGAGCAGGCCGTCGGGGCAGGTCTTCATGAGCACCTCCCCGTCGTAGCACTGGTAGAACTTGTGGCAGGAGTCCGCGTGCGCGAACAGGCCCCGGGCCTTGGGGCACACGGAGCGGACGCTGGCGGCGGCCAGCTCCTTGTGCCCCTTCTTCTTCTCCTCGTTGTCGCTCCTCCCCTCACCCTTCCCCTTCCCCTTGCCGTTACCTGAGCCCTTGGTCTTGTTGCTCTTCTTGCCGGCTGAAACGAGAAGAACATACTACTATCAGTGGGTGAACATAACAACTTTAACACAGCAAATACAATAAAAGGTAATAGCAAAATCAACAAATATATGAAATCTACAAATTCATATTCAACCCCATAAGATACCCCCCCCTGATATCATTGCATCACCCAGTGTATGCATTTTAAGAGTGCATACACTGGGTACACATACACATGCTGAAACGAGAAGGAGAGGACAACCATTAATTTATTTCAAATATTTAATAATTTTCACTAAATATTTACTATACAACAGCATTTAAGACTTCACTATATTTAAAAATTATGAATATACTAACATTAATTTCTCTCCTTTTTGTTTTGACACAGAGCTAGTGCTCTTTAACTTTTCTCTGATTTAATTAAACTTTTTGGAATTTACAAATTATGAATAAAATTACACGGAGGGGCAGGATTAAACCCTGGGAACTCCAAATATACCAGCCTGTACTGTACTGTACTGAGAAGAGGACACTACTATCAGTAGGTGGACAATTTCAACTTCAATACAACAAATACAGTAGATATAGGTAACAGTATCATAACAACATACGCATATAACAATAGTGCATGTGGGGTTGAATATGAAATTGCTAGGACATTGATGTACAATTTTATCCCTACACAGGATGTCCCAAAAATAACGCAACATATGAATTCTTAAACCTTATATACTAGGGGTGGCCAACTCAAATGATCTTGCGGGTCACTTTGGAACTCGTCAGTTTCAACTTCAGTACAGCAAATGCAATAAAAGGTAATAACCAAATCAACAAATATATGATATCCACAAATTCATATTCAATCACATATGATACCCCTCTCCCCATGATGTCATATGGAGTTCAATATGGATTTGTTAGAACATTCATGTACAACTTTATCAATACACAGGGTGTCTAAGTGTATGCATCTCAAGAGAGCATACACTGGGTATACATACACATGCATCTTGTCCCAGTTAAGAATCAAGCAACATGTGAATTCTTAAACATTCCAAAGCAGGGATGGCCAACCCGCGGCCTGCCTTGAATATCTTTCCCGTCCGTGAGATGGATCCCACTTTTACAAAATATATTTATTTCACAATGGCCAAAGGAGTGGAAATCAATGTGTTAAAAAGATGCATTATGTGTGCATCCATAGATTCAAACCTCAACTATCAAAATGATGGGGGAAAATGAACGTTGATTTCAAAATAATATTCTTGAGCATATAGGAGAGATAGTGCCTGTTTTATGGTGCCTTGTCAGTAGGTGAACATTTTCAACTTCAATACAGCAAATGCAATAAAAGGTAACATAAAAGATAATATCATGTGGTGTTCAATATGGATTTGTTGGCACATTCATGTACAACTTTATCAATACACAGTGAGTCCCAAAACTCACGAAACGTGGGAATTCTTAAATATTCTAAAGCAGGGGTGGCCAACACAAATGATCTTGAGACTCAATTTATTAATTTTTAATCAACTTTATTAAGTGTTTTTTCTTTTCTTTGATAAAAATTTTCCAATTTGGCTTTTGTAAGCACTACGTTTAAAATGTTTTTCAGTTGGTCTTAACAACATGATACTCTAAATTATTCGTGGTACATGTATAGGCTTCCTGTTCCAGTTATGTATCCCCCCCCCGACGGACGACGACGAGAGGACATTGCCTTTCGGGGGTACTTTTACAGGTAACTTCCCGGATTTGCGTGTTATTTGGCTGAAAACCTGAAAAACTCGCACCAGGCAATTTGATTATCGATGCTCTTACACACGCTGTCACAAACACTATCGAGTCTCTTCATTTCTGAAGTGGCTAGCGCTCTGGCCTTTGGTACCACAGGCCTTAGGTTCGAATCTTGGTGGTAGCATGGATGTTTGTGTGTGGTTCGGAATCCACGTTAAACTGTAGGTCCCGGTCGGTTTAGCCTAAAGGGTGCACAAGATGACCGTAGATTGACAAACCAAACCAAACCAAATATGAGAGCAGATAATCGGTATCATGGATAATGAGAACTCATTAACTTAGCGATTGTCAATTCGATCTTCACAGTTTAAAGATGGGTTATGGATTAATATAGATTATAGAATGACAATAGAACAATAGAAAATAGAAAATGACCGTAGAACTACAAAACCAAACCAAAACCGTACTTCCGAAAGCGCTTCTCATCGCTTCTGAAAGCAGTGTCTGTAATGGACATCGTCAACGAATTCCAACCTGAACCCTCCTTATTCCGTTTCACACACCTCAATCCCTCACCTGCATATCTCCTTGCCAGTTAGAAAGATGAGGGATGCTGTCACAAACATCAACGAGTCTCCTCGTTTCCGAAAGAGCTTCTTCATTATTTTTGAAAGCACTATCTGCAACAGGCATCGTCAGTGAATTTCCTTTTTCCCACAGCTGAATCCCTCACCTAGGGCTGCATCACCCTCTGCCAGTTAGAAAGATGAGGGTGAGCCTCATGAACATCCCGTGCACCCACAGACGGTGTTTGAAGGGAGGGCAGTTTCTTTCGAGAGAGGCGAGTGTCCCCAATGTGAGAAAATGGGCAGAATGGGAGAAGTTCGAAAAACTCCCAGCTGGCAGCTCAATTATCAATGCTTTTACACACGCTGTCACAATCATCATCGAGTCTCCTCGTTTCCGAAAGCAGCGATTATAATGGAGGCCGCAAACGGGTTCTAACCCAAACTCTAACATGAGCTATCCGTACACGTTACCACCGGGGTTTGATTTGGTTTAATTTGTCGCTCTATGGTCATCTTGTGCACATGAGGGCTAAACAGACTGGGATCTACAGTTTAACGTGGATTCTGAATCCCTCACAAACATCCATGCCACCGACAGGATTCGAACCTGAAGTCTGTGGCAATAGCCAGAGCGCTAGCCACTTGGTCACCAGGCCGGTGGCTAATGAGAGTCTGACGAGCTTTGGCAACAATTGGCTATTACTACTGCGTGCTGTTGGCGCAAAGAGAGAAAAAGCCCACGAACCCATATGGACTCATGGTTGAAGGGAAAGCGCACAGCTTTTGTTGTGATGGAGCACAGATTAGTAGAAGTCTGATATGGCTTCGTGACGCTCTTACAGTCAGATGAGACGGGGACCTACACCTTAAAGGGGATTCAGAGCCACTACATACATCCATGGCACCGCCGGGACTCGAGCCCGAAACCGAGGGCCAGAGGTACCACTGGAGGAGACTTCGAATTCCGTGTTATACAAACGCAAATGGGATCAATCATAGGATTTGATACATGAACTGACTGCCTTGCGAGGACCTACGCAAAATAAATCAGTCCGAGATTTGATGGAGTGATTAAAATCAAATTTATCTGTTCAACGCCTTTGCAAACCGCTGCTCGAGGGTCGTCGCTGCTTCTCTAACGAAGGTGAATGGATCGATCCTGGATAAATTGGTTTATCCAGGCACGACGAACAGCTAATGCACTGAGTGTCTTCCGAACCTGGAGTTGTTCCGATCATGTGTGTCATCAAAAACTTTCTGTTTGAATGAGCAATTACGTTATAATTTTCGAATAAGCACTGCAAATGTGAGTGGGCATCCCCGATGTTTAATGTTAACCGAAATCATGACATTTAAAGCAGCTGATGAAATGAGTGCTGTGCCCTACCAGATTGTCTTTTTGGAGCATAATTTACCAGAGAAACTTAACAGAGACACTGATATAGAATTTAAATGTTTTTTTTTTTTTTACAAAAAATTAAATAAAAAATTTAAAAAAGGAGTAACACCTTTAAATTGCAGAAAAGAAGGATAAAGTTTAATGTTAATCCATCTATAGTAATTCCAGGTTTTATTTGTGTGTGTGTGACTAATCATCAGTGTCCTGCAGTGAGGGAAGGACATCCCAGAAGTAATGTACTCGTGGATGGGAAGGAAAGGAGCAGCTTCTGTTGTGCTGGAGAAGTCTGACTGGGCTCTGTGACGCTCTTACAGTCCTATCAGACTGGAACCTACGGCTTAAAGTGGATTCCGAACCACTCCAAACATCCATGGTACCGCCGGGATTCGAACCTGGAGCCTGTGGTATTAAAAGCAGAGCGTTAGCCAATTGGCCCCGCACATTTTTGAAGTGATTAACATTTCAAACTGGACATGAAAACATAACGTTCCAATATTGAACCGGCTACCTCAACCATTTGGGCAAACATAATCCTCACGTGCTCATAGACCTCACGTGACTTTCACTTCGTAGTATGCGATGAGAGTTTGGCGAGTTTTGGCAACACACTTTCTAGTTGGCTATCCTAACTCTATGCTGTTGGCGCGAAGTTGAGAAATGGTCTACCATCCTACAACGATTAAAAAAAAAAAAAATGCCGAAAGTGATAAATGTGAAAATTCAAGAAGAAGGAATGGATCAATGCACTACTAAAACTTATAGCCATTGCTCATACAAATGTTTCAAATCCCAAGCCAAGACGTGAAAAGGGATTCAAAACCCTTCTTCAAAACACTTCAAGCAAAAGACAAATTCTCCAGAAAATTCCTTAAGACTAACGTTATTCATGAAGCCTTTCATGAATAAAGTTAAATAGCCCAAAATACCATTTTCCGCCAAAATTTGTAATGGAGATTTATTTGCTTGGACCTCATTTTCAGATAATTCCATGGACCCCTAACCAGGACAACATCATGTTCACACATGATAAAAAAAAATTAATTAAATTTTTTTTAATTAAAATTTTTTTTAATGAATTACAAATAATATATTTTCTAGTTATTTATAAAGTTTCAGGATATACTACTGTGTCCAAAAAGTAAAACCCATTTTCAATTTAAAATTCCCGGGGCTTACGGAATTTCAATTTTTTTTCTTTCCTTGCTGGCATTGTCCTTGACATCTGTGTGAAATTTTACGTCAAAATATTCATGAGTGCTTGAGTTACGCTTGGCTTTGGGTGACGCTAAAACTGATTCCAGCGATTTTTAAAATGTCTCAATTAACTGAGCAAAGAACTTGTATTCAATTTTGTTTGCGGAAACGTATAGAATGTTGCAGAAGGCATTCGGGGAGCATTCGGAAAAAAATATCGGAAAAAAATCGGTCAATTCCATTTTGGGACTCACACGCGTCAAATCTCGATGGGTACCAAAAATACTGAATGCGCCAGCTCACACCGCATAGATTCTTCGTGACTTATTCGCCAAAAATAAAACCCATATCGTTCCACAACCCCCGCATTCACACCGTACGACTTCTGGCTATTCCCTAAACTCAAAAGACCACTCTGGTCAATCGTTTTGAGTCGACTGAAGAGATTCAACGTGAATCGGCGCGCGCTTTGAAGGACATCCCCGCCGATGACTTTTCAGCATGCATTGAGGATTGGAAAAAACGTTGGCATAAGTGCATTGTGTCCGGAGGGGATTACTTTGAAGGCGATGAAATAAATTTGGAAGAATATTTTTTTTTGTTCCAATGCAGCTGGCAACACTTAGACAGCTTGGTCTTGGATGCCTTAAGGGAAGCGCTGCACAGACGTTACTCACTTTGCATTACCAGGGGGCGCGTGTAACTTGAACGCGGAAGCGGAGTCACAATGCCCCCGCAGCGCTCTACGATTCTATTAGGATAGGGACCTACGGTTTAAAGTGGATTCCGAACCACTACAAACATCCATGGCACCACCGGGACTCGAACCCGAAACCTGTGGCAACGAGCGCCAGAGCGCTAGCCACTCGGCCATTCAGGCCTGAGAATAAATAAATAAATAAAGAAGTTTTGAAAAAAAAATAAAAATTGGTCTTACTTTTTGGCCACAGTTGTATTTTTAAGCGATTTCCTTTATGCGGTTTCCCGCACAAAATTTGGATGCATTCTTAAAAAGGCACAGGGATTTTCATCCGCCTTAATCCGCATCGATATCTGACGAGTATTTTTGCTCTTTATTACAAAACATCAATAGAAAGTAAACGAGGTTTTCTCTCTGTCTCAGTTTAAAAAATAAAGTCTTTTAAAAGAGCACTGATGGGGGGGAAGAAAAATCGATGGGCAGGTACGATTTGACAAGCGCGGGTCTCCATGGCAGCGCTCTCAATCGGCATCAGGTTTCATTGAGTTGCAATTTGAGAAAAACACGCGTTCGAGGGGTTGAATGCGAAAAAACGGCTTCCTTTTTTTTTTTTTTTTTTTTTTTCCTTTTTGGTTTTGGAAAGTTTTTTTTTTTCTTCTTTTAAAATGGGAGATTCTGAATCTCGTTCTAATCAAGCAACGAACCGCTTTTAGTTTTCTTAAATGGAGTCACTGGATATAAAGTTTCCTGTAAAATCCTTTCTGAAATATTTTTTCAAATATTTTTACATCCCCTTTTAAAAGGAGAATATTTTTCAATTGTATGGATTTCATATCATACGGACCAGGAGAGTTCATGTATTCTTAACATGCAGAAAGAGCTCAGCAGTCCGATGCTACTACTGCTTCCAGAAAGGAGCAGATTCGGCGGAGAGTGTGCAAAGAGTTTCATCAGGCTGGTCGGCGGAAATTTTTTTAATTTTTCCCATTTTCCTTCCCTACTAACAGGAAGTTGTCCATAAATGTTTTTCCGGAAAGCAATGTTTTCACGCTCGGTATTATTAATTATTATTAGGTCCTATTATTATCCAGGTTTCGGGTTAGAGTCCCGGCGGTGCCATGGATGTTTGTAGTGATTAGGAATCCACTTTAAACAGTAAGTCCCAGGTGTAATAGGATCATAGAGATTTGTGGGGGCAGTGTTACTCACGTCCGTAGCTGATCTTCAAGCTACACGTGCCCCCTGGGTACCTGTGTCTGCTGGTACTGACCTGCAGGGGCCGATCCCTTACTAATGGCATAAAAGACAACTGTCTAAGTATTCGCCAGCTGCATTGTTTTTTAAGGGCCTGATGAAAGAGTGGCTGATGCTCGGTACCACAGGTTTCGGGGTCGAATCCCGGCGGTGCCATGTATGTTTTTAGTGGTTCGGAATCCACTTTAAGCAACGTAGGTCCCGGTCACATATGACTACAGAGCGTCTCAGAGCCCTGTCAGACTTCTGCCCCGTATCATTACCAAAGTGTAAAAGGGCAACTCAGCTCTAGTTACATTCCCTGAATAAAAAAACCGAATGGTGTCCTTTTTTTGGGTTAAGAAATCTGTTTAAAGCACATACTTCATAAGCAGAAAAACTAAATTCTTGTTGTATAAAACTCTTTTTAGACCTATTTCGGTCTATAGCTCTGAAATTAGCAAGATCGGATGAGACCTATTTGGGTCCTATTATGAGGCCTATTATGAGATTTTAAGGATAATTCTTGGAGGTGTTAGAGAAAGGGATTGTTGGAGAAGATGGTACAACGTAGGAATCTATAAATGCTATAAAGAGCTCTAGATATTATAAAATTTTGACTGCCAAGAAGGCCTTTTTTTGGTTAAGGCATCTGTTTAAATCCCACTTCATATGCAGAAAAACTAAATTGTTTCCAAATAGTCTAAATTCCTTATTGGACCTATTTGGGTCTATGGATCTGAAACTTGGACTTTTGGTAAGATCAGATGAGGTCCATTTGGGCGGAAGATTTGAACGGCTGTTCTTGGAGAAGGGATTGTTAGAGAAGACGGTACAACGCAGACATTTATAAATGCTATAAAGACCCAGATATTATAAAACGTATTAAGATCCATAGATTAAACTGGGCTGATCATGTATTTAGAATGGATGTTTTAAACCCTGTAAAAAAAGGCTCGCTTCGGCAAAGCCACAGATACAAAGAGGAAGAGGACGACCCGAGTGGCGATGCATAGACGCAGTTGAAAAAGATCTTGCTGAACTGAAAGTTAAGAATGGGAGGACCCTCGTCACCCAGAGGAATGCATGGAAATCTCTTCAAAGGAAAGTTTTGGCCCATTCTGGGCTGTCGTGCTATTGATGATGATGTTGAAAAGCAATGTTATCTCTTCACCGTCGATCAAGGAGCTGTTTATAATATACCTAACTTGAACACAAGGCCCCATCAATGTTCAACCACAATGTCTGACTTATCGATTGATGACTAGTAATAGATCCATTGCTCTCAAATTGATCAGTATGAAGATATAAATATTAAATTCTTTATTTTTTGGTGTTAATGAGGGTTGCAGATACGGATAAGGACTTAATGACTCTAGATTATACTTTGACAAATTGAAATCGGAATTTAACAATGACCTAGGCACAACAATGTCTAATGGATAGCTGTACTGAATTTGTATTTGTTTAGATTTAAAAAAAATGAACTATTTCTTTTAAAATTCCTTGGACGACAATAGAACTTTTTCTCCCTTTCAACAGCACGGGATAAGTAATAACCAGGAGATTTTTTTTCTAATGCAGCTGGCAATACAGAGACAGTTATCTTTATGACCCAAGCAAGGGCTGTACCATTGTGACTCATTGAACACTACACAAGGGTGCACGTGTAGCTTGAAGAGAGACTACGGACGAGAGTCACAGGATCCTCACAACGCTCACGATCTTATTAGACCGGGACTTACTGATTAAAGTGGACTGCAAACATCCATGCACCGCCGGGACTCGACCATGAAACCTGTGGCAACGTAGGCCTCTTATTACAGAAATTCAAGTGTAAATTGAGACATTCGGATTTTACATTAGAATCCGTACTATAGTTTTCTAATACCTTGCTAGAACTTTCATTTTTTTTGTCTTTCCCCTAACTAAATTTTTGTTCCAGAAATTTTTATTATTATTATTATTAAAATCGAAAATAGGCCTTGTTCAGATTACGTCTAACAAGTTTTTATCCTTTATTCAAATGTAGATTTACCCTTTTGGATGGGCTATTACCATCATTGGACTCTGATTCATAGCCAGAACTTTCGAAATCCTCATGTGATACATCACCTCAATTACGATACATCGCCACGATTTGAACCTGAAGCATGTGGTGCCAAAGGCCGAGTGCTAGACAATTGGCCATCAGGCCGCGTAACAGCTATAAGATTGTTGGTAATAATCATCGGCCTATCATCGCACATGTTAATCTGCGAAGTAAAATTTACGTGAGGAATTCCTATGCGCAGCCCCATTATATTACTATTGCATGGTGGAAATACAGTTTTATTATGCCAGTTCTTGATGAAACGGGCTTGGTTTGGTGTGTCGCTCTACGGTCATCTTATGCACACTTTGGGCTAATTAGAGCAAGACCGAGAATCGGGAGTCAGACATTTTTGTGCAACTCCCTGCATCTGATTATAACAATTCCAGATGAAGTATTAGCAATTTACATGGTAGTTTGGTTTGGTTTGTCGCTATACGGTCATTTTGTGTACACTTTGGGCTAATTAAACCAGGACCTACAGTTTAACGCAAATTCCGAACCACCACTACTACTACACCACATCATATAACTGTGCCTAGAGCTCAGTTCCTCCTATACAGTTTGAGAATGATACGGATGAAAAGAAGTCTGAATGGGCTCTGTGACGCTCTACGGTCATACGAGACCGGGACCTACGGCATAAAGTGCATTCCGAACCACTATTACTACTACTACACCCCATCCATCACTGCGCCTAGAGATGAGTCGCCCTTTTATAGTTTGGGAACGATGTGGGTGAGAAGAAGTCTGATTGGACATCCCTGCCACCACCAGGATTGAAATCTGAAGCCTGTGGTACCAAAAGGCAGAGATCTAGCCAATGGGCCACCAGGCCGCCATTCATCTGTTGGCGTTTAGGATGAGTTGGAGCATCCTTTCCCTCCAAACACTCAGTCACTCAGTTGTCAGTGTTGGGCTTGACGTTGCAGTGGTGCAGGTTCACTGCTATTCTGTTAATGAACGGTTGCTGTGTTTCTTGCAAACCTGAAGCATGTGGTACCAAAGGGCTGAGCGCTAGACAATTGGCCTTCGTTTGACGGATTTCGAAATGATCTCCCTCACTACAGAATTGTAACAGTTCTGTCGCCCCTTGTTGGTATACTTAAAAAAAAATCAACTAAGGAACTTTAACAAATCAAGATAAACAAAACACAGCAATTGTGCGAAGGGGACTTACGCAGGTTGCAGAGCACTTGGTCCTGTAGTTGCAGACCTGCAGGGTTGGCGTCGAAGTAGAGTCCCTTCTTGCACCTCTGCTTCAGGCTTGTTGTTGGTGCAGAGGACGAACTCGTCGCAGCGGTGCTGGCTGGGGAACATGCCGTTGGGGCTCTTGCACTCGTCTGCATGGAAGAAAGAAAAAGAAAGAGTTCAATGCATGAAATAGAAAAGCAATGTTAGTATGTGCGGGGCCCTATATACTCAAAAGCAACTCGACCGATATCACTGCAATTTTTATAGTCGGTTGTTATGAGTATATGCAGTTGTGGTTTGAGCATTGTTGTTTTTGCAGTGTTCATTGAAGATTGGAATTTTTTTTCCTTCTTTTTGGATGTTGGAAGAAAAAAAAGAATTTTGTCTCGAGACATTGAATGGATATAATGAATGAACGAAATACTACAAAAGTGGATTCTCATGTGCAAATCAACTTAAAGAAGAAGGGGAAAAAATCAAAACAAAACAGTAAGGGAACAGAAAAGTGCAAATGACTCATCGCACAAACACGTTCTTTTCATTGAATATACATACATATATACATACATATATACATACACATACACATATATATATATATATATATATATATATATATATATATATGTGTATGTGTGTATGTGTATGTGTATGTGTATATATATATATATATATATATATATATATATATATATATATATATATATATATATATATACCCACCAAGGGGAAGACCGAAAAAGAGATGGGTTGATTGTATAGTCTCTGATTTTAATGGTATTAATATCAAAAACTGGAGGCCAAGGCCAAGAGGAAACCAGCCTAGCTGGATCTTTTAAAAAAGGGCAAGGCCCACAACGGTCTGTCGAGCCAGTTATGATGATGATGATGAAACATATATATAACTTGATAAATATATTTATATAGAATAAATAATTGATATTAAGGGAAGAGTTATAGCATTCCATTCACAGAAGAGAAGAATATATATATAATCTTTAACAAGTACATAATAACAACTTATCACTCAACAACAGACTGACAACAGACAAGCAGTGTTGTAAGTAGTTATATTACATGCAATTAGTGTTTGGTACTGATGAAAACAACCTGTCACTGAAATCTGATAGCAAATATTCAGTGTCATAGATAACGAGATCTCATGAAACGAGCGAATGACTGTGCGACCTTCACAGGTCAAAACATTTACAGATGGAATAGGGACTACACCATGGATTGTTGCATCGTGATAAGTGATAGACCATGGGCTGAGGAAGTGTCCACTCCAATGAGAAGTGAGGGAAGCTTACCCCTCCCCTCTTGACGGATTTTCTTAAAGGGAGGTTTTTGATGAATTATGAGAGCGTTGTACGACGAACCGATAAGAAGTATTGCTTTTTTCTCTGAAGTGATTGAACTGGGAGGAGTTTCCGCCTGTTTCTAAAGTGAGCCCTTGTGGTTTTTGTAAGACGTGTGATAATTAATGCCTGCCGCAGATTACATGTTTTGAGATTCGATGTAGACTAGAGAACTATGAATATATATATATATATATATAACTCTTGTAAATAAAAATTAAAATGATCCCATGAACCTGAAAGTGGCTCTCTTCTTGAAATATATAGGTATATCCATTATAGGTCTAGTATAGTCTAGCCTAGACGTTACACAGTCAACGGTCTTATCGTAATTGGACTAAACAAGGTTAGTATAAAAACATTTATTTAACAATGGGTTTCGTCAAATACTGTAATTGACTGAATCTTGTCTCATGTTAAATCCTATATATTGGAAAGCTTTGTTCTTTCAAATAACGTTGACCTATGAAACTGCCGAATGCTCCACGCAATCAGAACACTTTGAAGAATGCACATACAAAAAAAAATGTGCAGTCCTAATTATATCGATTTCTTGGTAATTTGAAGATCAAAGGACATCATTAAAGTGAAATTTTCTTGAAAGGATAAAAATGGCAATGTTAATTTAACAAATATCTTCAGATGCAACAACAACAACAAACAAGCGCACTTTGACTTTCTGGAAATTGAAATGATTTTTCTTGAGTAAATGAGTGCCTATTTAGAGTTGGTTTCTCAGAATCATTCTCAGCTCTAAATGCGTTCCTCGCTCTAAATGAGTTCCTCACACAAAACTAATCTTTCGCTTTGTGCTGCTATGAATAAAGCATGCGAATCATTTGTGAGAAAGGCTGCTTATTCTAAGTATAGCACCATGGAGTTTCTTTCTTTTTTAAGTAGTGTTGACACAAACCAAATAAACGAAAACAGAACAATGCCCGTTTACAATAAGTAACCTTTCGAAGGAATACAATCCATTGTTTGATTTTAAGATATTCCTTAAGCAAATAAAACTAATTTACTTGTTTATAAAATATTGTTCAACAACAATAGGTAAAACAGAAGAAAAGAGATTCCAGATCAAATCATATTTTCTGAAAAAGAGGTTTTCCATCAGAACTTATTTAATACATTTAGAATTAAATTTTCGGCAACACATTCCATGAACAACAGATCAAAGAAAAAGATTATTCTCGTACATACCTAGAGAGGTAATGTGTTTTTGAATGAATAAGCTATTAAAAGATACTCTGTAATTTAATGACTACTTTTTGATGTTGCAACGCGTCTTAAAATGTAAATTTATGTATCTGATTTAAATATTAGAAAATTTGATACTTTGTTCCTTTGAAAAAGCATAAATAATAACATTAACAAGAAAAATTATACGTGGAATAATATTATTCATAATTATATTTCCTATTATTAGAAACATTCAAGAATTATGGTATTTTACATATCTTTAGTAAAGATTTATTAATGAAGGATTTTTTTGTTCCTGCTGGAATCACATGGCAAACTAATATTTGTTTAAATATTACATATATATATATATATTATTAATAGAAAATATTGAATTCGAAAAAGTATTGTATTGCTTTTTACAATGCAAAAGCACTACTTTTCGCATTTTCGAAATGAAAGACACCTCACTGTAGAAAAAAAATTCATTTTTAAAAATTACTAACAAAAATTTATTTTCTTTTATCAAGAATTCTTTCTAAGGACCTGCGACAAATTAAATTTTTCTCAAATATTTTTGTTTTATTAGAAGTTGAAATTGAAGAAAATTGGAACATTTGTAGAAGGTAAACATTGAAGCTTTTTCTACTTCGTGATTTATTAGGTATTTTTTTCGTGATTTATTAGTTAAATAT
>BPLQ01005496.1:0-79537 GCA_021605075.1 Caerostris darwini
TATTTTCTTTCAAATTGTATAAAATACCTATAGAACATAATTTTTACTAGCTGTTCAATATACTAATCTTTACTATATTTTTTTAAAATCTTCACAAAAATCACATCAATTTTTCTCATTATATATGCATTATAATTAGCTAAAATTAATTTAAAACTATTTTGGTGTATTCAAACATGATTTTTGTCAATATAATTTAAGTAAACAAAATAAGTAAACTTTTTATTTTTACCTTTTAATCACTATCTGTCTGTAGAATTTGGCGTTGTACACTTAGTCACAAAAGTAAGTATGCAACTCATAGCTTAAGTGATAAAGCTCTAGTTCTCAAATAAAAATAAGAAAAATATTATTTTGGAGAGTGTTGTTTATAGCTTCTGATTCAAGTCATAAAGTAATGAAAAATAAACCAAATCATTATATTTTAAAAAACTTTAAGAGTAATTTTGTTTACTACCAGTAGAAATTTAAATCACAAAAGTATGTATGCACTCTGAATTTTTGACTTTTAAATAGGCTGAATGAAACTTCTCGAGTGATTTTTCGTATTTCAGTGATAAGTTTAGAAGTTCTGCTACAAAGCTTGTAGGTTTTAGCTTTAAGTACATCAACAATTCACCAATGGCTCCACGTGGAAAAGAATTATCAAAAGATCTTAAGGATGCAATAATAAAGCTCTATAAGGAAAGCAAGTCCCAAAGACAAATCGCTAAAATCATAGGCGAAAGTCCTGCAACAGTGCAGAAAATCATAGAAAAGTTCCAGGCTGAGGGTAATACTCTAAACAAGCAAAGAGCAGGACTACCGCCCATTTTGACGGATCGAGAAAGGCGAATTATTGTTGGAAATGTGAAAAAAATCCGACGATTAACGTACCAAAATTGACAACTGATGTGAAAAACAATTTTCCCAAGTCATGCAATCTTGAAACAATTCGCCGTGTGTTACGGAAGGCAGGATACCATGGTCGAAATATGTGAAGAAAACCATTTGTTAGCAACAGTTGCGAATAATAAATTATGGTATCAATTGAAAGTCTATAGTAAATTTAGAATAAGCACTATTTCGATTGTAGCATCAGAAGAACTGGGAAAAAAAAAATTTTAATTAACAAAGCCAGTGGACGACAGTGAAACTATGGGAATTGCTAGGGAAAAAGAAGGGGGGAGAGTCCTGAACGTGGGAACGTTGTCGGGAGTGTAGTCATAAAACAATTAGTGTTGTTGATGGAAGAGTTTGGCAGTTTGACGGCCTCATCTGGTTCACGAACAAACGTAGATAATGAAGGAAGGTGACAAAAGTATTATTTTATTATTATAATTGATATTGAAAATGTTCTGGCGTTCGGTATCACAGGTATCGGGTTCAAATCCCGGCTTTGCCATGGGTGTTTGTAGTGGTTCGGAATCCACTTTAAGCTGTAGGTCCCGGTCCTAATAGGATCGTAGAGCGCTGCGGGTGGCATTGTTACTCCGCGTCCGTGGCTTACCATCAAGTTACACGCGCCCCCTGGGTAATGCAAAGTGAGTAACATCAGTGCAGCCCTTATGGCGAAAGATCACGGTCTATCTGCCAGCTGCATTAGAAGAACATATTGAAAATGTAAGAAAGAGGAATCCAGGAATTTTATGCAGGTCTGATGTCAGCCGACCATTTTGTTGTTGAAAATGGAAATTTATATTTTCCCTGGTTGTGTGCAAAGAATAACAAACAATGAGGATTCAAAGAATTTTATTTTGTAAAATTTGAATTTTATTTTTTTATTGGTTTTGCAAGTTCGGATCCAAATAGGGGAAGCATACGTGAGAAATGGACGCATTACTTGCTTGTAAAGGAGAATTTCATTTTTAATAGAAAGAGTTCAATATTTTCCTAAAAGCGGGGGTGGATTTTCTTCCGGTATTTATTTTTGATATGATTAGTGTGACTATTGAAATTTAATCTTTTATCTATAATAAGACCCAAGTATTTCACCCATTCTATTGGTTTGTCAAATAGGTATAATTCGTCAATGGGGGTTACCTTTTCTAAAAATAATTGTCTTTCTTTCATCTGCGTCTACTGACATGCCAGAAGAGTACGATTGATGGTCAACCATAAAGGCTATCTGGCTAACCATCAAAGTGTTCTTTCTTTTTATTTTCAATCTCTTTTTTGGGCATCGTGTAACAGACATTTAATTGCCAATCTCTTTGCTTTAATTATCTTATAGCAGGAGTTGTTTTTCTGTAATTTTATTTTTCTGTCTTTTTTTTTTTTTTTTTTTTAATTTAAGCAATTACATTTTATGCAAATTTTATTGTTAATTTAAAATGTGGAGGTTTAGTGTACTTAATACCACATTAGAACTCCGTAATCGGTACGTCCGTTGTCCACAAAGGTAATTGCTGTACTAAAGAGAATATTGGCCCTATAGTAATATTAGATGCCCCCTTTAAATTAAAAGTTCTTTGTATCAACCAAAAATAATACATATTTCAGGTAGTACTTTATTAAAAAAGAAAATATAATTACGATACTTTGCATTTGCCACTTGGAGGTGTCTCATTTTCGCTAAAATAGCATTTCAACTGAGGGCATGAATGACTTAGTGGCCAGGCCTCGATACCACAGGTTTCGTGTTCGAGTCCCTGCGGTGCCATGGATATTTGTAGTGGTTCGGAATCCCCTTTAAACCGTAGGTCCCGGTCTAACAGGATCTTTGAGAGTTGCAGAGGTAGTGTTATTCCGTGCCCGTAGCTTATCTTCAAGCTGCAAGCACCTCCTGGGTATTGCTAAGTCAGGGATGGGTAAACTTTTTTCTGTCTCGGGCGAAAAAAGAAAAAGTTTAGCGGGCCAAGATAAATTGTTCTAAAATTTTAAAAACAATATACGAGTATTACAATTTAAATATGTTAATGAGATGAATGAAATTGCGATTTCATTTTTAAAAGTTCCTTATAGTGAGGTGCGAAGGCTAACAATAAAATGTGGCACTCATTGGATTCACATAGATCGGACTCGAGCAGTAGGGCGCATTTCTTTTTCAGACACAGAATTTCTCACACGCACTTCAATGACAACATTACAACGAAGTTGACAGTGATTTATGTACAACAGATCAGACAGCACATAAAGATTGTTTAATTTCGGTATTTGATATAAAAACTGTAATGCATAATCTCTATTTTTGCTCTCATTTGAAATGCTTTTTAATATTGCAAAATTTGGGACATGAAAAAAATGTAATACTTTTAGAATTGGGTAAAATATGTAACAAAATATTTGTATATTGAACTCTATGGAGTTTCTGAAACTATTCAAAAAATGTCACAACAATTCTCACTTAAGCTATAGAATTAAAGAAACAGAGTTGGGTATAGATTTTCTGCTAATGCTCTATACATTAAATATTTATGAAACCAAAAGTATTTTATTATTGGTAGAATTTCAATGAAAATTTTACAATTGAACAGAAGTACAATATTTCATATTTATAACACTGGGACTTTATTTAAAATTGACAGTTTTCTGTTTTGAAATATAAAAAAATTCTAAAATAATGAAAGATATTGTTATTTTAATGCTAGAAATTTAAATTTCCACTAATAATCTATTTCTTCTGTTGTAACTTCTGTTGTAACTGTTGTGTAGAATATTACACGATGACAGTTTATTTCTCGTTTCTATAGATAAATTAAATACTTTGCTCTGACGATTAGAAAGTAGAACATTATTTGAGCTTTTGGTATCTCTCTGAAACACTCCCAGAACAGAACAGAGAACAGAAATAAACATACATTTAAACAAAATTTTAATTATTTACATAGACTAATTTTGCACTAAATTTCATTAAAAGCTGAAAAAATGGAGAATTGATTTTGGGCGGAACGGTTTTTATTTTTATTTTTACAATTAATGTTATTTTATAGGCTTTTTCTATCCACATCTTAAATTGATGAAAATTATAATAAAATACATTATTCAGAGATGAGCAATAGTATTAAATTAGTTTGTATTATTAGCAATAGTGTTATATTAATTGATTTCCTCTCAAAAATTTTTACAGGAGGAAGAATATAAAGCATTAAAAAACTTTTCCTTTGAGGGGCATTCAAATTTCAACTTTTTAACCTAAAATAAAATTATCTTACTGTTGGTGTATATGAATTTATTTAAAATGAACAGAAATGCACACAAACACACACACAACAAATATTCTTTTTGAAAAATTAAATGTTCATATTAATACTGTAAACATACATGTTAAGTACGAGATTCATATTAATGCCGTATGCTGTATATAACTGTCTATGATTTAAAATACTTAAATATACTTAATTATACTTACAATTATATTTTTATTACAAATAGAAGTACACACACAAAAACACAAATTCGTTTTAAAAACAGTCAAATTTTTATACCAATACTATATGTATTTAATTTAGAATATTTTTAAAACGAATAGAAATATACACACATAAAAAAATTCTTTTTAAAAAGTTAAATTTTCATATTAATGGTGTATGTTACTTGTTTAAAAATGAATAAGAATATATACACATACATACAAAGAAGTTAAAAAAAAAATTTTTTTTTTTCATGCTAATGCTGCATGTGACTTGAATTAAAATATTTTTAAAATTAATAGAATTATACACACATAAAATAATTCGTTAAAAAATCAAATTTTCATACTAAACCTGTATGTGACTTGATTTAAAATACTTTTAAAATGAAAAGGAATTTATATTCACACACACAAATTCTTTGAAAAACAATTACGCATTCATACTATTGCTGTATATGTCTTGATTTAAATTATGTTTTAAATGAATAGAAATGCACACAAAAATCATTTCGAAAAAAATCAAACTTTATTTCTAATGCAATATATGACTTGACTTAAAGTACCTTTAAAATGAATAGAAATACACACACACACACACACACACACAAACAAATTCTTAAAAATATCATAATCGCAAAATACAAAAAGTATCAGATTTACAAAATTGTACTTAGTAAAGATACAAAAAAATTTCACTATAATATATTCAATACATGAAAAAAATGTGTTACGCATAAATTAATACAAATAAACCTACTTCCATCAGTTTAATATCGGAGATAATTAAATAAATTCATGCAAAATTAGTAAATAGATTAAAAAAACTCATTGTTTACAAAAGAAGCTTTTAACACTTTTAATATAAATTTGCTTTCCTTAATTTCGTGCTTTCAATTAACTCAATTTTACATGTAACCTTTATCAGCAATTTTAAATAAAAAGATTAATTAATTAATTAATTCAAGCATCACTTACATCGAGTATTTATTGCATTTTTTGTAAACAGATGTATTGCAAGACTTGCATGGCTAATTGGGAATGTCCTTCATTAAAGCTCTTCCATTCTTCGGACAGCAGAATGCATGAACGAAATTTCGAAATGAAACTGCATACGGCTTCCTTCAAATATTCGTCTTGATGTCTGTCGGCTAACAACAAAATGTGGCACGCATTGGATTCACGTAGATCGGACTCGAGCAGTCGGGCGCATTTATTTTTGAGACACAGAATTTCGTACTTATCAGCAGCGAAGTAGAGCTTTTCCACACTGTCCCCTTTGGGATGGTCTAGGGTGTCGGTATAAAGGTACAGCAACATCCTTTTCACGGTGTCTGCATCCAAATCGGAGATGTCCCCAGCGTTTCTTGCTGTCTCCTGCATGTCGCAGGTGAACATCGCTTTGAAGACTGGGGATCTGGCGCCCAAAATTGTCTTGTGAGCAGGAAATTCTGCACTTCCAACTCGAAGGGTCACGTCGCACGAAATCTTCTCTCTTAATAACTGTTCCATCGCATCCTTTAAGGATTGGCAGGAATCCTGTGTTCCATTACAGATGCCAAAATCCTGAAGGAAGTCTGATCCCCTTTCGATGACTTCGATAAAGTTTGACACGACGCCGAAGGAGTTGGATGATTCGCATTCGAGAGACAGAACGTCATTTCGTAGAAGTTGGTCTTTGGCCGCAAACAGTTGCGATATTTTCATGAGAGGAGTAAGGAACCAAATCTTGGAATTATTATACTCAAAAAAGAACTCGTCTTCGATTGTGAGAACGGATTTTTTTTCATTGTTTAGCAGCGATATTTTCAGTTTAGAGAAGCTCTCATTTCTGTTTTCCTTCCGATGAACTTCGATTTGGATTCTCTCTTCAGAAAGGGGTCCACCGACAATCGAAAGTTTGAGAGTCAAAGGTGAAAACTTTCCTCCCGGAGATTCAACTGCAATTTCTCTCTCCTCGCCTTTTCGGAGAGAGCTGAAGTCGCTGAGGTTCCAAGTGAAGAGATTTCTCGTGACGCCGATTCGGGTGCGAGCTGTGCTTCGGATGAACTCCGGAACTTCCGAGTTGATCCTTTTCACATGACACTGAATGGTCAAAGTGTCTTGCGGAAGAAAAGCGTTCCTCCTGCGAATGAACAGCTCATCGAGGGCCACATAGAATCGTTTGCCATTGCAGTCTCGGCAGAAATCGCCACTAGTGTCAAGTGATTCTTCTGGTAAACCATTTGCGTTGAGAAATGAAAGCGAGTAATCCAACTTCTTGCTAGATTCATTACTTGAATAAAATGTAAGAGAACAGCATATTGATTTTTTTTCGTTATAATTCTCCTTATTGTATAAACAAATACAGAAAATGAAATTTGCATATGGTCTTATACTGAATTTGGGGCTGTCAATGTAACCTGCTGTATTCCAACCAAAACTGTAGTTTTCAATTTTCCAAAGAAAGAAGGCTCCACTTTTCTCGGTTTCACCAGAGTCTGTCATTTTGCTCTCAACAATCGTCTCTTTCAAGAACAAAATATTTTTGCGCCTTCTTGATATATCACTCTCTAATATGTGATAAGATCTACGTTTGTTCAGTCATATATCTCAAATATGACGCATTTGAAAAAAATGCATATTGATATCTTGAGGAATATCACTGATGCAAAAAAAAAAAAAAAAAAAAAAAAAAAAAAAAAAAATGCACGATAAAATAAAAAATGTGGATAATTTTATATATATATTTTTTTATTATTATAAATCAAGAAACAGCAGCCATTGGCTATAAAGCATTTCCTTAAATCGCGAAATTCGCATATTTTTTAATCACATTGACGAGTTTTCAAGACTTGACTAGGTTCTTTGAGACGTATACTAGCTCTTGCTGCTCTATCTCAATTTATCGAGATTAGGACTTCCAGGATTTTGATTTTTAGTTCTACACTACATAGAAGTTAAAACCGGTTTCTGAGAATACAAACTGCATTAGCGCACTGTTGTTGGCAAACAGGATGCGATAAGAGATATCTAAGACACCAGACAACCGCCTCTTCCCAGAAATTTTTCTTCTGCTTTATGTTTAGGACAATTAACTTCAATTGATTTATGCGCTTCCCCAGAATTGATACACTTAGGAATTTGGGGCCGGGCACTAGTCTAGAAGAGGGCTAACAGGCAATCAAATTTTTACATTACGGCTAGTACAATAAATAATACGATGTAGGGGCTTCTCGTTTTCCTTTATAGAGCTTAAGTTCAGTGACAGGGGTGCGCAGAAGATCTACCTCTCCGTGGTGCACCTATACCAATGATTTCGTCGTCCTATACCAATGATAGTTCTCCAAGTGATATATCTGTTGGAATGTTATGAAGCAAAAATCGGGTGGAGATCTTCTCCGTGTAAAGAGATGCTTCTTCTGGAACTCCCATAATGGTTTTTGTATTTGCTAATTCTCTTTCAGTATCAAAGCGAGTAGTAGATAGGATTAATTTGCCTTGTGGAGATATACGCATGTAAGCAATCTATTTCCAAGTAGTTACTTTGCATGATATGTGTTCCATTAGAACTCTGGGATGTGCTTTTGGTACTGGACACCTCGAACACACTGAGAAAAGAACGAGTGCCATGTTCAAATGCAATTTGTAATTTTGGAACATGTCACGATTAGATATGAAATGAAGGTCTATGCTAGAGGTGTATTCCATGAGGTTATAATTATATCGGTATCCTACATACAAAACTCTAAGCTTCCCCACACAAGGTGTTGGTTCTTCTAGACATTATTTCGTTGACCAAACTTACATAAGAAAAAACAGAAAATAAAAAATAAATGACTTGCTCTAATTGAAAATAAAAAAAAAAAAAAAACCAGAAAGTGACTGTGAACTGTGAAAGTGCAGTGACTTTCGGCATCAACTTTTTTTTTTTCTTTTCGTGTTTATTTGCTTTAATCAACTCTTTTGTTGTGCTCGCATTTATAACTTTATTTGTTTGATGTTGTCATTTTCTTTTTTTGGGGGGAGAAGGGGGGAGGGGGCATTGTGTAAAAGGTATGTAGCATAGTATATGTTTATAGCAGTATATGTTTTTCTCATAGCAGTCTTAATTTCATTCCGATAAGACCGCCGTTCGCCATGAAGAAGTCCGCATATTGTTTCTTGAAAACAATGTGGAGGCATTTGGCCATTATTTGAACGAGTAAAAGACATTCAGGTTGACTTTCAAGAAGGCAGCACATAAACAGACACACCAGTAAGAAATTGTAAAAAGACGGTGATCGACAGAATTTAAAGCTTTTTGCTAACACGAATGCAGTGAAATCTCTTTTCGAATACAGAAAACAGTCTTGATTCAACTTTACAAAACAGTATTCAAAAATTTTCCAGTAAATGTCATCCATTTTCAATAATGTTTTCCATATTCTTTTTAAGATTCGGCGTTCTTCAGAATTGAAGGATTCGAATATAATATTAAAAGCTTCGTTGTCAGTATTGTAAAAGACAAATAAAGAATAAGCAAAGTGTTCCGTAGATGCTAAAAGTTGTTGTTCTCTCTCCTTCGTTAGGATTTATATAATAAATAATTAATTTGACTAATATTTACAATTAAATTAAGTTATTTCATACAGTTAACAATTTAGAAAATGAGCAATGTGAACGATTGTGAAATAATTGCAAATCACACTTCGAATCTAACACACAAGAAAATATTATCCTATTCAATTGTAATTTCTTCCGTTCAAATCCGAAAAATGTACGAATTGAGTTGTTTCTGTACTACACTGAGATAAGAGATATTAATTTTAAATTGTGTTTGATTATAATAAAAGAATGCTGATAATTATTAAAATACGTGAACTAAACTAGATCTTTTAAGGTGTATAAATTTAATACAGAGAAATCATAGCTGATTATGTTAAATTCTTTGACACGCTTATTAATCATGAAATTACCGCAATCCAGGAGATCTACTCTTACGTTCCCAATAATGATTTAAAACGTACCCGTGCAAAATTTTAGTTAAATTTCTATTTTTATTTTAATTTATTTATGATTGTCAGGAAATTTTTTTTTTTTATATTTATAAATATATTCTGGGCAATTTTCATTTTTTCAACTGTATCTACCCTGTCTTATCGGAGATGGAGCCCCCAGGGGCTAAATAGCTCCAAAAGAATACATCAACTAATAAAAAAAACCTAGCTGATTAGATAATCAGGTTTCTATTTAGGGCAGCCAGTATAGGGGCTATTTTCTAGCCAGAGCGCTAGCCACTCGGCCATTCAGGCCGAGTGGCTAGCGCTCTGGCACTGGGTATCACAGGTTTCGGATTCGAGTCCCGGCGTTGACATGAATGTTTATAGTGGTTCGGAATCCACGTTAAGCCGTAGGTCCTGGACTCGGTGACTGTTGAGCGTTGGGCGTAGAGCTGACAACCTACCCCGTAAAAAGAAAAGCATCTCTCGTTTCGAAATCTACCAGTAGGTAGACGGCCTTGGCTCACAATATTATATGTTCATTTTAAAAATATATAATGCATTTAAAAAAAATAACAAATTTAAATTTTTAATTTCAATTAAGTGTGAGCAATGAAACGTAACGACGTGAAACCACCGCAGAGCTGATTATCATAAACAATTAATAATAATAAATAAAAAATATTAATAATAAAAATAATAAATAAAAAAAAATTTGCAAGTCAATTCCTCCTTTTTTTTCGCTATATTGAAGAAAGTCCTTTATAAATTATTTTCATTCATTTTTTTAAATTTATCTGGTGCCCTCTATTGGTAGATATATGCAACTAATTTATTAAATTTAATTTCTGAATTAATATTTGAAAAAACTGCATTAACATCCACTACAAGTTCGAAAAAGATCTATTTAAACTTGAGTGGGTGAATAAAAAGATTTTATGAATGATTGAAATTTTGAACAAGATACATATGTATAGATGGAGAGTTTGAGCTAATAGGAGGAAATTGAATGAACCGCTTTAAAGTGCATTTGGACGGATTAATTTGTCTCGTAGACTGATAAGCGAACAGTCAATATTATTTCAAAGTAGCGACTTTTGTTGATATGCTTTCCCTTAGGACTCCGGGATGTGCTTTTGGAATCACGCTATAGGGCACCTCGAACGCAACGAGAAAAGAACGTTCGCCCTGATCAAATGCAACTTGTAATTCTGAAAGATGTCGCGATCAGACAGTACTGTCAGAAAATCTTCACACATATCAAAAGGATTTGTTTTTTGTTCCAATGCAGCTGGCAAACACTTAGACAGCTTGTCTTGGATGTCTTAAGGCAAGCGCTGCACAGACGTTACTCACTTTGCATTACCCAGGGGGCGCGTGTAACTTGAAGATACGGACGCGGAGTAACAATGTCCCTGCAACGCTCTACGATCCTATTAAGACCGGGACCTACGGTTTAAAGTGGATTCCGAACCACTACAAACATCCATGGCACCGCCGGGACTCGAACCCGAAACCTGTGGTACCGAGATCCAGACACTCGGCCATTCAGGCCCCATGTCAAAAGAATAAACCGAGATAAACTCTAGATAAAGAACTCCTCCTCAAATTCATGCAAATCACAAATATTTTACCCACATTTTGACAGTGACTTTCGGCATCAAATTTTGATTATTAATCAGAAGACTAACTGGTGTCAAAGACAAAATCGCAAAAAATATATACGGGAACTGACTTGACTCGACTGGACGACTAACATTGATATTTATGCTCTCCAATGCTGAAAGCGGGGCCTGAATGGCCGAGTGACTAGTTCTCTGGCGCTCGGTACCACAGGTTTCGGGTTCGAGTTCCGTCGGTGCCATGGATGTTTGTAGCGACTCGGAATCCACTTTAAACCGTAGGTCCCGGTCCTAATAGGATCGTAGAGCGTTGCAGGGGCATTGTTACTCCGCGTCCGTGGCTTATCTTCAAGTTACACGCGCCCCCTGGGTAATGCAAAGTGAGTACGTCTGTGCAGCGCTTGCCTTAAGGCATCCATGACCAAGCTGTCTAAGTCTTTGGCAGCTGCATTAGAAAAAAAAAAAAAAAATGCTGAAAGCGAATTCCTGTAACGAATAGTAAACTAAATGTTTTACAGTATTCTCTAATATTAAAAGATTCTAAAATATTAATTAATAATTTTCATGAGAATAAATAAATATATATGTAATGTGTGTTTGTGGCCTATTTGTCATGCTCTATTAAAAAAAATTTCTAAATATAGAAATAAGTTAACATTTAAAAGCTATGCGTATGAGGAATATCGTTTAACAAAAAAATATACATATATAGTTAGAACAGTAAAAATTAAAATCATTTGTGCAGTAGACAAACAACTCAATTCGTAAATTTTTCCGGTTCGAAGGGAAGAAACCTTGTTTTAATAGGATTACATTATTTGCGTATTTGATTCGAAATATTATTCGCAATTTTTGTACAATCGGTCACGTTTTTAGCTTTTTAAGTTTTTAACTGTATGAACCCATTTCATTTAATTGTAAACATTAGTAATAAATTAATTATTTATATATAAATCCCAGAAATGGAGGCTGAACTAGAACACTTTGCACATACTTTATTTGTTTATCAAAGTGGTGACTTTGAAGCTTTTAATATTTTATTCTATTCCCTAAATTCGGAAGAAAGCCTAGTCTTAAAACGAGCGTGGAAAATGATACAAAAAATGGATGGCATATATGGAAAAATTTTTGATTACTATTTTAAAAATTTGAACCACGATCATTTTCTCTATTCGAAAAAAGATTTCGCGGCGTTCGTTTTGGTAAGAAGCCTGGATTTCTCTCGATCACCGTCGTTTTACAATTTCTTACTGGTGTGTCTGTTTATGTGCCGCCTTCTTCAAAGTCAGTCTCAGTGCCTTTTACTCGTTCATATAATGGCCAAATGCCTTGTGATCGTTTATTCTCGGAGATATGAAGACTTTTTTATGGCGAATGGCGGTCTTATTGGAATGCGGAAGTATTTTGATGAAATTAAGAAAGAAGATTTGAGAAATTTTACTTCCCGTCATGCTAATTCACAGAATGAAGGTATTTTGATTCCCACCTTTGAAGACGTATTCGAAATCATTGCAGAGTTTGATGAATATAATGACGTGAATTTTTATATGGAAGACTCTGAATTACAATATCTGTATGACGACTGTTATCCTTTTATAGATATGCAAATTGTTAATGAAAATCTTAAGTTACCGAAAACATCAGTGACTTTAAATATCGAAGATGAAAATTCTAAGATGGAATATGTGTTGGAAAAGCTTCGTATACATTCAGAGCAAGCAGTGAATAGAGTTCAAACGAAGTGCTTTTATTGCGGGGAAAAATGCTGTAAATATCTAATGTTTCAAGTTTTATACAGATTGCATACTATGTCAGGAGAATCAGTAAACGAGTTAAATGTCACAAATTAGAATTGCTATAAAATATTTTTAACTGAGTAATTTCTACGAAAAGTAAATGTAATAAAATTATCATTTTACGATTTTAATCGTCAAATTTAAGGAGAAATCTATAATAAATTCCATCGATTTAATTTTGCAATCTTTTTTCCCAAGGTTTTTTTTTTTTTTTTTTAGTTGCACTTTTAAAAATTGAAAATTTTTTAATTTTCATCCTTTAGAAACAAAGTGCTTTGCTACAGTGTTGAATATTCCGATAATTTCATAGTTTCATCTGATAATTATAATAAATTAATCGAATAAATTATTCTGATAATTTTAAAATGGTATTTTAAATGAATGCTGCAGAAATTTTGCATACATTATATATTAAGTTTTAAATATCCTTTGATGAAAATGTATTTTAAGTTATCGCGGAAAATATTTTTACATTAAAACATAAATGTTGGAATAATTTTGAACTCGCGACTATATTTCTGTACATTATATATAAAGCTTTAAATTAGGATTGAATTTATATATATATATAATAAATTTATTATTATTATTATGTTACAAATTAGTAAAATGAAATAAATTGAAACTAGTCTTTTAGATTATATGTTTGAAAACGTTTTCAATTTGATCAATTGTTTCCTCATTAATTACATAAATATACTCTTGATTTTTATGGCTTTTCATGGCTACGATGTATTCTCCTTGTTATGTTAATATAAAATGTAAACTTCTGAAATAAAATTGTTTGTAAATATCTCTCAGAAAAGTGATTCGAGTTTTGAAGTCCTTCGTTTTATTCTAGATTTGTACTTGCCTCAAGAGAAAAAATGCGTGGATTTTATAGTCTCTTGACCAAGTTCGCGCTGTTATTTCTGAAATGCGTATTTTTGTTGTTTGTATATAGTTTCTGTCGAGTTTTAAAATCCTCTGAACAAATCATCCATATTAATAGGGTATATTACGTTTCCAAAACATTAATTTCTGCAATGTGACCCAGACATGTTGGGATTGGTACTAATCTTTATAAAAAATGTGTCGGGATATCAATAGGTGTGCTCGTTTGTCTGTTCCAATCTGCACTTTATTTATGCAAGAACAAACCAGAGCTTAGTGTCAATATTTGCCATAGCAATCAGTGAACGTATGAACTATACTTTGGTACAATCTAGTATATACAAACAGGCAGACCCAATGAGCCGAACGCGTTGATCTTAACCAATACATTTTTATGTTTGCTTATTAGTACTGTGTGTAGAATTTCTCCATATTTCCGATTCAGTGTTTTAGTGTTTACTGTTTTTAGAATAGTGTAATTCTAATTTTGCTAACAATTTGAATGTAGGCCCCTCTTGATTTTGAGACCCTAGGCTGCAGCCCAGTTAGCCTATAGGAAAATCCGGCCCTGGGTACACAACAATAAACAGCAGCTGTTTTTTTTTTTTTTTTTTACCTCTGTTTGAAATAAAATTTGCATGCCTGACGTATTAGGAAAGTGAGTAAGAAGTTCAAAGTTCCAGTCAGTTTCTTTTTCTAATTTATATTCTTTAAATAAATTTGGATTCAGTTCATTCACGAAATTCAGCGTATTTATTAACCCCAATATTTCTGAATTGTTTGAATTTTTGAGTTGTAGTTTTTTAAAAAATATTTAGCATATGTTGAAGAAATGTTAATATTAGTCTTTCCGCAATGTAATTATTTTATAAAGTTGAAAATAGTTGCTCTCGTCAATTTACGATACCAGGAATAGATGAAATATGCCAAATTTCAAATAATACATTGAGATATCAATCAAGAATTCCAGTTATGCCTGTCTTAATCTGAATGTCCCCTTTTTATATAAACATATTTTAAATGTTTATATTTTATAAAGCTCCTCGTAGAAGCTAAATTTTGGAAGAAATTATTGAATTGCATTATACGTCAAACAGTTAAAATATTTATGAAATATATTCTAGGTGCTAAAAACATAGAATAGTTTTTAGATATTCGTCAAAAATTGTGTAATATAATTTATAATAAATCGTAAAGTTACATTAATAAGAAATCTCTGGGTTGTGCATAAATAAATTATCCGATTATAATCTGTCTTGCAATCTAGTTCCATCTTTTTGCTGAGAGAAGCTTTGCTTAAAATGCTTACCTTTTGTTGAGCTCCTATGATTTTTACAAAACGTAATGGTTTACTAAATGTTTTTGTACTTTAAATCGATTAACGCTTTTATAAATCAAATTCACTGTAGGATGTGACAAACAATTTGCTTTATTACTAAATGATCCTGGGGTAAATATAAATAGAAAAACACGTATAAATGACTTAGTAAAATTATGCCTTGTAATTCCTTTTACTATTATGTGAAAATGATGAAACCTTATTTATAACTTTTTACAATATTCAAAGTAAAATTTCAACAAAAATAATTAGGTACAACATCTATTAATATATAACGACAAAAAATATTATATACTAACTAATCAACATTTTCAAAATCGGTATAAATATGTTTCTTTTAATATATATATAATATTTTCAGCGTATTCATTTTCTTAAAATTTAGTAATTTTTAAACAGTTGAATTAACAATTATACACTCACTTCACGTTAGAACTCAAGATGCAGATAAAATATCTTTCAAATGTCTAATGCCATATTTCCGGAGAATAAACCATTTAATTCAAGGAGAATTCTTTCAGTAACTTGTTGTCCATTGTCGATGTTGAACAACGCAAATTTCAATTTGATATGTGCAGTTTTCAGATGTTCCACAGTCCATAATAGAAAATTAATTAGCTTATATTAGGGTTATTGAAAAATTGTTGCTAATGAACCATCACTTTGCCGAACAATTATATTAAAAGAGAAATTTTATTTTTATCAAATTTCGAATCCTTAAAGTAATTAATGTTAATTATCCAAATTACTTCTTTGTAACAACGCAGTTATGATTTAAAATAACCGTACTCTAAACATAAAAAACTTCATGCATTTTAAAATATTTAATAACCTAATATTAAAAACAAATAATATAAAAAAAAAATTTTTAAATCAATTTTTACTTTTTTTTCACTATATTGCAGAAAAGTCCTTTACAAATAAAGTTTAAATTTTGCTTTTACATCTGGCGCCATCTATTATTAGATATTTTTTTTATATTTAATTTGCAGCTAAAATTAATTAATTAAATTTAATTAATGAATTAATATTTGAAAAAACTGTATTAATATCAAGTGTCATCCAGTACAAGTTAAAAAAAAATGTCTTTGAACATGAATGAATGAATGAATAAAAAGTATTTTATTAACGATTGAAAATTTGAACAAGATATATATAGGGAGAGTGTGAGCTAATAGAAGGAATTGAATGATAAAGAAAACAAAGGCAATTATACATTTTGACAAATTAACTTGAACCTATTCATTTTAAAATATATTTGTATAATTGTAGGAGATTAATTATGAATGTTTTAAAATGTTGAGGAAGAATGTTTTTTAGTGTTATTCATGGGATTTATATAAAAATTAAATTTAAATCCATCCAAAATAAATTTCACTAAATTAAGAGATTAATTATGGGCGTTGAATATGAGGCACTTTCTTTAAAGAAAATGTCATTTATAGTGATGCATCATAGAGTAATTTGAATTATTATAAATAATTATACATACTTTCAAAATAACGGTTGAGAAAAAATATTGTTATTTATTGTTCCTTAGAAATCAACCGAAGTAATAAATACTGTTCTTTTAGTTTTTTCCAGTATGAAAATTTGTGTAAATATATTTAAAAAGGGAAACTCCATTTTTAAAAAAACTGACTGACTGAAAGTTTCCATAACATAAAAATCTCTCATCTTTTTGGAGCTCATTATCATTATTTGCATCCTTAAAGAGTTTGCGAAGCAACAAGGACTATAATCCCCTAATCACTAGGTAGGAACAGTTCGTTTTTCCCTATTTCATATGTCACTCTCCATAACGCTCTACGATCATGTTAGACTGGGACCTACGGTTTAAAGTGGATTCCGAATCACTACAAACATCCATGGCACCTCCGGTACTCAAACCTGAAACCTGTGATACCGAGCGCTAGCCACTCGGCCATTCAGGCCCCCGCTTTGATCTTTGTTTATTAAATGATTTACAGTTTTGTTGCTGCAGCTTATGCGTTCTACGGGTCTTGAAAAATTTGTTTATTTCTTTCTGAGAGATTTGAATTCTTTCTTGAATGAAATTTCTTTCTGAGAGATTTGAATGTGAAGCACTCAGAATTTTTGTTTTGCAGTATTATGATGGTTTTGTTATACAATTTAAGTGTGTAGTGTGCGTAGCTGGACGAATGAAGTGGTATATGGGGATGTGAAGCAACAAGGACTATAATCCCCTAATCACTATATATATGAACATTTAGCTTTTCCTTATTTTTAATATGTCACTCTCCACAACGTTCTACGATCGTGTTAGACCGGGACCTACGGCTTAAAGGGGATTCCGAACCACTACAAACATCCAAGGCACCTCCGGTACTCAAACCCGAAATCTGTGGTACCGAGCGCCAGAGAGCTAGCCACTCGGTCATTCAGGCCCGTGTGCGTCGCTTGTTTGTACAGCTGGATCTGGGTGTGGTTGAGTTGAGACACAGTTTTAAGAACAAACAGCTTTATTTACAAGCACGTAAATACGGCATAAACTACGAACATTATTTAACACACTACATGTCACACATTTAAAGATATATTATTAAAGATTCCACTTCCAAGCTGTAAATCCTTTCATTTCCTCTCGATGGCTACTGATTGTTTCTTCTGAACGCCACACAAGGGGCGCATTTGTAGTGTGTATGAGGAAACATGGTTGCGTTGGTGGAACCACGGTTAGAAGTAGCGGATACTGGTAGTTTTGGGCATGCAAAAGGGTCGTATTTCTTATTTACTCCTTGTCTGTTCTTTTTATTTTTTTTATTTTATGAGTTCAGCTCTTTATAATATATATATATATATATGGGTTCATGTCTATATGTATAAGTTCCCGTATATATATAATAAGAACAAAGCATAAAGAGAACTGACAAAAAAAATGTACTGGAAAACACGACTATTTTGCATAACAAATTCCTCAACAGTATTCGCTATTTATTTGATTTTGGAAATAATTTAGTGTGATAAAATGGTCAGGAAGGAGAAATAATAATAAATTAAGAAAATATAACATTAAAAAAATGAATAATTAAAATGCAAATAAATAAAAGCAAGGATCAATTTCAGAGTCAGTTTGGTGAATTCAGATGCATTTGTATGGTAGCGGAAAGGAGGGTCAGGAAGCAGCGATTATGGGAGTCGAAATGCAGTCCACCAGGAAAGGGATGTGACCTGGGGAACTGTTGAGGGAATGGGGATGAGACACAAGGATGAACCTTGATCTTCGTTTGAAAGGAAGATTAATTGGAGTCATTGATGTATTATGTTTCTGCTTGTACACATGCTTGACGGGCAACGGGCGTACCGGTTACGGAGTTCCAAGGTGGTTTTAAGAACCACAATACCTCCACATCTTAAAATAGTTAAAACATTTGCATAATATATATATATATTTTTTTTTTGTTCTAATGCAGCTGGCAAACACTTAGACAGCTTGGTCTTATGCGCCTTAAGCCAAGCGCTGCACAGGTGTTACTCACTTTGCATTACCCAGGGGGCGAGTGTCACTTGAAGATAAGCCACTGACGCGGAGTAACAATGCCCCCGCAGCGCTCTACGATCCTATTAGGACCGGGACCTACGACATTTGCATAATATGAAGTTGCTTAAATTAATGCATAGTAATAAAATAAAATAAAACAATTAACATTAAGAAAAACATCTCTTGCTTGAGAACAACTAAAGCAAGAGATCGAAAAAGCTAAAGCTATTGATACAATTAGGAGTCCGTTGCCGATGCCCAAAAATAAAAAAAGTTAAAATTAAAAAATGTTAAGCTAAAATAAAATAAAATAAAGGAATTTAAATTTAAAATAAAAGTAACAAAAGTATATAGATTACAAGAGTTATAATCAGAACGCGTAGACAACATACAAATTATTTTCCAATAGTAGGTTGTCTGGCTCGACGGTAGATGGCGCCATCAGACAAATTGATCAACATTGAAAAAAAAACCAACCAAAGTCCGGAAAAAACACATGATGCTTGACGAAGACTGGCAGGTGGTGTATCGATCCCCTTAACCTCTTCATCTTAATTCATATATATATATTTACAATTATAATGGCCGTTTAAAGTTAGTACGTAAGTACCAAATAAAGTTTCTAAAAATTAAAAATGGTACACTAAAGAATTTAAAAAATACTAAAAATAAGTAAAAGAAAGATTAAAAATAAAAATTGAGATCGCTGAACGTGTGGGCCGTAACGATGAATCTGAAAATAGAAAACATTAATACCCTCTAAAAAAAAGGCCGCTCTCAGAGCCAAAGTTCTGTTTGTTTTCTTTTTTTGTCGAAGAGGGAATTGAAACCTGTCTTTCTAGAAGAAGTTGTTGATAGCATTGAAGTTTGTCTTGGCTGTTGCTATGGCGAAGAAGAAAACATTTTGTTAACGCAGTCAACGAGCCGATGCTTAAAGGGGAGAGAGTCTTCACATCAGACGATAATTCAGAAGAACCAACATTTGACAGGTTTAAGATGGAATAACTATTTAAATAATTTAAGTATTAATATGAAGTGGGCAACGGGCGTACCGGTTACGGAATTCCTATGTCTTTTTAAGAACAACGTAAACCTCCACATCTTAAATTAGTTAAAACATTAACACGAAAACTGATGTTGCTTAAATTATTGAATAAAAATATAAAAACAATTAAATTTAAGAAAAATATCTCTTGCTTGAGAACAATTAACGCAAGAGATCGGAAAAGCTAAAGCTATCGGTACAATTAAGAGTCCATTGGCGATGCCCAACAATAAAAAGTTAAAGTTAAAATTTAAGCTAAATAAAAAATAAAATAAAAGAAGTTGAAAATCAAAACTTAAAAAATAATAGATACATAAAATAGTACATCAAAAGTTTACAATATTAAAACAGCTACAACAAATCCACAGTCAAAACAAACAAAATACAAAAAACATCTTCACATTCAGCTTTTGGCTTCACCTCTAGATTTCACCATCTCATTGGTCTTGGATACAATCAAAAACCCAGCCGAAGTCGGGAAAAAGCAGTTTTTTTTGTTTGTTTGTTTTTCTTTATTAGATTCTAATATAATAATATTAGTAAAAAATATTAATTCATATATTTTAATTTAAAGGTTTGACCAAGTTTTAATAAAAGAAAATTTCTTTAAAAATATTAAACAAATTGAAATTAAATGTTTAAAGGTTTTAAACTTATATGAAGTGGTTAGAAGACGTAGACATTAAGGAACAGAGTGTTTTCGCTACAGCACATTAAATATTTGATCCAATGGGATTCGCTTTATCTGTGTAGTAATTTGGAAACTGGATGGGTATAATATGTAGTGTCATAATTAATACTTAGATTTCTCGTTTTAAATGTCACTCTATAACACAGATTAAGTTTCTCAGACACAGAAAATTAAAGAACTGCGTGCCTTCTAATTTCAACTGATTATTGTAGAATGCTTTCAACGCAATTTGAAGGCAGCATCCAAAACTCATGAAAAAGGATTAAAATATCCACTTGTCACCACATGTCAAAATTTGCAAACCACGTACGTCAATAAATCAGGTCGCAACATCTGCTTATGACAACTCCCTTTAAAGTCTTAGTTGCACTTTTTTTATAAGAGTAGATCGTACGACCTAATCCCCCTCCTTCTGTCAGCCTTATACTGATCCTCACAAAGTGATTAACCAGAAAGATAAAAATTATTATGATTAATAGGTGAATAATCAGAACAGTTTATTAATTAAATGCCATATTTAAAAAAAATTAAACACTCTGTTTGAGAATGTATTAACTATCTGCAAAATAAAATGCTAACAAAAGTATATATTATAATGAATTAGGAAAACATTTTTTTACTTTGCATGTCTTATAAATTCAAATAATTGGAAAATAACATGAGTACAATAGAAAAATCTAACAATCTTTTCATTTAATACTTTACAATTTAAATCTGATGTTATAAAAAAGTTAATAAGCTCTGAATAAAAAAAGGATAATAATGATTTGTATCATTTGATGAACCACAAAAATATTCTACCATTTGTCTTAAAAATAAGAAATTAATGAAAGCAATAATACTATATATAATATTAATAAGTTTATTAAAAATCTTTTTTCCCAGTTCAATTTTTATTTAAATACTAGTGCATTTTCTTATATATTTCTAATAGTGCATTATTTTGTAGAAAGAATTTTCATTCTTTTAACGAGCAGCATCATATAACTCAACTCTCGTACAATTAAAAAAATCTTTTCATAATATCAAAAATAAATAATGTTAAAATTAAGATCATTTCATGAGGTTTGAAAAGAATCAATTATCCAGCTAAAATTTTCCAAAACACCGAAGCATGACTTTAGCCTTAAAGAGAATGTTATCTAGTTAAAAAAATCTACATACTTTTCACCCTTACTTTTCTATTTATTCTGAAATAAAAAGGTATGCAAACCTTTCCTACCATGTCAATGTAACAGTTGAGAAGAAAACATTTTATCATTAAATATTTATACACACAATACATATCAAATTACAGAATTCTAAATCTCAGCTATTCCAAACTTCTAAGAAATTAATAAAACCATTAAATTGTCATTTTCCCCTTCTGTAGATATAAGATATGCAATTATCAGGAAATGCATCCAATTAAAAAAATATATTTACGCACATATTGTCTTTAACACTTATCATTTTTAATATGAAAGGGATTTCATGATTACTAAATTGTTCATTATGCAATCGAAAATGCTTTTATTGGCAATGTAAACTTTGTATTTAGTCAGGCAAAATAGCAATGGCATGTATGAACAATACCTTTTTTGACTATCGATATTGGATCATTAGCATATACAAAAGATGTTATACTGACAAATAGACTTCTCAACATGATAGCAGCATTCCAAGGCAAATGCATTTTGGATGAAGAAACAATTTGTTGTTATTGTAAGAAAAAAAAAATGTTTCCTGAAATTTGTGTACTATCAGAAAGACAAAGAATCAACTTTTACTAACCTGTTTACATTATCAATATTCCTTTTAGTAAAATAAAACTATATTTCCCATAATATATTAATACTCTCATAAAAGATGTCAACATCAAAAATACGGCTACAATAGAAACAATTTAAAATTATGAATGAGAATCTACCTAACAAAATAAATTTTATAATAATTACTTTTAGAAAATGTGATATTCACATGCTGGAATTGATGCATGCCAGTTTCTTTTATGTTTTCAAATATCTTTTTTCATACACAAGGTATTATAAGGAAAATTATGTTACTTCTTTTTAAGTTTATGGAAATAATTATAGGCCCTGCATTATAAATCCTGTTAATCTATTTTTTAATTGCATTTTAGCATTATTCCATGAATAATATAAGTGAAGCAGAGTACTGATTTCATAAAAATTAACCATTATAACTTTGAATATAATGGTTAATTTTTATGAAATCAGAAGTATTACATGACTACATTGCAAAATAAACACAAACAATATCTAAAATAATAATTAAAACATAAACATTAACTACATGAAAACAAAAAATAATTTCCCATTATTTGTTGACATATGTGAATATTACTTAAAAAACTTATTTGTCTCTTCCTATTGCTTCCAAAAGATAACTCTTTTTGCAGCCCAAGAAGATTTTTATATCACTAGATAATTCTTTTGTGTATATTTTTTTCATTCTAATGCACTTAATACAAGTTTGTATTTTGCCAATATAACTTATTATTTTTAAATATACCTTGTATAAAATAGTTATGAATTCAATATTAAAACTTTTTTTATTTGTGCTATTTTATCAAAATGTTATCAATATAAATTTCAGTTTAGAAATTATTACAAAATCAAATTTACATTTAAAATAATGTGCTTTAATAAAATTAGTATTAATTTTAAATAGACATGACAAAATTATAACTTATTGAATAAAACAATTGAGTAACTTAGAACAAACAATTTGAAATGTATTTCTTGGAATTTAATGTGTTTAAAATTTAAACAGGTCATTCATTTCTTATAGTTTTACATAAGCATATGAAGAAAAAATTTAAATGGAGTATTTTTGAATATTTGGTGGGTCGAATATGTAAAATATAAATGGAAAAATAAAACACAAATGAAAACAAATATAAAAAAAAATCAGGTTTAATTCTTTTAAATGATTACTACATTAAAAATCATGTTACATTAAAAATCTTTTATAAAATTTACTATAAAAGCATGAAAATTAATTTAAAGACATCACTATGACATATAATTTAAAATGTAAGTTTTTTTTTATGTAAGCATATGATTTTAGAATATCATATGTTTTAAGATTTTACAGTATAAAATACTTATACAATAATATATGCATTCTTAGAAAAAGATAAAAATGAGTTCTAAAACATTTTAAATAAATGATGCGAGAAATAATATATAACATTAGTTTTTAAAATATCTAGTATATGAGAAGAAAAGATGCCAAACAGAGCACACATAGAAAGGCACTGCCCACTTACTTTAACATTACATCAAAATATGCATTTTTTATAAAAGTTTAAAGCAAAGGAACTATAGTAATTTTTTTTTTACTATTAAAACATTCCATTCGGATAGAAAAAAAGGCAATAATTAGGTAGGTGCAAAAAATATTTGTTGAGAATGTTCATAACCTTTCTTTTGTTGGTGGCACAACCCTACATTTTAACATGGAGCAGGGACACCTTTATCACGGTGAAGGACATTCAAGCTGTTTTGAGTCTGACCTACTAATAATACAAACACAATGAATACATTAAGATTTCAGAAAATAACTATAAGAATTTTTAATGATTTCCTATTAATGAGTTACATTTTTACAATTATGCCAAAAGAAGAGAGAGAGGGATATTGCAATAAATGCAATATTTTTGAAAATATTACAAGAAATTGGTCATTTCACATTTGATATCAATCGAAAAAAAAAATTTTCCCCAAATTTCCTACACTGCAGTTTATCTTTGATAAAATAGTTGGTATGTTTGTCTGGTTACATTTAATGTAAAATGACATTCTTTAATAGAGAAATACTCAATTTTACTAGCCAGTTTAAAAAATATTTCTTAGGCTCTTATCCAAAAAATAATATTAGCAAATAAGTAAATTAAGGGTTATTTTGGTTCCAACAAGAGCTACAAAAGCTTGTATTTTATATTCTGTCAATTTTTTTGCTTTTATATTCAATTAAACTACAATTATATTACAAATATTCTATGTATATAGAAAATATTCTGGTGACAGTAAAGTTTTAGAAAAAATTTAATACATTCTTGAAGTTCTATAAAATATACTGCTGGACATTAAAAACTGCAACACCCCAAAGAAAACACCAAAGTGGTGCAAAGTTTGCATCTCAATTTCGATACCTTTGCCATATATATATTTTTAAAGGATATGCAAATATGCAACACAAATGGCAACTGTAACCTACAATACTACGATGCTATTTTTAAGTACTGAAATTTCTTTTTTGCATGGTTTTGTTAGAGCATCCACATGAAAAACCAGAAAAAAATGTATTTCACAAGATTAATATCTACTAATTTCCAAATAACTTTTTCTAGATTAAAAAACAAAAGATTTGTTTTAATTTATTCCATTTTATTTATTGGAAATTTTTAAATATACAATCCTGTTTCAATCCTATATGTTTGACATAATTAATAAAAATTGCGATTTTTACTCCCTGGAGCAAATTTCAAAAAAGAACCTATTTACAAAAAACAGTATAACATGGTTAGTATGAGTATCAAATTATCAATCTGATCTTGGACTTGGACGCCGCAGGCGTGCCCCTGACCCCATCACACAAGGTGACGCTACAGTGGTTTTAGTACACACCTGTCAATCTGATCTTAGGGAATATTACACCACTCATCAAGCAATGACCTCCGAAGTTCCGGTTGACAGGTGGGAGGGGGTTGACGGGCTGCAATTCGGCGGCCAAGCATATCCCACACATGCTCTATTGGTTTCAAGTCCGGTGAGTATGCTGGCCAATCCATACGGGTGATATCCTCCAATTGAAGGCATTCGTCTACAATGTTTGCACGGTGAGGACGGGCGTTGTCATCCATAAACAGAAATTCAGCACCCATGGCGCCCCGAAACAAACGTACATGTTGTTCCAGAATGACATCCCGATAGATGTGGCCTGTCATCGTTACACTCTGAACATGCAGGTCAGCTCTGGAACCAAAAATAATTCCTCCCCAAACGAGCCATCCTGCACCACCGTAACGGTGTCGTTCAATGGTGTTCTCTTGGTGGTAACGGGTACCTGGCGCTCTCCATATGAAAGTCCGGCGAGAATCAGACTGCAAACTAAACCTGGACTCGTCGGAAAACATCACACAAGAAGACCACTTTTGCGGTGTCCACAATGCATGCACTCTACTCCAGGTTAATCGCAGGCGACAGTGAGTTGCGGTAAGTGGAACACATCTGACAGGCCTACGAGCGACCAATGTGCCCTAAGCGTCTGTACGCGGCCTGCCTTGAAACTGTCGTACCGGTAGCTGAAGAGAACTGACGAGACAGGTCTGATGCTGTGCTCCGTCTGTTTCTTTTGGCAGTAACTGCTAAATACCGGTCCTCATTCGGCGTTGTAACTCGGGGGCGATCTGTGCTGTAACATCTACTCACATTACCATCATCTTGGAATCGTTGCCAAAACCTGGAGATGACACTCTGGGCGATTCCAAATTCCTCGGATACTTCCAGCTGGGTACGTCCACATTCCAGTCGTCCAATAATTCTACGACGTAAAAAATCATCCAAATTGTACGTGTGACATTTCTTTGCATTATACATAAAGCTTTCTCTTACGATTCTATTTGTATTATATATGCATAAATTTTTAAACAATAAAATGAAATAAATTAAAACAAATCTTTCAGTTTATATACTTGAAGAAAGGTTTCGATTTAATAGTTTTTTTTAATTAGTTATAAAAAAGTATTTCTTATGACTATTCATGCTAATGATGACTTTAAGAAACGTTATCAGGTTTATGTTTGTTTCTCCACTAGCAATAGTGATAAAATTTATGAATTTGTTTAATAATTTTATGTTAGAAACAATATGGGCAACAACATCATGTTCCATGCAAACACTAATTTGTTTATTACCGATCCGAATCAACAAGCTCACATGTTAACTTCTCATTTCAATAAATCCATCGACCATCAATTTATTCTTTTTGATCTTTCCGATTTTTGCAACCAACATTATAATAGACTTATTTCTTTTAACCTAAATATTCAATACCTAAATAGAAACCTAATTATCTGCTAAGGTAGGATTTCCTTGTATTAAAAAAAGTTCAAGTTTAGTTTAAATATATTAATTAAACAAACAACACTCTATTTTTTTAAAACAGAACTGAATAATTATGAAAACTTAATGTTTTTTAAAATAGATTTTACAGATAACACTTCCGTTACTCCTGTAAATAACAAAAAAAAAATCGAAAGTTTTATTTTCAATGAGATTAGAAAGAAAAATTGAGTTAAAATGATGGAAGCTTCTTTAAAATATGAAGGGATTGTTTAGTATTCGAAGAATACAAGGATGACCAATATCATATTCTTAACCAAGACACTCTCTAAATGAATAGAGACACTTTTTCAGCCCGTGTAAAATATCAGTTTTCGCAAAAAATGTAGTCTGTAGGCTTTCAAGCCAGATGACTAAACGAGAACCAGAAAATGCTCACATCAATTTGATCACTACTGAAAGATGTTCTCTGTCCTTGTGTGGAAATATTCTCACACTTTTTAGTGCCGGAATGCGATACTTTTTTCCATGTCATTAGAAAAATAATAAAGATTACACGAGTTCTCACCATGAGTACAATGAAAAAATTCCAAACCTGTTTTTGACGTGATTATTTGACAGTTTTTCAGGTTTCGGGTTCGAGTCCCGGTGGGGCCATGGATCTTTGTAGTGGTTCGGAATCCACTTTAAACCGTAGGCCCCAGTCAATATGATCCTAGAGCGTTGCGGGGGGCATTGTGACTTCGCGTCCGGGGCTTATCTTCAAGTTACACGCGCCTCCTGGGTAATGCAAAGTGAGTTACGTCTGCGCAGCGCTTGCCTTAAGGCAGGGGTCGGCAACCTGCGGCTCTTTGCATGTGAAGCTGCGGCTCTTTGCATGTGAAGCTGCGGCTCTTTAGTTCCATACGCAAATATTATTTATTTAAAAAAAAAAAAACATTTAAAAATATAATTTAATAATTTACTATTAATAATTGAATATAATTAAAAGTAAAGCAAGAAGCCAACTAACAAATGAAAATACAGAGTTATGTTTGAAACTTAAAACAGCAAGTTATGAGCCAAATTTATCCAAACTTTCTAAAACCATGCAAAGCCAACGCTCCCATTGAATTTGTTTGCTCAAATGTACGTTATTGTTTTTTTTCATTTTAAGTACAAGTTACATTGTTTAATAAAGTTTAAATTTTCTAGTTGAATAACCATGCAAAGCCATCGCTCCCATTGAATTTGTTTGTTATTGAAGTACAAGTTAGTGTTGTAAGTAAATGTTTAATTGCTTTAATTTTTTACTTAAATAATAAGTAATTATCTAATGATGCCATATATATATTATCTAATTTGTTGTGAAAAACACTACTTATATATGAATAAATAGATATTTTTTCTTATGAATAAATAGATTATTATTTTTTTATCAAAAAGAATTTATTTATGCGAGTACTATTTATTGTTGACAAGAAAAAATTTTGTGGCTCTTTAAAAACTTTGAAATTTTGTAAATTGTGATTTTGGCTCTTCCGACTCAAAAGGTTGCCGACCCCTGCCTTAAGGCATCCATGACCAAGCTGTCTAAGTGTTTGCCAGCTGCATTAGAGAGAAAAATTTGACAGCTTTCAACTTACTTTCCTTTACATATATAGATATTTCTTTTTTAGGTTTGGATTGCCGCTCTGCGGTCATTTTGTGCACACTTTGGACTAATTAGACTGGGACCGACAGTTTAACGTGGATTCCGAACCACTCGCAAACATCCATGTAACCGCGAGGATTCTAACTTGAAGCACTGAAGGCCATTGGCCATCAGGCCGCTTATTGACGAAAGAACGTGTAATTTATTCTGCAATAACACTGAAAATATTGAATAAAATATTTACTGGTATTTAAATGCATGCTTTTTTTTTATTAAATAAAATTTTAAATGTTTCTCTTTAAAAAAACATTTGCAGACATATATTTATACAAAAGGCCCGACTCGTGGCTCAGTAGCAACACGTGGATTCGAACCTGAAGGATAGATGTGGACCTACTGATTCGTTTTAGGTGTGAAATCATGTTTCAAATTAATTATCAAAATTACAATTACAGGATTTCATTTCAATTGTCAATTGGTATCAAGTACAAATCGCATAAAATATGTGGAAACTGACTTGACTTGACGTCTAATTTGAGATTTATGCTTACTAACGCTGAAATCGAATTGCGTAGAGAACCTGAAACTAAAGATTTTAAAGTATTCTCCATTATGTAATGAATCGAAATTTCTAATTAATAGTTTTAGAAGAAAATAATTAATGATATATACTAAATATGAGGACTTTTATGTCAAACACTATTAAAAAATTTGCAAAATATAGAAAAGAACTTAGCCATTAAAAAGCTATGCGCATGAGAAATATCATTTTCACACAAAAAATATAATTAGTACAATAAAAATTAAAGTTATCTGTATCAGTGCAGTAGACAAACAACTCAATTCACAAATTTTTAGGTTTGAAATTATCTTCTTTTTTTAATTGAATAATATTTTTTGCTTATTAGTTTGAAATGATTTGCAAATGTTTAGAATAGATCACGTTCTTCATTTTCTAAATTTTTAAGTGTATCTTCAAACTGCAGTAATATTAATTATTTATTATATAAAGCTTAAAAATGGCAACTGCACCGGTACCCTTTGCATGTATGGAAAATTTTGCATTTACTTTATTGGTTTATGAATATATTGACAGTGAACCTTTTAATATAATATTCGATTCTCTAAATTCCGAAGAGCACCTAATCTTAAAAGGGGCATGGAAAACGATAAAAACAATGGAGGACCTATACGGGAAAATTTTTGACGACTATTTTGAAAAATTGAACGACGACCATTTTCTGTATTCGAAAAGAGATTTCACGGAATTCGTGTTGGTAAGGAGCCTGGATTTCTGCGAATCCCCATCGTTTTACAATTTCTTGCTGGTGTGTCTTTTTATGTGCCGCCTTCTTCGAAATCAACCTCAATGCCTTTTACTCGTTCAAACGGCGGCCAAGTGCCTCTCTATCGTGTATTCGCAACGATATGCGGACTTTTTCAAGGCGAATGGCGGTCTTAGCAGAATGCGGAAGTATTTTGATGAAGCTGCTGAAGAAGATTTGAGAAGTTTTATCTGCCGCCATGCGAATTCAGAGGAGGAAGGTATATTAATTCCCACCTTTGAAGATGTATTCGAAATCGTAACAGAGTTTGATGAATTTGATGTTGCGAATTTTAAACTTGGAGGCATTGTATTAAAGTATTTGTATGCTAACTATTATCCTTTTGAAGAAATCCAAACGGTTAGGGATAATCTTAAGTTATCGGAATCATCTCTGCCTTTAAATATGGAAGATGAAAATGATACCATCAAGTTTCTGTTGGAAGAGCTTGGCATCTCTTCTGAGAAAACAGTCAGTAGTGTTCAAACGACATGTTCATATTGTGGGGGAAAATGCTTTAAATATTTAATGTTTCAAGTTTTATTCAGATTACAAGCTTCACCAGAAGAATCAACAAAGTAATTAAAAGGGTGAAATTAGTATTTTTAGAAAATATTTTTAACTGAGTAATTTTAACTAAGTACTAATGTAAGAAAATTGTTTTTATGTTTAATTAACGATTTTCAGCGTTAAATTTAAAATGAAGTCCGTGGTAAATTCTTGCAGTTTAACGCAAATGACTAGTCTTTTTTGCACAATATTAATTCTGTTTGTGATGATACATTTTTTTTTTTTAATAACAGCATGCACTTTTAACAATTGATAAATATGTTTTGTCTTTTAACCTTTTAAAAACGAAGTACTTAACTATGGTAATGAATATTCTGATAACTTAATAATTTAATTTGATAATGTTAAATGAGTATTTTAATGGTATTTTAAATAGCTGGTGATCTGCATTGTCTTAATAAAAATGTCATTTTCTAATGCAGAGAGTTTACTTGTACATCTTGCATAATTTTCTGTATAGACAAATATGCTTTTTATTTGCTTATTATGCACTTGTATTGCACGCATTAAATTGTAAGTTTTAAATATCCTTTGAGGAATAATTTGCCTCCGAAAATATTTTTATATTAAAAAATAAATTTTGGCGTAGTTTTGTACATGCGATGATATTTCAATGCATTGTATATATAGCTTTAAATTAAGATTGGCTTTGCATTATATGCATATATATTTTCAATTCATAAAATGAAATAAATTATAAGAAATCTTTTAGTTTATATATTTCAATTTAATCAATTGTTTGAAATTATTTACAAAAAATATTATGGATTTTTTTGATGGATTTTCATTCTAACGGTGTAACCTTCTTGTTATGTGAATATGTAACTAAACTTTTGAAATAAAATTGTTTGTAAATATTTCGCAGAAAAGTGAGTAGATTTTTTTGAGATCCTTTGTGTTGTTCTAGATTTGTACTTTAATAAAAGGAAAAAATGCGCGGAGTTTATGAATTAGTTGTAGCTGCTGCTGATGGACTCTTGGGCATGTTCGAGCTGTTACTTATGGGAATCGCATTTAATCGTTTGTATATAGCGTCTGACGCGTTTTAAAATCATCTGTACAAATCATCCACATTAGTAGTGTATCTTATCGGTTTCCAAAGACATTGACAATTCTGACTCAGTACATTATTTTAGGGGGAAACGTACTCCGAACTATCAGAGTTATCTTTCTGATGAAATTAAAGATTATGAAATAGGGAGACTTTTGTCCATTGGCATAAAGCATGTTTTTTAATGTCATGCATGGTAGTATTTAAATAGAATTTAAACTTAATGAATTTCTTTTTTTGAAATGGACCAAGAGAAAGAGGTTGATTATGTATGTTGAAAAATGTCGAAGGATGTGGGGTGTTTCAGATGGGAAATAAACAAGACATTTAGAGCAGCGATATCGAAATGTTTCAACGAGTACAAGAAAGAGGAAAACAATTAAAAATTGCGTCCCATAAAATGTGTAAGGGAATGTTTATTATACTACATTTACGCACTATTATATTAATACTATTTATTCATTTTCCTTTAAACATGCATTTAAAGGAAATCGCAAATTTACAATTTCAATTTAACGCGTCTTCCCTGCATACGTCTTTCATTCCCTTTGCTTCACAATGGTTTTCGTGCGCAAGAAATTAAATGCTGATGCGTTTATTATCTTCCCAGATGGTACTTGAACCTTATACAGTGACCTATGACAGAACATCGCACTCACGGCATTCTTCATTTCTGCATAACTTAATTGCGCCATGACAATTACTTCAGTACACATATACAGCCTCATGGCTAAAAAGACTTCAGCAAAAAACCAAAATCCTGAAGAAAGAATGTTCCTAAGCAATTCTTTAATTTGGTCTGATACGAATAAATTTCTTCGCGATACTCTACCATAAAACCAAACGAAAATAGATTTTATAGATGTGTTTGGTTTGTCTCTCTACGGTTATTTTTTCCACACATTAGGTTAATTAGACCGGGATCTACAGTTGAACGTGGGTTTTGAACCACTCGCAAATATCCATGCCACAGCCAGGATTCGAATCTGAAAATTGGGGTACCATAGGCTAGAACGTTAGCCTCTCTTGGCTATCAGGCCTCTCAACTGCTTCCGGAGTTTTGGCAGATCGGACATAATGGAGATGTAATCGAGCAAAATGTATGGAGTTTAGAATTATTAGGATATATCTTTGAACGAAAACTGGAAATAAGAATGTCCCCTTCAGAAAGTTTAATGCTATTCAAATGACTACCATAATTAATGATTGCTATTGAACGTTCAAGTTCTCTCTTAGATGCGTCAGAGGCTGAAATGATTCCAATGTTCACATTTGTATTGCTCAAAAAAGTGTTTGATGACTTGATGAGGTAACTGTTTCGTCTGAAAAGATAAATCATTGAGATGAAATATGTCCTTAGAGGTCAGACTAACAAGAAGAAAATTGGTAATTAAATTGGAAGGTTGAATGTTTAACCTGTCGAACAGATTTGGGGAAAACATTTGGTGAAATGGGACTTTTCAACCTTGGGGTTTTATTTCCCGAACGAAGATAAATGGTGAGTGGGGAAGAGGAATCAAAAGAAATATGTTTGAGAAAAAATGCTCTGCCAGCATATACTGCCGCTGAAACAAAGAAAGCTTAACGGCTTCTTTTAGTAAAAATGGGATCGATGTTCATCTCGGAACATTTCTTGCGAAGTCTGGGAGAAGATTTCGTGTGAAAAATCCACAGAATCGCGAGAAAATTGAGATCGATCTTGATAGACTGGGATCTACTATTTAAAGTGGATTCCGAAACCATTACAAACATCCATGGCACCGCCGGGACAGTGTTGCCTAATAGCCGTATTAATTTTTCAAAAAGACACGATACCTTTTCCTCAACAACCTCTTCTGCTGCTCTCTTATAGGCATACTGTCCGGTTACACTATACAATTAAATGTATTTCTTTAGAATAACTAAGTATCTCATCATCTGAAAAATTATAAAACAAGATTTTAAAAACCCTGTAAGAAAATGCATAGAGAAATAGAACGGAAATTTGCGAAAAACATACAATTGAAATATGTTCCAGAGCATCGCATTATTTACGAGTTAAAAAGTTAAGAATAGTTTAAAGTAGTTCTTCAACATTTCTATGGGTTTTCTCCTCAATGGATTACAAAAAATTATACATTCCATGCAAAATATTTCTCAAACTGCAATTAACATCAGTTTGGGCCAATTTATTCATCACTCATTTTATTCGAGGTAGCAAACATCATATTAGGACTACATTATCATTAAAATATATTAAATTATTTCCTTCATTCCGTGTTGCAGCTCTGTTATAACTAAACGTATGTAATAGGATTATGCAAAAGTATGCAAATTGATTAAATTTGGTGTAAATTAGATATAAATAGAGGATTCAGCTGATAAATAAATTTTATTCAGGGGACTGTTTAAGTTTAAAAAAATTATGCTCATGCTCGTTTTTCAACTTTAAAAAGCCGAGATTTGAACCCGAAACCTATGGTACCGAACGCCAAAGCGCTAGCCATCACGCCCCTTATATATATATATATAAGAGTATGCCATTTCAGGCATAACATCCCACCATGGACAGCGCAGTGGTCGACCGCCTGCACATAACGACCGAGACCGGCGACGTCTGCAAAGAGTCGTAAATTCTAACAGACAAGCAACATTGCGTCAAATAACCGCAGAAATCAATGTGGGACGTACAAGGGACTTGTCTGTTAGAACTGTGCGGAGAAATTTGGCTTTCTTGGGCTATTCCAGCAGAAGACCGACCCGAGTGCCTTTACTGACAGAACGACATCGCTTGCAGCGACTCTCGTGGGCACGTGAGCATATCGGTTGGTCCCTAGGTGAATGGAAAACCGTGGCCTGGTCCGATGAGTCACGATTTCAGTTGGTAAGAGCTGATGGTAGGGTTCGAGTGTGGCGCAGACCCCACGAAGCCATGGACCCAAGCTGTCAGCGTAATGGCTCCGCAATGGTGTGGGCTGTTTTTTCATGGCATGGACTTGGTCCTCTGGTGCGACGGGACCGTACATTGACTGGAAATGCTTATGTTCAGCTACTTGGAGATCACTTGCAGCCATTCATGGACTTCATGTACCCAAACAACGATGGGATTTTTATGGATGACAATGCGCCATGTCACCGGGCCACAACTACTCGCGATTGGTTTGAAGAACATTCTGGACAATTCCAACGAATGATCTGGCCACCTAGATCACCCGACATAAATCCCATCGAGCATTTATGGGACATCATCGAGAGGTCTGTTCGTGCCCAAAATCCTGCACCATCAACGCTTTCACAATTATGGACGTCTATCGAGACAGCATGACTCAATATTCCTGCAGAAGACTTCCAACGACTTGTTGAGTCCATGCCACGTCGAGTTGCTGCACTTCTCCGGGCGAAAGGAGGGCCGACACGATATTAAGAGGTATCCCATGACTTTTGTCACTTCAGTGTATATATATATATATATGTATGTATGTGTGTGTGTGTGTGTGTCGTGTGGTTTGTAGGCGCACGTACATTTTCCCTCTACCAAATGTAGACATTGTCACGTATAACTAACATGACTCCAGCTGCTCTATCCAATCAAGCAATGTTAAGCTATTCCGTCGCAGTCGTGTGATGCAAAGTCTCGTTTCTCCGTCTCAATGGGTTTTCTCTGTCTGTTCGACACATTATCTGAACTTCTATTACTATGCATTTGCTTGCAAATGGGAATGAAAACTTGCATGGGGCCAGGTGCCCTTTCACCATCCCTCTCGATTGGCCAACTGGCCAGAGCTCTGGCCTTTGTTACCACAGGCTTTAAGGTTCGAATCCTGGCTATGGCTTAATGCTTGGGAATGACTCGGAATCCACTTTAAACTGCAGGTCCCGGTCGAATGAGCCTAAAGAGTGCACAAAATGACCGTAGAGCGGCGAACCAAACCATCCCTCTCGATTGACATGACCTGACCACAGTCATTTTTCCCCCAGTCCCAGACAGAGAGAGGCGTCCAACCTCCTACACTAATTCATTGCAGATTTATATATATATATATTTGAACAGAACTACGATAACCTAAAAGGATGGCAATATTGTATATTTCGGGTTTGCAACATTCGAAACTGTTTTGGGAGGTACAGGGGGAGCCTAAGATTAAATGGAACCCTAAGAATCATGAAAAACTCTCCAATCATGAAAAGTCGCCCAATTGGCACAGAATTGAATTGAGTTATTTCTTTGCGAATATTGATCCGATACGATTATTTATATTTGATGTATATTTTTTATACCGACGTAAAAGTCCGCATGTCTTTCTCACTGGAATTATTATTTGGATGCATATACTCTCGATCTCAACAGAAAAACTTTCTTCCCGACAGATTTATGGTGCTAATGTGCAGTATAGATAACAAACTTTCTCGGCTTATTAGTTCAGTTTCGATTCAATAACACAAATAAACACATTAAAGCATGATCTGGATATTTGAAGGCTGTTTCTAAGTAAAAAGTCTTAATAGAAAAAATGTCTATTTTGTATTTCCAAACATTAATTTGCCCCTTCTGCTGTATCTTCTAACTTAAGCATCCAAATCGAAGGTTAATAAATTTCGCGTTTTAGAGAAAGTTTATGTTCAAGAAAAGCCTAATTGGATGAATCCCTTTTTTAAATATGGAAATATTAATTGCTGGCAGTTGAACTATTGTAATAATGAAATGAAGTGAAGTAAATTTGCTATCTATCAGTTTATTTAAAAGGAAAATATTTACAACGATATAAAGATCAATTTGCTCTCATTGTAGTAATTAAAAAAAAAAAATTTCTCTGTGAATCGTGTTAGCAGGAAGTAATGGCTCCGCTTGGTGGACCAATTGTGAAAAAAAGCGGTTATTTGTGTGATGTGTGCGGAAAAAGATTTGCACAGAAAAGTAAATTGAAAGAGCGTTCGATTTGCCACCCGGGATCGAAGCCTCATGCGTGTGGAATATGCGACAAAAGATTTCTTAGAAAAGGTGAGTTAAAACAGCATTTACTTATTCTCCCATATATAAGGTATGAGGAATTACCCCGCATTTGCGTATCGTATGAAAGAAAACAAAGTAGTCCTGACTGGTAGTCCGACTCGGGAGGCGAAACGCCAACTAGTCTGCTCTTGTTTCAAGCAGTGCGTAAAACAAAGCCGCCAGGTGATTGGACCTCCACCCTAATGCTTACCAGTGGAAAAATTTCCGTAATTTCCGGCATCCCGAACAGCCTTTTAACTCGCAGGGCGTATTTATTGAGCGAAAAATCAAAGAGACCCTACAATCCCCCGGGGCTTGAAGCATCTTGCCTCGTTAGTCCAACATTGTTAGCATTGATTAGTTAAGTGATCGTTTGATCGTTAGTTAAACGTTGATTTTTATTAAATAAAAAATGCCCACAGTGTATTCTACGAAGCACACTCCATTTTTAAGGCTTTTTTTTAGTTCCGCTCATGTGTTAAATACCATTCGGTGCATTAAAATACCTTGCACTACATGCAAGTACAGTGTATTTTAATTTTTTAAGGAAGAGAAATTAAAAATATCTGCGACATTATATGAAATACACTTCTTTATTGTAAGCATAACTAATGTACTTTGAAAAATGCAAAACTGATTTTTCATTTTTATATTAAACTCACTAATTGCTCTTTTTTAATTTTCAGTTTTATTACAAGAACCGAATATTGGACATCATTTTTGCAGAGAAACATTTATTATTTATATTTGAAGTAAATTCTTACTTAAAAAAAAGAATGGATTATTATTCCGTACCCTCTGATCAACTTATGTGTCTCACGAAAACTGTTGTTGTTATATTCAATAGAAGAGACATGAAAGAGTGCCTTCATGAATTAGGACGTCAATTCCTTTATCCTCATGGACACTTGGATTGCATAGCAAAGAAAGGAGAAGAATTTGCGTCCACTATTCGTACCTTCCAGGTTGAAAAACACATTGATAGACTTGCTTCGATCTATGGCGAGACAAGTATTTAATCAGTACTTAAACCACAGATATTTTATATCTGATGATTTTGATGTATTGAGTTCCTTCCATAGGAGCCCAAGCATTGGTACAAAGGCAAGACGCAGATATTTCTTCGCGCTTTAAAATAGCAAGCAGCTATCTTTGGTTGGACGATATGCAGAGATTACATGAAGAATCTCCGGATACCTGTAAGGGACTTTTGGCATCATTCCGACAGGGCACCATGATGAATTATTGGGAAGGAAGGCATTTCCTCCCCAATCAGCAACTCTGGCCAAACATGGATAATCGAGGGCCATTGCTGTATTTGTGACAATGTTTCAGAAGAGATCTGATACGAGTTACTCAGAGAAATGCACCAAACTGCGAGTCTTGCATGTTTGTTTGTGACAAAGTTGATTTTTTACCATTTATCATTGCAAATTTGTAAATAGTATGGTATTGCCTTTTTTTTTTTACAGGCAATTATATTTCTATAGATGATGAACTGTGGCTCTATCATGATGAAGTTATCTACCGGTTCGTCCAGTGAATTTGAAAGCACTTAAGAAATTCGTTTTGGATTTTGTACTTTTATTACAAGAACGGGAATGTTGCATATTGGAGTGAATTTACTGAATAATTAAAAGTAAAAATAAAGATTTTATTTTTCAATTGTTGGAATTAATTATTATATATATTTTTTTATTAACGGCTGATTATTATTTCCGACTTTAAAAAAAATCTATTACATTTGTTTGTAACAATTTTATTGCATTGTTTAAGTCTTTTACATAAAAAGTAAATAAGTAAGACAGCATTCTTCACTCTAGCTCTATCCTTTATTCTAACTTCAGGAAGAAATCTTATGTTATTTCTTATAATATAATAGTCATATATATATCATATATTATGTTATAGTCATATATATATCATATATAGTCATATATTATGTTATTTCTTATAATATAATAGTTATAATAGTCATCTTTGATTTGGCATTCATATTTTCCTTTTTATGTCACGACTGTCTTTATGTTGCTGTGGAATTATACAAGAAAGAAAAATTTGACAGTTATTGTACACAGAAACTATTTTAGAATTACTTGCGACTTTGGCCAACAGATGGCGATGCTATTCATTTAGTGGAGCAAAAGTTTTAATTAGTATTTGAACTTAATCAATTTACATTGCCGTAAAATGCCTTAAAAATCGAACACTTCATCTTGGCATACATGTTCATAAAATATTACTGCAAAATTAAATGCATTCGTAAATATTTTATTATCCTGTAGCTGAGCTAAAATATTGTTGTAGTTTTTACATTATAAATAAATAACATATGACGCAATAATGTCATTCGATAATAAATAGAATAAAATCTAATTCGTTTTTCGATAAACCGACAATGAAAGGTAGAAAGTGATATATTTCTATACATTCACAATTGATAATTGACAATTTTTGATATTTTCGTCAGTAACAGCCTCTTTGGGGCGTCCACTGCGTGCATCGTCCTCGGTGCTCATTTCGCCTCGTTTAAATTTAGCAAACCACTTCTCTACGGTTGATTTTCCTGGTGCAAAGTCCGAATAATGTTTATCAAGCCAGGCTTCAATAGTATTTTTTTTTTTTTTGCCAAAAAGCAATGCTTTATTAACACAAATTCCTTTTTATCCATTTTTTTCAAACTAACAAAAGTTGCTTCACTAAAAATGCTACAGCACACATACTAATAGTGCAACAGCTGTCAAATTTATACACGTGTCTTTTGAAGGATAGGACTAACTACTTACTTAGATTGAATGCAGGTCGAGTACCTGTGCGCGACGCGCACATCTACTCAAAATCAAATTAAAAGTAGGATGTGAGAAACGGCAATTAAGAATACTATGTAAATGAAGGATGGATAATAAAAATATGCGAATTGAAAGATTATAAAGAACCGAAGAAAAATCCAAATCCAATAGATGAAATGATATCCGGGAGAGGGGGTTGAACGTGAGAACGTAGAGTAGGAACGAATAGCAAAACGAGAATTCCCAGAAGAAAAAAAATGGGAAGAAGGAACAATAAAAATAATAAAAAGGAATGATACAGGACCCGTAATGACTTGTAATGTAAAACTGCCATCGGTAATGAATAGATGAACAGACACATGAGCGTGTGAACAAATATGAATAAAGGAAAAATGTTTTCGAAAACGTGGGAAATCCAGGAGTTCTAAGAAAGAAAATATATCTTTAGGGTGGGCGCAGGTCTGCTGACCATTTTGTAGTTGAAAAAGGATATTTATGTTTTCCTTCGTTGTGTGCAAAAAATAGTTGTGCTTTGATTAGGTTATTATTATGGTTTCTCAAGCCAAGGAAGAAGTTTCTGGAGAGATCAGTAATGTAGTTATCTATTGTAGCAATTCGGAGATCATTATGAATAACGTCGTTTCTGATAAACCAGGGGCCCTCAGTGATTATACGAAGAATTTTGTTTTGTAATACTTGAATTTTGTATTTATTAGTTTTACAAGCAAGTCCCCAAATAGGTGCAGCATAAGTAAGAATTGGGCGGATGACCTGCTTGTAAAGTAGAACTTTATTTTGAAGTGATAGGGCTGAATATTTACCAATTAAAGGGAGACTGAAATGAATTTTATTCCAGCATTTATTTTTGATGTAAGTGATATGGCTATTGAAAATTAATTTTTTATCAATGATGAGACCTAAATATTTAACTTCGTTTACCCATTCAATTGGTTCGTCAAATAGGTAAATGTTATCACTGGGGTTTGGTGTATTTCCTTTTCTGAATATTATTGCTTGACTTTTATCGGTGTTGACAGCAATTCTCCATTTTGTGAGCCAGATTTCTAGCGCTTCAAGGAAAATTTGCAAGGTTCTCGTTACAAATCTGAGAGTTGAACCCTGCACAAGTGCAGCGGAATCATCTGCGAAAAGACAGGAGCTTACATAATTCACTTGAGGGAAATCGTGGGTGTAGATGTTATATAGTATGGGGCTCAAAACGCTTCCCTGAGGGGAACCAGCCTTAATTTGACCGACGTGGGAGAGGTCACCATCTACTTTTACTTGGAAAGTTCTATTGCTTAAATAATCATGAATTATGTAAATGATATAGGGAGGAAATTTAAGTGTAATCAATTTATAAAGTAGACCATCGTGCCACAATCGGTCAAAAGCTTTTGCCACATCAAGGAAGACACCTCCGGTAATAAGTTTATTATTCATACTCTCAGTAATGATATTGGTAACTCTGAGAAGTTGATGGGTTGTTGAGTGTTGCGGGCGAAACCCAAATTGTTCCGGAGGAAAGACATTGTTGTCAACACAGAAAGAATAAATTCTATTGTAGAGTAATTTTTCAAACATTTTTGCAACACAACTTAGGAGGCTAATAGGGCGAAAATGCTGCGGGAATTTATGGTCTTTACCTGGTTTCGGAATCATTTTTATTATTGCGTGTCGGGTCTAGTCTCCGCGTCTGCGGGTTCGCTTAAAAGCAAAAAGGGGAGTGGCTTAGAGCTTAGCGTATAGCTGAAATCCTCCCAATTGGTCAATAGGTGATCTGGACCTTTCAGTGATTCAATGCTGGTTTCAAAGGTAAACAATACAGGTAGGTGATCTGAGTCAAGATTATTTATCACCTCTACATTACAATGAAATGGAATAAATTTAAAAATGCCATAATCAAGGACATTCCCCGCGCGGTTGCTAATAATATTAAATCTAGTAGGTCGGGGGGCTACGACTTTCAATCCTCTTTGTAATTTCAGATATTTGTTCAATTTGAATCCGTTACGATTAGAACGTCCGAAATTCCAACTAGAGTGGAAAGCGTTTAGGTCGCCGGCTAGAATCACATTGGGTCCAGATTTCAAAATAGTATCGATGTCCTCCACCGGGTATCCACCTGGGTTTGTAGGTGCGACGTAAGTCGAAGCGATGATAATGGGTGGAAAATCATTAAGATGAATTTGAATCATGGCTACCTCGGCGCAATTGAGGCGCGGAGCAGGTAGTTCATGGTGCCTGATGCTACTTTTAACATAAATGCAGGTGCCTCCGCTTACATTAGAATTTAGGTTGATTCTATCAACACGATCGAATCGATAATTAGCGATCAGTGGGGTCTCTCCAGGTCTTAATTTAGTTTCCTGGACCAAAAATACATCGAGGTTTTGCTCTAAACAGAATTCTCTTACCTCGTTTATTTTAGAACGCGTTCCAGGTGGCAATCCTGAGAAGTTCCAAGCGGGTGTTGAACATTAATGGGCTCTGCTCGCTGCGACGATCTTCCAATAGGTGTGAAAGATCAGGTACGATCTTGTGTGAGTATCAGTCTCTGTTCTTAATTGAGGCAGACAAATGCGAAACGCCTCGGCAAGGATCAGGCCATCCATACCCTGCTCAGTGTATTTCATAAGTTGGCCGATCAATTCCGTACAGTCTGGGCCGGATGTGGTTGACTGATGGGCAACAGATGGAGTCGCTGGCGGCGGCGCGTGGATGACGCGTGCAGCGGTAGGTGGTGGGTCAGCTACCGGCATCCTGTAGATTCCCTGGGGGGGGGAGTTGGTCGCAAGGCCTGGGTACGCCTGTGGTTGCCTGCGGTGAGGCTGGCAAAAGACAGCTCCTGAGAAACTGGCCTGGGTGGTGGTACGGGAAGCTGGGGCTTTTTCATTTGCTTTTTGGCTTTCATTCCCTTGTTTTTGTTGCTGGGACATCTGGGGCAGCCGCGCCAGTTGGCAGCGTGGTCCCCTCCACAGTTGACGCAAGTCGGTGCTTGGTCGGATGGACGTGTGCAGTTCTCCGCCTTATGGCATCCGGCACACCTGACGCACCTGGTCTGGAGTCGGCATACTTCCGATGAGTGGAAGTATCCCTGGCAGTTCCAGCATTGGCTGGGACCAGGGCGTCCTCTGTAGGCTTCAATGCACACTTCGGTGCCAAGGACCTCGGTGACTTCATATATGCGTGATGCCTGCATGTTTTTTTTTATTAGAGCGTAAAAGAGCGGCATCGGCTCTTTGGTCTTGTACTTGGAAAGTCGGGATAACTTCCCGACTTCGAAACCTTCTTCGGTTAGCTCATCAACTATGGAGTTGGTGTCCGTGCTAGCTGGTATGCCACGGATGACCACTTTGATTGGTCTCTCCTCCTTGAGCGAATAGCTCTTGTAGTCGAGACCACGATCATCCATGAAACGGGTAAGCTTTCTAAACTCGTCCTCAGATGGCACTTGCAACTTCATGAACCTCCCTGTATACTTGGAGTGTATGAGGGGTACTTCAGTCCTGAGTACACTGAGTGTGGCGTTCCAGTCCTGTTTTGGCTGGATATAGATAGGTGGGGGTCTCACCACTTGTTCAGCAGTATCATTTAACTCCGGGATGTTATTAATATTGCCTACTGCGGCAAAAGAGTTCCTAGTAGGTATACAAGCTAGGGTCCTATAACATTTCTTTTTTATTGTATAGTCTCCCCATTTTTTCTGGGAATTCCCGTCTTGCTTTTCGTTCCTACTCTGCGCTCTCACGTTCACCTCCTCCCGGTATCATTCTATCTATTGCAGGGATGGGCAAACTAAGACCCGCCGGAAGGTCCTATCCGACCCGCGGATAGAATTTAAATTTGCCGGTCGGAGACAAATTAAAAGAAATATATATTTATTTATTATACATCCATCTCCTCTACTGCTTCAAATCTTTTTACTTAGGTCAGATTTGCAGGTTGAATTAATTGAGCTGCAGTCTAACAATCATCTCGAGCAGTTGTTTCTAAATATGCCAAAGCTAGAGTTTTACAAGTCATTATCGAAAGTAAGTTTCCCAAATTTAATATTTCACGCCCAGAAAATCAGTGCTATGTTTGCTTCATCTTATATATGTTAACAATTTTCAACTACGAACCTTAGAAAGAATTATTCCAGCACTGACAAAATTATGCATCTACAATAATTTACTCAATTTAGAAATGTTTAATAATTATTCTACACATAAAACGAAAATGTAATTTAAGTGTATAGATAGATAGATATAGGTGTATATATAGACAGGGCCAAGTGCGACTGCCTACTGGCAGATTTCGAGACAGGAGATGTTTTATTTTTTATGGGATAGGATTGTTAGCCCTACGATCAACAGTCATATTAGACCAGGAACTGCGGTTTAAAAGGGATTCCAAACCATTACAATCATCCATGGTACCGCCGGAACTCGAACCCGAACCTGCGACACCGAGCTACAGAATAATTTGAAATATTATGTGATTTATATTATTATTTAATGTTACCGTGAAAGAGCTGATACATTTTTATTGAATCAAATTTTTCAATTGTTTTGATTATAATTGATTTATTTAATTTTTATTTTACGCAGTTAAAAATTAATTGTGACAAAGGGTACCCTGCCTTTTACTTAATTTTTAATTGTTTATTGTTACTTTTTTAAAAAGTTAAGCATGTTTAAAATAAAGTAGATGCATAATTTCGTTACTACTTAAAAAAAAAAATTCTAAAATGTTCATAAAATGAAATAATGAACTGAATAAACTAGTTATGGCAATCATTATAAAAAAAATTAGTTTTAAAATTAAATTGAACTTATTAATTTCAAACCATTTCAATTTTTTTATTCTAAGTTTGAAGAAAATGTATTGATTCAGTTGGGTAACAGATAAAACGAGAAACAATATATTTGGAATTTATTGTTTTTATTAAGTAAAAAAAAATATTATCGCTTTGAAGCGTTTCTTGATAAATTTTTTCATTATAATATATAATTAACTTTTAAATAGAAACTCAATATAAATTTCAATGTTTGTTAATAAAAAATAACAATTATAAAATGATTTTTTTCTTCTTTTCGATAAGTTTTGAAACTGCTTGTAAATTTTTCAAAACTTACTTTCAGAAATTGATAATTTACATTATTTATAATTCTACAAATTATTCGAATATCATACAAAAATAATGTCATATCCATTTAAAATATAAAACTTTTACGCTTTTAATAAATTCTGATTTAACGATTATGAATTACTTAACTGTTCTTAATGTATGTACCAATTAACGAAATTTGTCGGCGAGAAAAAATATACTCGCCCGAACAGGGACTCGGACCCTGTACTGTTAGGTTAACTGTTCTTAATGAAATGTCGAAACGAGAGATGCTTTTCTTTTTACGGAGTAGGGTTGTCAGCTCTACGCCCAACGCTCAACAGTCACCGAGTCCGGGACCTACGGCTTAAAGTGGATTCCGAACCACTATAAACATTCATGTCAACGCCGGGACTCGAACCCGAAACCTGTGATATCGAGTGCCAGCCAGCGCTAGCCACTCGGCCATTCAGGCCAAGTGGCTAGCACTCTGGCTAGAAAATAGCCCCTATACTGGCTGCCCTAAATAGAAACCTAATTATCTAATCAGCTAGGTTTTTTTGATTAGTTGATGTATTCTTTTGGAGCTATTTAGCCACTGGGGGCTCCATCTCCGATAAGACAGGGTAGATACAGTTGAAACAATGAAAATTGCCCAGAATATATTTATAAATATAAAAAAAAAATTTTTTTTACTGACAATCATAAATAAATAAAAATAAAAATAGAAATTTAACTAAAATTTTGAGCGGGTACGTTTTACATCATTATTAGGAACGTAAGGGTAAATCTCCTGGATTGCAGTATTTTCATGATTAATAAGCGTGTCAAAGAATTTAACATAATCAGCTAGGATTTCTCTGTATTAAATTTATACATCTTAAAAGATCTAGTTTACTTCATGTATTTTAATAATAATCCGCATTCTTTTATTATAGTCAAACACAATTTAAAATTAATATTTTTTATCTCAGTGTAGTGCAGAAACAACTCAATTCGTACATTTTTCGGATTTGAACGGAAGAAATTATAATTGAATAGATTATATTTTCTTGTCTGTTAGATTTGCAATTATTTAACAATCGGTCACATTGCTGATTTTCTAAATTGTTAACTGTATGAAATAATTTAATTGTAAATATTAGTCAAATTAATTATTTATTATATAAATCCTAACCAAGGAGGGAGAACAACAACTTTTAGCATCTATGGAACATTTTGCTTATTCTTTATTTGTCTTTTACAATATTGACAACGAAGCTTTTAATATTACATTCGAATCCTTCAATTCTGAAGAACGCCAAATCTTAAATCGAATGTGGAAAACATTATTGAAAATGGATGACATTTACGGGAAAATTTTTGAATACTATTTTGAAAAGTTGAATCAAGACTATTTTCTGTATTCGAAAAGAGATTTCATTGCATTCGTGTTAGCAAAAAGCTTTAAATTCTGTCGATCGCCGTCTTTTTACAATTTCTTACTGGTGTGTCTGTTTATGTGCTGCCTTCTTGAAAGTCAACCTGAATGTCTTTTACTCGTTCAAATAATGGCCAAATGCCTCCACATTGTTTTCAAGAAACAATATGCGGACTTCTTCATGGCGAACGGCGGTCTTATCGGAATGAAATTAAGAGAGAAGATTTTAGAAATTTTATCGACCGTCCTGCTAATTCAGAAATTCCCACCTTTGAAGATGTATTTAAAATCGTAAAAGTTTGATGAATATAATTTCATGGATTTTGAAATTGGATACTCTGAACTACAATATTTGTATGATTATTATTATCCTTATGAAGATACACAAACTATTGGAGACAATCTTAAATTGCAGGAATCACCTGTGACTTTAAATATGGAAGATGAAAATAATGCAATAGTGTGCCTGATGTATAAGCTTGTTATCACTTCAGAGCAAGAAGTGAGTAGAGCTCTAATGAAGTGTTCATTTTGTGGGGAAAAAAGCTTTAAATATCTAATGTGTCAAGTTTTACACAAATTAGAGTGGACAATCGAGATTAGTATCTAAGTCCACTAGTTGAATGAGGCAAAATATAGTTGTTAGAAAATATTTTTAACTGAGTTATTTGAACAAAAGTTAAATGTAACAAAATTATCATTTTTTTTAAAGTACGGTTTTCAGCGTCAAAATTAAAGAGAAACCCATTGTAAATTCTTGTGATTTAATGTAAATGACTCTTCTTTTTTTTTTTATTTTACCGGGGATATTTCTGTTTTTTTGAAGTAGAGTAGCATGCATTTTTAAAAATTGAAAAATATGTTTGATTTTGATCCTTTTTAAAAACGAAGTACTTTATTATATTATTGAATATTCTGATAAGTTAATAATTTAATCTCAGAATTTTAATATTTTAAATGGCTGGTAATCGGCATTGTCTTAAAAAGAGTTATGTACCATTTTCTTTTGCAGAAGGTTACTACATATTTTATAATTTGTTGTAAATATTAAAATGTAAGTTTTTAATATCCTTTGATAGAAATGTGTTTTAAGTATAAGTTGTCTCTAGAAATATTTTTATATTAAAATATAAATGTTGGAATTATGTTCATTATATATAAAGTTTTAACCTAGGAATAAATTTGGATTATACATATACATAAATTTTCAATTATTAAAATAAAATAAATTGAAACCAATCTTTTAGTTTATATACTTAAATTGTTCTCAATTTAGTCAATTATTTTTTGGTGAATTATATAAAATATATTGCTTTTTTTTTATGGCTTTTCATGCTAATGATGTAACCTCCTTTTTATATGAATTTTGAAATTAAATTGTTTGCAAAAGTGAGAAGAAATAGTTCCTTTTATTCTAGATTTGTACTTGCCAAAAAAAAAAAAATGTGTATACTTTATAAATTAGCTCTTGCTGCTCAAAAATTCTTGAGCATGTTCGTGCTGTTACTTCTGTGGTGAGTATTTAGTCTTTTGTTTATAGAGTCGGTCGTATTTTAAAATCATCTGGACGAATCATCCATATTAATGGGGTGTCTTGTCTGTTTCAAAAGACTTCGATGATTTCTGCAATGTGACTGAGACATTATTCTAGGGAATATCATAATCAGAATTAAATATATTAATTAACAATATGAATAACAAATTTCCATTCACTTCATTTACATGAAACAACTAATTAAGAATATGGAGACTTTTGGCCATTGATGTGTGTTGTTGCATCTTATTTATGGAATTTAAATAGAACTTGAAACTATTCATTTTAAAATATATTTGACTGAATGTAGGAAGTTAATTATGAATGCTTTAAGATGCGAGAAAGTTTTTAAGGGCTCTTTCCCACCGAGACGTGAAGCGTTGAAGATTCACGCGGCAGGCAAGAAAATTTTTTTCGATCCCTTCACAGCGAAACATCAGAGATAGCATTACGCCTAGTGAAGTTCCGCTTCGAGTTGAAAGTTGGTCAAATCGAAGCGGTGCATTTCAAACCGATTTCAGGCGAACGTGGTGAGGCTAGTGATTGGTCAAATCTTGTCGCTTAAATCTTTTCTCCTCGGTGGGAACGAGCCTTAATGCTCCCCAGCGGCGTGCGTTGCCACTGAGTCATGAGTCGGGCATAGAATATAAACTTTAGCGTAGCCTCAAAGGTATGCACTTAATTTATGCATAGCTCAGCATAATCCCTGTGTACTTGGTTTCAATGAGTTCAAAACTCTGTTTACTTTTTTCAATAGTTCCACATCAACAACTGGTCCCTAATTGTACTGAATTTAAGTTTAACTTTAATTTCTTTTATTTTGCATTTTACTTTTATTATTAGTATTTTTATCTACCATTTAAATTGAATTTTTTACCATTTTCAGAATACCATTTAACTTGTATTTTTAGAAACTTTATCTTGTATTTCTACTAACATTAATTAAGCAGCCAACTATAATTCAAATACATATTTATGAATTAAGATGAGGAGGTTTAAGGGGTATTTCCCCTTGTTGGTACTCCGTAATCAGTACGCCAGTTGCCACTTAATTTATGATGGTCATCGTAGTATTACATATTGGATAGAAAAGATATAAATATTAAATAAAGCATAGCAACTAAGTTAGTTCATGACATTAACCCGGTCCAGTGGCAACGAGCGTAGCAGACGTACAAGGCGAGCTAAGGTTCGAATCCCACCGGCTGTTTTTAGAAGCAAGGAGATTTCATGGCAACTTGTTTAAAGGGCATACATATGAGTACAGTAACAAAAAAATTTAAGACAAAAAAGCTTCCGAGATTTACTATTTCCAATGTAACAAACTACGTCTCTCTCTCTTTTTTTTCTTTTATCAAAAATTATGAAATTTACTGTATATTTCATTTTTAAACCTTTTGTATGAGTACAATGTTTAATTATCCATTACCAAAGAGGAAATTTTAAGAATAATAAATTGTTCAAAATAGCAAACACTCAAAAAATCTGCAAGGACTTGCAGATTTAAGTTTCGAAAGTTTGGGTAGATGCAGCTGTTAATATTGCTAGAAAAGTTTACTTAATACTGCAGCCTTTTTTTTATACCCAATAAGATTTAATGTTTTTCCAGATGTTTTTTGCAAGAGATACAGAAAATGTAAGCAAATGTCGCAGCTGCTTTTAAAAGTTTCAGTTTTAAATATTAAACAGCTGCTGGTTTCTAAATTATTCTATTATTACAGAGCAAATTTGACCCCGCCTTCATTTTGCTTGGTTGCTGAGCGCATCGTCATTTTTTTTTTTTAACTCCATAAGGTCAATCAGCGTTTTCCAAAATAAATTCTACAGTTGTCATTTTCCAAATCTTAAAACCTTTAACGGAACACTTTGGTTGAGTTTGATATTAATTTCATTAACAAAGTAAAAAAAAAAAAGTTACAAAAATAAGTTATATAATTAAGTTAAATATATAAAGTTAGTTATAAATATAATGCATAAAAATATGATGTGTAAAAAATATATATACCAAGTTATAAAAATAAATTAATTCACTCTATTAACAAAGTCAACATTTAGGAAGGAAGTTTTCCGTTGATGTATTTTCACTTTTAAAAGAATATAGTAACAAAAGAAACTCGATGAATTAAAAGAAATATTCCGAAAATCGCTAAACACTTTCAATTAAATTGACTGATAGTTAACCTAAAAATACACATTCATTATTTTTTCGTAATTAACACTAACTAATAACTTTTCTTACTTAAAAAATTTCTGCCTATACGTTTAAATTTAATTTCAAATAAAACCATATTATATCCTTAAAAAATTTGAAAACTTTAGAACAAATGGGAAAGGACTTATAATCATGTATATCTTCAGACGTGTCATTCAAAACAGAGATTTAAAAAAAAAAAAACACTTCAAGCAAAATTTTTGAATGTACCTCAACCTACAGATGAAAACAACTCACACTTTCAAATTAATATCAAAGGTTATTTATAAGACTATACAATTTTTTAAATCGCTATTAGTCGGTGGACAACGGACTTACCGTTAGTTAAATATTTGCACAAAATTGAGATTTCTTGAATTAAAGCAATAAGAATGCAATTTAAACAACAAAGAAAATTTAGAAAAACATATCCTGCTATGAAAACAATTAAAGCAGAAGATCGAAGGATCAAAAGCTATCTGTACAATTATACGTCCTTTACGAAAAAAAGAAAAAACTTTAAAAAAATTATAATATCAAACAAATAAAGTTATAGATGCCAGCACAACAAAAGAGTTATACAGGCAACATTAAAGCAGATTAAAGCAAATAAACACGAAAAAAAAAAATAATAACAAGAGTAGTTTCAGAAGATGGCGCCACGACAGCGGCAGAAATTCAATACAGCAAACACTTCAAACAAATGAATAATTGTAAAAAGAAGGCAATTAAAAACTATATTAAATAGGCATATTATTAACACAAAGAAACATCCAAAGAATAAATAACCTATTTTAGAAAATACATTTCAAATATAAAAAATAAATGAGGCTCAATTATAATAACCATTCACATTAGAAGTTAAGAAAAATCTTGCATGGCTTCTTAATATGCAATTGGGTTTTATTGTTTCTGGATTGCATTATTTTTTTAATTCCAGTTTTATTTTTAATTTATTAATTTTAAAGAATTTGTCCAAGCTACATTTAAGAAAAATCACTTAAAGTGGTGGAATTTTGATCACATTTTGTATTTCAAAATTTCTCAGGAAATAAGGTACTTACGTATTAACGGTACCTTGGCGACAGTTGCGCCAATAAAGAGCACACGCGCCAACCGCAACTACAGATTTGGCGCCAATCTATACTTAAAATTTTTGTTCCAAATAATAATATATATATGAAACACTTCATATAAAATCAAAACGCTTTCAAAATATTTTTATTCCAAATAATAAAGATTGGCGACACTTAAAAACCGCCAAATCTGTCGCCAAGGTACCGTTAATACGTAAGTACCGGAAATAAATATAGACTTATACACTAGATATAATTCTCTTTTAGTAATATTACTGCTTAAGACGAGTTAGATAAAAATAATAATAAAAGACGAAGTGGGGAAAAAAAATTTCTTTTCAGACTTAATGCAGCTGCCAAATTGAACTGAAAGATATGGGAGACAAGATTCCAAACACACAGATGATTACAATTTTAATCGACAGCACTCTGTTGCTGACGTAATATAAAATGAGTAGACAAAACAACATTTGGAAGAAGAAGTAATGGGCCTTATTATAAAGGAGTGGCTCAGAAGCGTCAGTTAAGTACCTGTGCAAATGTTTGGATAAACATGGACTTTCAAGTTCCATTTTTCAGTTTTACTTTTTCAAACTTTCTGATTCTTCAGCGAGTTATTTTTCGTAGGAACTGTTATGAAAATGGCAAAACACTGGATTCAGAAATGACGTGATAATTTTTTTTTTTTTTTTTTTTTTTTTTGAAAGAAGACATTTACTCATTTAGATAAAAATGGTTTTTTTTTGTTCTAATGCAGCTGGCAAACACTTAGACAGCTTGGTCTTGGATGCCTTAAGGCAAGCGCTGCACAGACGTTACTCACTTTGCATGACCCAGGGAGCGCGTGTAACTTGAAGATAAGCCACAGACGCGGAGTAACAATGCCCCCGCAACGCTCTACGATCCTATTAGGACCGGGACCTACGGTTTTAAAGTGGATTCGGAACCACTACAAACATCCATGGCACAGCCGGGACTCGAACCCGAAACCTGTGGTACCGAGCACCAGAGCACTAGCCACACGCCCATTCAGGCCCATAGATAATAATATGTGAATTTAAAAATCGAAATTATATTTATAGTTTTAATTTATTAATGAAAATAACAGCAATAATCATTTAGAAAGAGCAAAAAGAACATATAGAGATAAGTAATTTACTTTGTCTTATAATTATTCCAAGAACAAATTTACTTGAATATTTTTGGTGTTGATTTCATATAAAAATAAAATTCTTAGTAGAATTTCTAAAAATTTACTTTGTTAATTAGCATTTGTTTTAAAAACTGCGACCTTCAATTGCATCTTTTCACCTATTCACAACTAATTCATATGAAAAAGTCCCTTCCTACGGCAACATGGTGAACAGACATAAAATATATAAGGTAATTATATGAAGGTCCCTGATGGCCGAGGGACTCTGGCACTCGATGCCACAGGATTCAGGTTCGAGTTCCGGTGGTGCCAAGAATGTTTGTATTGGTTTGGAATCCCTTTTAAACCATAAGTCCCGGTCTAATAAGACTGTAGAGTGTAGGGCTGACAACCCTACACCGTAAAAAAAGAAAGCATCTATCTCGAAATCTGCCAGTAGGCAGACGGCTTTGGCCCACCACGGGGCTGTTGCGCCACTGATGATGATGAATTATACGAAAGTTCAAATCCGGGATTATTAGTGACATCAGTTTTCTTTGATAAAATATATATATATATATATATAACATTTAGGCTGAAAAGTTCATAGGCTTACACATAGATTGCTCTACTACTATTAAATGCATATGATTTTTAGTTAGCCCTAACCTACAAAAGACACGAGTATAAATTTGACAGCTGTTGCACTATTATTATGTGAGTTATAGCATTTTTAGTGAAGCAACTTTTGTTAGTTTGAAAAAATGGATAAAAAAGAATTTCGTGTGTTAATAAAGCATTGCTTTTTGGAGAAAAAAAATACTATTGAAGCCAAGGCTTGGCTTGATAAGCATTATTCGGACTTTGCACCAGGAAAATCAACTGTAGAAAAGTGGTTTGCTAAATTTAAACGAGGTCGAAATGAGCACCGAGGACGATGCACGTAGTGGACGCCCCAAAGAGGTTGTTACCGACGAAAACATCAAAAAAGTGCTCAAAATAATTCCTGATAATTCTAAATAATTTCTCACCTGTTATACACGGATTCTCAACATGGAACATGACCGAGATCTTTTTATAATATTAAAAACTTAAACTATTAGATAAGTTTTTGTTTTTTTTTTTTTTTTAGCGTTTTCTTATTGTATGTTAGGAGATAAGAACTTTTGCGAGTAGCTCGGATGCTGTTTAATTTATTTATTCTCTAACAAACAGCAAAATCTTAACTCGGTTGGTTATTGAGACATGAAATAACGGTGGATGTTTGTTTCAAGAATAATAAGCCAAAAACATTATCCCTTCTAGATATGCACTCCACGAAGTAATGAAGGGTTAACTACCCTTTCATTTTATGATAAAATCAACGCATCTGTAGTGAATACATCTAAATAAAAATTAATATGTATGTATGAAAAATAAAAACAATATAGTGCCTCACAAAATTTTCGCGTAGAAGTGTGATGTATACATGTTATTAAATGAAAAAAAGTTATGAAACAAAGTAGTGGAAATTTACTGCTTTTAAACAACTTAGCTTTAACACATTTTAATTTTTATTTTTTATATCTGCCTTAATTGTTTAGAAGAAATTAGTTTTAAATACATACGAAATGCCAGTAAGATTCAATTAAAATTGAATTTTCAGAGAAAGATTTAATTTAGACAATTAAGTTCGATAAAAATCTTTCAGTCGCTTGTTAAATAATTTTTAGTACTTGATTGAATGAATTTCTAAAAATTTTGAACTCTTTTTACTCGTCTATTATAGATTCAAAGTAATTTTTAATAAATTCAGAGGCCATTTTGTTCAAAATTTAGATGCTGCTTTGTGGTAATATAATTTATTTCAATATAATATAATTAAATTAATAATAATATAATGGTAATATAATATAATTTCAGAAATCTTTTTAAAATTCTGGTCAAATTGGGTTCGTATATTCACTATTGGGTTCGTGATTACTTGAACAAGAAAGGGCATTTTAATGACCAAACGGTACAAAGACTAACAAAAAAGAAGGATTTTCATGACTTCTCTATAATTGTAATGCATATATGTGTGTAGCGCCCTGGCGCTCGGTACCACAGGTTTTGGGTTCGAGTCCCGGCGGTGCCATGGATGTTTGTAGTGGTTCGGAATCCACTTTAAACCGTAGGTCCCGGCCCTAGTAGGATCGTAGAGCGTTGCGGGGGCATTGTTACTCCGCGTCCGTGGCTTATCTTCAAGTTACACGCGCCCCTTTTGTAATGCAAAGTGAGTAACATCTGTGCAGCGCTTGCCTTAAGGCATCCAAGACCAAGCTCTCTAAGTGTTTGCCAGCTACATTAGAAAAAAAATATATATATATTGTAAGATGGGAGCAGCTTCTGTTGCGAAGGAGCACTCGTAGGTAGAAGTCTGACTTCAGTTTCTTGTCATCGAAGTAGGAGGGCAGTGCCTTCCGGGAGGACTATTAGGGAGAATTACCACCGTATCGTATGGGAGAAATTCCGGAAAACTCCCACAAGATAGTCCGATAAACAAGGCAGGATGCTGAACATCACAAACGCCATCGGGCCTCCTCGTTTTTTGAAACGAGCGCTTACAACAAAGCCGCCAGTGGATTGAACCGCCGCTCTAATGCTCACCGGAGACGCATGTTGCCACTGTTGCCGAGTCAGGTAATGCAATTTATAGTCTACAGTTGTTCTCTACAATTGAAATGCAGTCATAATTGTACACTGGAGGCAATATTTTTCTTTCTTTCTAATGCAGATGGGAAATACTTAGACCGGTTGGTCTAGGATTCCTTAAGGCAAGCGCTGCAGAGACGTTACTCACTTTGCATTACCAAGGGGGAGCGTGGAACTTGAAGATAAGTTACGGATGCGGCGTAACAATGACCCCGCAATGCTCTACGATCGTATTAGAACGGGACCTACGGTTTAAAGGGGATTCCGAACCACTACAAACATCCATGGCCCCGCCGGGATTAGAACCCGATACCTGTGGTACCGAGCGCCAGCCACTCGTCCATTCAGGCCCTATTGGAGGCAATATACTTAGGATTGTTTACCTCGATGGAACTTTTGTATCTTTGTGAAATTTTCAATTAACTATTATTTAAATTTTCGTTTAACTTGCACGGTTTCACACAGCCTAAAAGAATAATTAATGCTCACAATGATAATTAAAACAAATTGTGGCGAGCTAGCCTTTGGCATCAAAAAATACACATGATCTAGTTTTTGTTAAAAAAATATCCGATATCATGTCCCTTCCTTAATTCAAATGTCATCTTAGAAAATCTTTACGAATACATCTAAACCTGTTTTTATGCGTTTTATTAAAAAGGATTTATGCGTTTTATGCGTTTATGCGCGTACGTTTATGCGTTTTATTTCAGGATTTTAAAAAAAATTTTTTTATATGATCTCTTTTATTCGATCGCTATCACGTACGAGAAATGAGTTTGAGGAGGGATGGGCGAACCTTTTCGTTCGCGGGCCAAAAATCGAAAAAAAAAAAGTTTTGCTAAGATAAATTTTTCTAAAATTTTAAAAACAATATACAAGTATTAAAATTTAAATATGTTAATGAGATGAATGAAATTGCGATTCAATTTTTAAAAGTTCCTTCTATTGCGGTTCGAAGTGAGATGTGCTGCTTCTAAGAAACGAGGCTAAATGCTCATCTGTCAGTCCACTTTTGAAATAATTCTTTCTAAGGTTCATAGTTGAAAACACTTGTTCACATATGCAAGATGAAGCAAACATAGCACCGATTTTCTGCGCGTGAGATAATAAATTTGGAAAATTTATTTTCGATAATAATTTGTAGAACTCTAACTTTGGCATATTTAGAGACAACTGTTTGAGAGGATTGTTAGATTGCAGCTCAATTCATTCAACCTGCATACCTCACTGCTTCACAATTTACGTTGAAAGGCATGGTGAAAATATCCAATTAGAGAAAGTAAAAGATCATCAATCTTTTGAAAAAAAAGAAGAAAAAAATTATATTTAATTAAATTAGAAACGGAGATGGATATATTCACATGTATAAGATGAAGCAAACATAGCACTGATTTTTTTTAACACTTCACTGATTGAAAGCTGTCTGTGCTTGCAATTTCCGTCGATTTATGTTTTGTAGAACAAAAATAGAGAAAATAAAAAGTTACCATCAGTCCTTTGAAAAAAAAGGAAGAAAAAAATAATATTTAATCAAAGTTGAAAAAGAGATGGATATATAATACATATTTCTTTTAATTTGCCTCTGTTCCCCCTAAATTCTATCCGCGGGCAGGATAAAACCTTCCGGTGGGCCAGAGTTGGCCCGCGGGCCGTAGTTTGCCCATCTCTTTGTTTAAGTATACACAAATTTATGTGCTCTGTAGATTTATGAGTTTTACGCTGCATTTAAATGTAGACTGACAGTTACAAAAAGCACTGAGGTTAGAAGAGGTGACACTGAGGTGCCAGATGCGCTGTCCTACGGCCTGAAGGTCAAGGTCAAGGTCAAGAAATGACTCATTCCACGCGAAAAAATCCGAAAGCGAATGGCTCAATCGGTGGCGGCGTATAGAATGCCGGATTAAAGAGCAGAGCAGAGGCTATTGTTTATTGGAGTTCATAGGAAAATCCCTGTACCTCCGAAGAATTTAAGATATCATAATTATAATTTTCCAAAATTTAAATTTACTAAGAAAAAGTTACATTAAAAGAGCACATGCTCGTGTATAAAATAAGGAGAGAAATTACTGTTAGTGTTTAAAAATATTTATTTAAAATACATAATTGGAGTAATTTTAAGAATTACCACTGCAATGCCATTCCTGAAGATTAGAAAGGAAAGAGAGGGCAGAGTCTTTTCACACAAGTCCGGAGCGGTTGAGCTGCGAGGCGAACGGATACACGGTGCTCGAAGGTCGGCGGAAGAACGTAAACAATGATGATGGTGCAATTTATGAGGTGAATTAAGAAATTACTCGGGAAGAAAATGAAAAGAAAATTTTTAAATATTTATCCTGGATCGATATGTAAGCATTTCGCGATGGGAAAGGAATTAAAATCTTGATTGAATATAGATCGTGGTCGTTTTTTAGCGTAAGTCGAATTTCGATTAAAGTTCGGTAAATTTAGAAGGAGCGGATTATTAGTAATAGGTATTTTAAGAATCATATTTTCGGATAATTTTTTGGCGTAATTTAAAAACGGTTCGAGATTTAATTCATTATGTATTCTATGTCTATTGTAATGGAGTGGCGCGTTAGTGATCGTTAATAGAAATTGGTTTTGAAATGCTTGGAATTTTTTAAGCGAATTTATGGCGGAGTTTATCCAAACTGGCGCGGCGTATAATAAAATTGGTCTGATGAGCGAAATATAAATGGTGAGTTTACCTTCGATCGAAAGTTTACTTTTCTTGTTTATGAGTGGAGTGATTACGCGTTTAGCTTTAATCGCTTTCCCCATGGTGTAATTTAAGTGTTTGCTATAGTTTAGCTTCCTATCTAGTATAACCCCAGGTACTTGTATTCGTAAACAAAAGGCACTGGTTCATTAAAGATTTGGAACTGGTACATATTTACAGTAGATCTTCGTCGGTGGAATATAAGTGCAGCACATTTGCTGGGATTAACTTTTATTTTCCAGAGGCATAGCCATCTTTCTAGTTTTTCAATGAAATTCTGTAGCCTAAAATAAACAGTAAAAGCATGTGTGTGTTGGGTGATTATTGCCGTGTCGTCCGCGTACATGGCCGTATGTATGTCGGTGTCTGTTGGAAAATCATTAACGTAAATATTAAATAATAGCGGTGATAAAATTGACCCTTGTGGTAGTCCGCTTTTAATTTTACGACTGGTAGAAATTGTGTTGTCTAATTTTACTTGGAAATTACGGTTTTCGAGAAAAGATTTAATAATAAGTGTCAGCGGTAGCGGGAAGTTAAGTTTTTTAAGTTTGAAAATTAAACCGGTGTGCCATATCTTGTCAAACGCTTTCGCGATGTCAAGAAATAAAACACCAGTTAATTTTCGTGTGCTGTATCCGTGGTAAATGAGTTCAGTTACTCTGAGCAGTTGATGTGTGGTGCTTAAATTTTTACGGAAACCAAACTGCTCCGGAATTAATATGTTACTGTTGTCGCAGAAATTGTTAATTCTGTTTAAGATAGCGTATTCGTAAATTTTACTGAAGTTACTGAGAACCGAGATTGGTCTGTAGTTACTTGGCAGTGATGGGTTTGTGTCTGGTTTGTGAATAGGTGTAATTATTGCTGTTTTCCATGCGTCTGGGAAATAGGATAAATTTAACAAGTCATTTAGAATTATTATGAGCCACCAGATAAATTTAATAGGTAGGTGTCTGATCATATTATTATTTATTTTGTCATGCCCAGTTGCTTTATGTGGGTCTAGTGAGTTAATAAATTCTATAATTTCCTGGGCGGTGATGTGATAGTTAACGTTAACGTGAGGTGTGTTGAGGTATTTGTTTGTTTCAGAAGCAATTAAATTGTTTGTGAAATCGTGGCTCATGTTAGGATTTTGCTCAAATTGGAGCTTCCAACAGTCGGCAATTGCTTCGGCTTTATCAGCCGGGGAAATTGCTATGTTGTCGGCGTCCTTTTCAAGCGGTGGAATTGTTGTGTGATGCGTGCGCATGGATTTAATTTTCTTCCAGTACTTAGTGTTGTTATCTGAAAGAGCGTCTGTGTAATGTTCCCATTTAGAATTATTGTGATTCTGTATGAGTATTTTGATTTCATTATTAAGCTTCTTAACATGGGATTTAAGTGAGAAGTTATGACCACGTAGAAATAATTTTAATATATTTTGAAATTTATTTGCATTATGTTTAGAATGAAATAAAATTTAGTTGAAGAAAAAAATTAATACAAAAGATTTTTAATGAATATATAATTAAAGAAATGTGTACTTTGTAAAATATTATATCTTGTTTTACTTACAAATTAATATTCCTTTTATTTTCCATGTATATAGTTTTTAGCAGTTTTTTTTTTATTAACTTAGATTTAATTTAGGGTAGCATTATATATAAAAAAACGCATATCAATATAAAATAATACAAAAACAATTGTGCTAAAATTTTCTTAACAAAAATATTTTAAAGATTCGCTGTGTATTTATTTTAAAAAAGATTGAATTATATTATTCAATCTATTTATTTATTTATAATGAGATATCGAGAACATACCATAATCTTCATAGAACTCTATTAAAACCTTAAAAAAAATATAATGTGAAGAAATATGTTGTGGACATTAGACTGAAGTACTTGAAGATATCATTTCCCTTTGCAATAAGACTACATATCATCTTTCTTTTAGATTCTGTTATTTCAATTGATAGGGTTTTTTTTTTTTTTTTTTTTTTTACTCTCTAAATTATTCCTTAAAAATAAAACCCTCCTCTTCAAACAATTCCGTCCTATCTGATATCCTATATGATCCGTCCTATCCGCCAAGACAAATAGGAATAAAATACAAATCTTACATAATAAAATTCTTAGTATCGTCACATGGGCTACCTGGTATATCCGTAATTGAGCCTTCCGTAGTGATCTGAAAATTAATCTAACAGACCAGGGGTCTCCAAACTTTCCAGCCTCAGGGCCATACTGTTTACTCCAGTAAGTACCAAGGGCTAAAACCGTTTTAATTTTTCTGCCATTATCTATAATTTCTAGACAAGTCGCCGAGTACACGCTCTCAGCGAACATACGCTTGCTAACTACAAACTATTGTCAGTGAAAAATCACAATTGCATAAATCTCATTAGTATTTGTTTTGCAAGTGGATACCCCCAGGTTTCATTCGCGTTAATTTAGCTTTTCCGTTCCCGAAAGATTTTCAGGATAAAAATCTTATGTTTGATTCAGGATATATACATTCTAAACATCGATATACATACATATGCGATACTCTTTACCCCAACATAACTACCGTGGGTAACCGCGGGATGTTCACTAGTCTATAATGTTAGTGGGATTCATTTCAATTATTTGTTAGTTGTTATGCTTAAGTTAATTTTACTGCATATTATGCTTGTCATTAAGCATTGCCTAGCAAGTAAATAAAACCGCGTTATTATCATTCTGTGTTTTTTTAACCAACTTATTACAGCAACAATAAGCTATTCGCTGTCGCGGGCCGGATTGATGACACTGGCTGGCCGGATTTGGGCCGTGGTTTGGTGACCCCTGTAATAGACGAACAAGTTCTTCATTTGTATTACTCATCCTCCCAATTCAATCATCAAATCTCTAGTTTTCTTTGCGCACAATATCAGTCTCCTGTCTTCTGTAGAGAGACATTGGTTAAAGAGAAAAACATTGTTCAGAAATAAACATGGCAAGTGAAATAGGCATCAAGCGCACATCAGCAAAAAAAAAAATTACTTCCATATGCCCCAGCCAAATTGGACCTACCCCTAAAGCAGGGATGGGCAAACTCCGGCCCGACAGAAGATTCTATCCGGCCGCGGATAGAATTTTAATTTTGCCGGTAAGAGACAAATTAAAAGAAATATATATTTATATATTATAAATCCATCTCTTTTTCTACTTTGATTGAATATTTTTTTTTATTCCTTTTTTTCGAAGGTCTGGTGATCTTTTTAATTTCTCTATTTTTGTTCCCCAAAACATAAATCGACGGAAGTAGCAAACCAAAGTAGTTAAATATGCCAAAGCTAAATTTGCCTAAGCCAAGCTAAATATGGCAAACATAGAGTTTTACAAATCATTGTCGAAAGTAAGTTTCCCAAATTTAATGTCTCACGCCCAGAAATCAGTGTTATGTTTGCTTCATCTTATATATAAGTGAACAAGTGTTTTCAACTATGAACCTTAGAAAGAATTATTTCAGAAGTAGTCTGACAGATGAGCATTTAGCCTCGTTCCTTAGAACTTCGAACCTCAATATAAGAAACTTTTAAAAATGAAATTGCAATTTCACTGATCTCATTAACATATTTAAATTGTAATACTTGTATATTGTTCTTAAAATTTTAGAAAAATTTATCTTAGCCCGCCAAACTTCTTTTTTTGTTTTTGTTTTTTGGCCCGCGGCAGAAAAAGTTTGCCCATCCCTGCCCTAAAGCCGCCAATGTCAACTTCAATGTCATCAACAAATTCTTCCAGAAAGACAATTTTCAGTTCCCTGCTTAGCAAGCAAGTGCACAAAGAGAAACATGATAAGTCCATGGTCCCCCAATAAATCTTCCTTTCAAAGGAAGGTCAAGGCTTCTCCCCACCCCAGATGTTGGCCAATAAAGCACGAAGACAGTTTCTTGGTGGGTCTACATTCCAACCCCCATCATCACGGCTTCCTTAGTTTCCCCTTTCTGCCCTGCACATGTAGATGACACATTGATTGATGTATTCTTTTGGAGCTATTAAACCCCTGGGGGCTCCATCTCCGATAGGACAGAGTAAATACAGTTGAAACAATGAAAATTGCCCAGAATATATTTATGAAAATAATAATAAAAAATTTAATTGACAATCATAAAATAAAAATAAAAAATAGAAAATAAACTGAAATTTTGCGCGGACGTCTTAAATCATTATTGGGAGGGTAAGAGTCAATCTCCTGCATTGCAGTATTTTCATGATTAACAAGCGTGTCAAAAAATTTAACAGAGACGTATTTAAGAAAATCTTTTAATGAAGGAATGTTAATAGCTTTATAGATATCAGAATTGCGCATGAACCATTTAGCAGATGTCATTTGGCGGATAGTGATATTTTGTAAAGTTTCAAGTGTTTTTAAATTAGATTTAGCACATGTAGATGAATTCACCAAACTGGCAACTGGCGTACCGATTACGGAGTACCAACAGGGGGAAATACCCCTTAAACCTCCTCATCTTAATTCATAAATATGTTTTTAATTATAGTTGGCTGCTTAATTAATATTAGTACAAATGCAAGATAAAGTTTCAAAAATTCAGTTAAAGTGGTACTCAAAAAAATTAAAAATACTACTAATAAATAAAAGTAAAATGCAAAATAAAAGAATTTAAAGTTAAGTTTAATAATAAGTATAGTAAATTTATGAAATATAAACTAAAGAAATAAAAAAGGTGCCATATTGAGTTATGTAGCGATTTATCGCTTGCGTCCAGATATCGAAAAAATACCCACGTTTTTGGCGAGATGAGCAAATCCATATACTGCTGTGTCCAAAAAGTAAGACCAGTTTTGAATTTGAAATTCCCGGGCATAGGGTATTTCAATTATTATTATTTTTTTCTTTTTTAGGTTGTTGGCACTGTCCTTGACATCTGTGTGAGATTTCACGTGCAAATATTCATTAGTGTTTGAGTTACGCTTGGCATTGTGAGACGCTAAAACTGATTCCGGCGATTTTTGAAATGTCTGAATTCATTGAGAAAAGAACTAGCATTCAATTTTGTTTGCGGAAACATAGAGAATTTTGTAGAAGGCATTCGGTGAATTAAGCACACTAATGAATATTTTGTCGTTAAATTTCACACAGAAGTCAAGGCAACCTAAAAACGAAAAAAAAATTGATGCCCGGGAAATTAAAATTGAAAATTGGTCTTACTTTTTGGACAAAGTAGTAGAGTATCCATTTCCTTTAGACAGTTCACGAAAATTTTGAATTTAAGGCACATTTCTGAAATGTATCAAGATATTTAAAATAATTTTTTTTACTATACCCCCGCCAAAATATTTTATTTATAACCTTAATTATCACGCATACACGTATTTCAAGTGATAAAAAAAAAAAAAAGTGGGAAATTAAACGTGTAGTGATTTCCAAAGTTACACGATGTTCATTTATGTTACTTTCTCGAAAGTGAGGAAGATCCTTTCAGGTGATGACGTAATCGCTAGTCTGGTTTACTCCCTTCTCGACATTTTTATTTCTGACTTGGAAGGGAGGTTGAGTTCCGAAGAGCCTCCAATCGAAACGCTACTTACGCACAATGGGCGGGCAAACGACATAACCTGTAATACAATATGTTGCCAACTATGTGTGGTCTTCGTCTGTGGCTCAGTTTTTTTTTTTTTTTTTTTTTTTTCTTTACTATTTTGCTGTTGGTAGAAGAAAGAAAGAGGATATTTTTTTCTTATTTTTCTCCTCTTTATTTTTTATTTAAAATAAAATTAACAAAAATAAAAATAATAAAAACAAAATAAAAATCTATAAAAACTAATATTGCAAAAATGACAAAAAATATTTTTAATCTTTCTAATATTTTTTAATTCTCAACTTATTTTATTATTACTCTTTTCAATAACACTAACTATTTCTTTATACTTCCTTTTGTTTTTCCTAGTTTAATTTTTATTTTAATAATTGGGCAATGCACTATAAAACCTATAACTATAATGCACTATATTTTGCACTATAATTTGCTATATATACTATAATATATATGCACTATAATTTGCTGTTGATAGAAGAAAGAAAGAGGATATTTTTTTCTTCTGTTTATTTTTTATTTAAAATAAAATTTTAAAAATAAATAAAAATAAAAACAAAATAAAAAATCCTTAAAAACTACTATTGCAAAAATGACAAAAAAATATTTTTAATCTTTCTAATATTTTTTAATTCTCAACTTATTTTACTATTTACTTTTTACAATATCACTAACTATTTCTTTATACTTCCTTTTGTTTTTCCTAGTTTAATTTTTATTTTAATAATTGGGCAATGCACTATAAAACCACTGTTCCTCATCTTGCAAGAACTCCAGTTCAAGACAGGAGCAAGTGCCAACAAGCTTCGTAACATGCAAGAAGAGAAAGATGATACATGAATTGTAAAATATAAGTAAAAATATTTTAATGCGAATCAGTGCGTGAGCAATCTACTTATACCAGACTTTATAGATAATTGTTGAATTGTATTATTTAATGTTATTTGCCATGATGATAATAAGTACCATGAATTAATTAATGTTATTATGCATGAACAATGGATAAAACAAAAAGTTTTCTGGTCTTTTATATGTCACACATATTTTATAAGTCGGTCGATGCATGGAGTAAAAGAATATATTTGTTATTATTGTTAGGAATTATTTGCATTTTCAAACATATTTATGTTGACGCAGTATGATTTTATTTCTAACACACAAGTTAAAATGTAACGTTTGTGTAAGTTAATTGAGAAAATGGAAAGGTTATTTCTTTCTCTATCCCCCCCAATTTTAGTGAAATTTAGTTTTTATTTATACTTTTAGTGACGAATTGAATTTTAAGACATTCATTCACATAGACTCAAAATATTAATGCCCTTTGCAGTTTAACATGTAAGAAAATTTTAAACCATATCTGAATTTAAAGGGAAGTTTTGAAGTTGCTTACAAAATGTTTCAATTTTTTTTTTTTTTTTTTTTACAGAAAAAAATATTGCTAGGACATTTTTTTAAGAAATCTGAAAAAATTTTTGGAATAATTATTATCGATATGTTACGTAGAACAAATCCGTGAATAACAGTTGAATGTATGATTATTTTTAAAAAATATTTTGTCACGAAATATTAATAGGTTGTACATATAATATACGCAACGAATTGTTTCACCAAAGACCAAAATGGCCAAAAGACTCTTTTTGTAAAGAAGGTGGAAAATAAAACCCAGTAGATAGCGTTGAATAATACACAGCATATTAATGTGATCACTTGTCAAAAGCCGGCATAACCACCTTTGGCAGAGTTGACCACCGCTACGTTTCTGCATTACGCCAACGATTGAAATGCTTTCCGATGCCCTAGGACGTCCTTTATATGCACTCCATTGCAATGTGCTGCCACCTGCAATTTTGTGCTTAGTTATTTCACGTTGATGTTGAAAGTAGGTTGTGGTCACATTAATGTGACTGGACTGTGTATATTTTTTAATACTAGAATGTTTTATTCCTGCATTCAAATCAAAACAAATTTACCTATAAATTTTTTTTAAAGAAAATTGCTGTATGATAAAACAGGTATGCACTTGTTATTAATTACATGCAGAATGCGCGTACACTATGCATGAATATTATGCTATACATAAATATTCAAATAAAAATTATATTAAGTATAATATGTTGTAATGAGTACATAATATTATAATGATTATATTTTTCTTTTTCCAAAAACATTTTAAGTAAATGATAATAAGAACTTATAAGAAAGTTTATGTGAAATTTGAATAATAACATGGTAGACATTTTTTAAATAAAATTTTAATTCATTTTAACAGTTTCAAAATAAATAATTAATATTCTTTGATTTCTACGTAATTGTTATTCAGTGATTCGGAAACTGTACTGATTTTAATTTTAAAAAAATCATTAAAAATCGCGATTCTTTTCACAACAACAAATGAATTTGTCATTTTGGATATAGCTACTGTCAAGTCACAAATTAAATATTAGTTTAATCACAGAGATACAAAATATTTAAAAAATGTAAAACTCAGTACGAAATGCAGAGCTACAAGACTTTCTAACTGATGTTTATTTTTACAAATAAAATACTGATTTTTTTTTTTTTAAGTCAAATAAAAAATTAAACCTCCCTAAATGACAATCTGGCTGCCAGGGAGACGTTTACTGGGTTTTCTTCCATGCGACATGCAAATGCGGGACAATTGCCCCTTAAAGTACTCTCGGAAGACAAAGTCTCCCTTTCATTAGCTATTGTGGGTTCTTCATGGTATATGTGATTGAAATACAAGGCTTATTTAAGTGACACAATATTGATATAGGTATATATGTCCTGATTAAAAGAAGAATCACCTGATTAAAGGCTGAGCGAAGTTCCTGATGAGTTAACCTTAACTGCGTCAGAGACCGCTTAGCTTCGATTTTGAAAGAGTTTGGTTTGTCACTCTACAGTCTTTTTTTTTTTTTTTTTTTTTTTTTGTTCACTTTAGGCTAAGTAGACCGGGGCCTACAGTTTAACGTGGATTCCGAACCACTAATAGAAATCCATGCCCCTGCCAGGTCTCGAACCTGACGCCTATGGTACCGAAGGCCAGAGAGCTAGCCAGTTGGCCATCAGGCCGCTTCTTGAAATAGTAAGTAATGGTTGAAATACAAATGCTTTTCAAGGATAGAGCAAAAGTAAAAGAGGAATCTTGCGCAAAGGATATACAGGTAAAAAATTATTAAGTTAATTAAGTTAATTTTTTTTTATTATATATTTAAATGTTTTTATTATTACTATTTGTCAAAAAATATTTAAAAAAAACAACCTAAAAATAATTTCAAGTATGGGGTTAGGAATCCAAAAAGATTGTATTCAAATTTTATTAAGAGAAACGCCTGTTTTTCTTTTCCCATTTGGTAGACAGCAACAGCTAGACCAAGGGTGGCCAACCCAAATGATCTTGTGGGCCATTTTGGAAATGCATCCTAACTCACATGAAACAAAATTAACGGCCTCACATAAAATTATATATCGCCATATTAGATTTAGACCCACTATAGACATTTTTTGGGGGTGAAAAATTGAAACATAAAGAGTTATCATTATAGTGTTTAATAGTAAACACAATAATAATAACTCATTCTGTTTCAATTTTTCACCCCAAAAAAATGTTCTTACATGTAAACATAGACAATATAATAATAATAAATGCTGCCTGCCGATATTTTATATATTTTTAGATATCTATAATTCACATAATGAATTTTTTTAAATACATTGTTTTTCACTCCATAAAATAAATACATTTTGTAAAAGTGTGATAAATCTCACGAAGCGGGAAAATGTTCAAGGCGGGTCGCGGGTTGGCCACCCCTGATCTAAACAAAATCCAAGAACTCGTGTGGTCCCGTTGGAAGGAGAGAAATGGGTCGACAGATTCTGTTGTGGGGTGAAGTCTGTTGTTGATGACAGTATCCATCCAAACAAGAAGAAACAAAGCAAGCCGCGGTTACGAAACGATCGCACGTGCATTCCTGACGAGTGGGGGAAGAGAGAAAATAAACAATCCAGCTGAAAGGAAGGGAGGGATAGTTAAATCAATTTGAAGTGCTACTTTTTGTCAGAATTAGTGGTTCGCGGATATCGTAGTCGGGTTAGAAGCGCCGAGGTTTTTTTTTTATTGCCTTGTGGAGAATTTTATGTGGAAGCCGTTGACTGATTGTGGCTTATTTAGTTTGCCGACTGGACTTCTTACCGCGCACATGTGGGTTTCATAAATTAATATTGTTTATTTCAATAGAATCTTCAGAATTGCGGCAGATGAGAGGGTAAAACAGGGATGGGCAAACTACGGCCTGCGGGCCAACTCCGGCCCACCGGAAGATTCTATCCGGCCCGCGGATAGAATTTTAATTTGCCGGTTCGAGGCAAAGTAAAAGAAATATATATATATATTATATATCCATCTCCTTTTCTACTTTGATACTAATACTACTAATAAAAAAACTAATAATAATAAATAACTAATAATCTTTTCTACTAATAATAAAAAAATTTGTATAGAGTTATATCCTACTGTTTTGACTAGAAATGAGAAGCATTATTTGTTTACTGCTGGGTTTGGATAAGTAATATGATTTTCATTTTTTAATTAAAAAATTTTAAACATGGAGGTGCGCATTTAGTTTCTGAGTTAAGACGAATTTACTTACCTCCTGCTATAGTTACCAATTGAATGTCATTTAATACGTCCTTTTACCCTACCTATTCATTTATCAGCTATATATTAGCTGGGCATTTATTTATTACATTATCAAACGGGGCCGAGTGGCTAGAGCTCTCGGTAGTACTGGTATCGGGTACGAATCCAGGCGGTACCCAGGGATGTTTGTAGTGGTTCGGAATCCACTTTAAGCCGCAGGTTCCGGTCTCCTATGACTCTAAGAGCGTCTCGGAACCCAAAGTAAGACAGAATTCAGGCCCCTGAATAATTAAAATAAAAAAGTAAAAAAAGAGGAATTTGAAGAATTACAAACTGGACGTAGTTTGAAAGAGAACTGAAAAAACAATAAAAGTAAAAATACTTTCAAAAGATTAATCAATTCAAAAAGGAGTACAAGTTAAAAATTACAAAAACGTTCCAGAGCGCAGTTTGTTAAGAGAGAATAATGTTGTTGTTGCTTATCCCCTTGATTTAGAATCCTAAACCAAGTCCAGTAAATCATGCTGCATCAATAGATCGTAAACTGTCCTCCCCTCATTCAACAGTTGCCTCACAGAGGCACCAATACAATCTATGAGATGAGAGGGAGATGCGATGGCCGAACAATGACAAAGGGCATATGTCTTCTCGTCTCCATTGAAGGTCAAACTCTTAATGTGGCCAGTCCTTAGTCTAGCTAAAGCCGTGAGACAGAATAACAAAATGGTAATGACGGGGAAAATCTCCGAATCGTACAAGGTCAGTTACAAGTGAGTGATGCAAGGACAGAGCCTGGGGGGAAACGAAAACGTCGGAGACCTGACACTCAGAGACCGCGTCGGGCCATCTTTCCTGCCCTCCAGGACTTTATTACGGGGGACGGGAGGGTTCACTCCCTTTCGTCAACCACCGCTTTCCGTCTTTCCTCCATTTTGTTCTCTCTCTCGATTCCTCTTTCAATATCTCCCCTTGACATATTCTTTTGGAGCTATTTAGGCCCTGGGGGTTCCATCTCCGATAGGACAGGGTAAATGCAGCTTAAAAAATGATAATTGCCCAGAATATGTTTACAAATATAATAAAAATTAACTTACAATCATAAACAAATAAACGAAAATAAAATAAATAAAAATAGAAATTAAAACTAAAATTTTGCGCGGACGTTTTAAAATTGGGAACGTAAGAGTCAATCTCCTGGATTGCAGTATTTTGATGAATAAGCGTGTCAAAAAATTTAACGGAGATGTGTTTAAGAAAATATTTTAAGAAAGGAATGTTAGTAACTTTATAAATGTCAGAATTGCTCGTGAACCATTTAGCAGAGGTCATTTGGCGGATAGTGATATTTTGTAGAGAATTGTGTTTTGTACGTGAGAATTGGGCGAATCATAGCCGTATAAAGAAGAATTTTATTATGTCTGGTCAGGTAGAATTTCTATCAAGTAGGTAGAGTTTTCTGAAGGCAATACGAAATTTAATTTTCGTGTGTAGAAAATGTTGTTTCCAAGTTAAATGCTGATCCAATATAACTCCTAAATATTTAGTTTGACTTTTCAAGGGATAATATTATTGTTGATCGTAATCACAGGATTTTTTATGTTTATTTCCAATAGAAAAAAAAAAAAGCTTCAGTCTTATATACATTTAAATAAATTTTCCATTTACTGAACCAGTTATTGAGAACTTTAAGGTGATTAGTAAGGAAAGAATTGTGATGTTAGTAAGGAAGGGAAGCTAAGAATTTAGTGTTTTTATTTTTGCAAGGGATCGCAGTATCATCAGCGTTAGTTAGGATTAGTTTGGATATCAGCAATAAAAATAGAGAAAAGAAGAAGTCATAGTTTACTACCTTGTGGAATACCAGCCATAACATTTTTAACAGAAGAGAGAGTTTTGTTTACTTTAACAGTAAAAGTTCTGTGAGAACGAATAAGTTTAATCAAGCGAGGAGGAAAGTAGGGAATAATAAATTTATATAGTAATCAGTTAATCTAAACTCTGTCGAATGCTTTCTGAATATCAAGAAATACCCCACCCGTGCAATATTTGTTTTCAAAATTATCAATAATAAATTCGATAGTTCGCAGTAGTTGATGTGTGGTAGAAATTTTTTTTTTTCTGAAGCCAAATTGTTCAGGATTTAAAACTTTATTTTTAGTAACTAATGAGATTTTTAAAAATGATTGCTTCAGCAATTTTACTGGTGGATGAAAGTAAGGAGATATCTCCCCTTCCATTTTGTAGGTCATTTTCAGCGGGGGTGGGGTGGGGGGCAGTAGGCGATTGCCGACACCACATCAGAATCTATTTATGTTCAGCAAACGCACCCCATTCTCTACACTTTGAGCCGGGATGAAAAAGCTCTGTATTTCACTCTCTGGTTTTGATTAGTAAGGGAGGGAAGCTAAGAATTTAGTGTTTTTATTTTTGCAAAGGATTGCAGCGCTGAACTGCTGAGAAGCTGAACTTCGAAATGAATTAGTTTTGGTTTGTTTATAACTCTGCCCTCCCCTTTCCTTTTCTCTTCAGCCAGCCACAAGTTTTCGTGGTTTCGTAACGGTTTTTTTTTTAACTCTTTTTAATTGCTTCAGTTTTTATTTTTAAATACTTTTGTGAACTATTATTTTAAATTTTGTATTTACTAACCTTTTTACTCCTGTAAATTCTCTCCGAGCATGGGCTCGTTTTATATTCTTTCTTTTTAGCTCATCTTTTGGATTTTAAAATTATGTTTTTTAATAGTAATTATTGATATGGAGGTACGGGACATTCCCTGGTACTCCAACTAACACCTACCGTTACGTTTACGCACCCCATCCATAAATATCCAAGCACAGATAACAAGTGTCTTAAAGGTCTTGGTAAACTGTTGCTCTTGACCAGGGGTCTCCAAACTTTTCAGTCTTAGGGCCATACTGTTTACTCCAGTAAGTACCAAGGGCCGAAACCGTTTTAATTTTTCTGCCATTATCCATAATTTCTAGACCAGTCGCTGAGTACGCACTCTGAGCGAGCAAGTTTATGTTTGATTCAGAATATATACATACATATGCGATACTCTTTACCCCAACATAACTACCGAGGGTAACCGCGGGATGTTCACTAGTTTATAATGTTAGTGGCATTCATTTCAATAATTTGTTACTTGTTATGCTTAAGTAACATTTTCTGCAAATTATGCTTGTCATTAAGCTTTACCTATCAACTAAACGAAACTGAATTATTATCATTCTGTGGTTTTTTTTATCCAACTTATTACAGCAACAATAAGTTATTTGCTGTCGCGGGCCGGATGGATGACATTGACAGGCCGGATTTGGCCAGCGGGTAGTAATTTGGCGACCCCTGCTCTTGACCATCTGGCAGGAAGTTTTGTACGGCCCCTGCCAATTAAAGCACTTCCCAGAAATATCCCTTTCATCCGCAGCTGTGCAAATGACCTGCACCCTCTGGAAACTGGTCATTCTCGTTGAACATATCGGATTCCCATCCGGTCAGGTGTAGAAGCCAACCAACCCCCCCTTCAAGGGACAAAAAAAACAAAAAACATATTATATAGTGACATCACGACAACGGGAAGAACTTTTTTTTTTTTTTTTTTTTTTTTTTTTTTTTTTTTTTGTCAAAGATTCTGAATTGGTTCATTGAGAGAAAAAAACCTGTAACTCTCATCAAGTTTTACAGCTTTTCTTTACTAATAATTCTATAATCAGTTTAAACCTCTAGTATTCAAATGTAGTGAAAATGAGCACTGCAATTCGAAATCATGAGCTGTTCATAACGACTTTCATTAAAGTTAACTGTACAAATAGGTTTTAATTAGAATGTATGTGTGTATTATCATTAAATATGTTTTGACTTGGATCCATTCCACCAGCCAGCAGAAATAACATGGTTTATAACAGACTATGGGTATCTAATATCAGAATAATATAATACATTTCTTTCGTGTTTTTTTACAAATATTTCTTTTTGATTTTGCTAATTTTTTGAGTTTTGGGGATTTCATGGATGATATGTTCGTCACTCTGAAGTGTTCGCATACATTTTTATATATTTCGAATACATTTTTGTGTTCAATACAAAACCTGAAGATTTAAAAATAAATTAAGTAGCAGATTTCATCTAAAAAAAAAAAAAAAAAAATAGCTAGAACATCACGCAGCTCAAATCACAAGATGCCATTTATACAAGCGCAAACATTCTTCCCCACTACCAAATGGCAAAATATCACTCACTACCCCTGCGCGAACCACCAGATGGAATCTTAATTCATGCTCTCCTTGACCATCGAAAGAAATAATAAATTGATCCAAGAACATGCAACTCAAACACTTCAAGAATTGCAGCATCCACTCGGATTTTTTTCTTTTGGAGACGCGAGAAGGATTAGGAATATCCATAGTTTATAACTCAAACGGATTAATCAAGAATTGTTTACATTAAGAATTCGTTGACATTCCTTCCTTAAAATATTTTCTTAAATACAGCTCTGTTAAATTTTTTGACATGCTTATTAATAATGCAATCCAGGGGATTGACTCTTACGTTCCCAATTATGATTTAAAACGTCTGTGTAAAATTTTAATTTAATTTTTAAATATTTTTATTTTCTTTTATTTGTTTATGATTGTAAGGTAATTTTATTATATTTGTAAATATATTCTGGGCAATTTTCATTGTTGTAAATGTATTTATCCTGTCATATCGGAGATGGAGCCATTAGAGGCTAAAGAGCTCCAAAAGAATACGTCAACCAAGAAGATTTTTCGTTTTTTTTTCGTGGTCGAAGCAAGACACTTTGAAATATTCGAACATGTTATGCTACTCCTTTAAATTTTTTCACGTCATCTCTGATGGAAGTCCAGTCTCACAGTTTGAAAACTGTTGGCATTACAGAAAAGGAGTCTAGATAAAAATAATTATAAATTCATCAAAACGAGAATCTGTGGGCAGCTGCAAAATGTGTAGAAAAATACGTCGTGTTTCCCACATATTCGATTGCACATTGCTCTCTTATGAAGGCGCCTATCCCTGAAACATTAGACAAAACAATTATCAACTGAACTGTTAATAAAGCAGCTGCTAATAGAGGGTACTTTTCCCTTTTTGTGAGATGAATCCAGTTGAGCAAAACACAGTATAAACAATATAAAAAAGGGAAGGCGGAGTCGAGAATCGAACATTTTTTCAGGAGTCGGTTTAAAGATCTGATTCCCGACTCTTTTATGAAACGACAAAGAGAATTCGATTGTACTTCTGTGCTCAAAAAGTAAGGCGAATTATTATTTTTTTTTTCAAAAACTCTTTATTTATTCTTCCAAATTTATTTCATCGCCTTCAAAGTAATCCCATCCGGACACAATGCACTTATGGCAACTGTTTTTCCTATCATCAATGCATGCTAAAAAGTCATCGGCAGGGATGGTCTTCAAAGCGCGCGGCGATTCTCGTTGAATCTCTTCAATCGACTCAGAAACGGTGTCCCCGGAGTGGTCTTTTGTGTTTAGGGAATAGCCGGAAGTCGCACGCTGTGAATACTGTGGTTGTGGAACGATATGGGTTTCATTTTTGGCGAAAAAGTCACGAAGGATCAATGCAGTGTGAGTCGGCACATCCAGTGTTTTCGGTACCTTTTCGGTTGCTTTTGAGGCCCAAAATGAAATGGACCGATCTTTTTTAAATTCGAACATCACCAGCAAGGTCTCTAATTGTAAATTGACGGTTTGCAAGCTCCAAATCTTTAATTTTTTTGGACGTGAGTTTCTTCGATTGTGGTGGAGAGTCGACCAGAGGGCTCTTCTTCTTCAACGCGCTCTCTGCCTTCTTTGAAGTGTTTGTTCCACTTCTAAACATTTCTTTCCGATATAGGAATGTTCACCGAATGCCTTCTACAACATTCTATACGTTTTCGCAAACAAAATTGAATGCAAGTTCTTTGCTGAATTCATTCAGACATTTCAAAAATCGCCGGAATTGGTTTCAGCGTCTCGCAAAGCCAAGCGTAACTCAAACACTAATGAATATTTTGACGTCAAATTTCACACAGATGTCAAGGGCAGGGCCAGCAACCTAAAAAAGAAAAAAAATTGAAATTCCATACTCCCCGGGAATTTTAAATTGAAAATTGACCTTACTTTTTGAACACACTAGTATCCTTTCAATAAAAACAACCAAGATCAAAGACAGTGACAGCTTTAGCAGCAAACCAAGTAAGACTAGAGAGACTTTTCTCAGTACTGAGACTTATAAACAACTATCTTAGATAAACAATTAAAGAAGATCTCACAGAATCTATTCTTTCATTTAAAAAAGAAATGAGATTTAACGTATTACAATTCGAGCATCTACGTGCATAAACGTACGATTTCCGTTTGCTTATTTTCTGCTATTCTATAATACTTTGAAACCTGTTAATTTGATAAAGAACTGATTAAACTGAACTGATTAGAACTGGACTAAAGATTTTTTTTAGTTTTTTTTATAGGAAGTATTTTTTACCAGCGAATTAAGAGTACAAAATTATTTTTAAAAGTGCAAACACTATACCTTTTAAGTTGTTGAAACATACTTTGTTATAAAAAACGGTTTATATATTTATTAACGGCAGACCTCATGTTTCACATATGTATACCACAAACAGCCCACCGACGGGTGAGGAAGGGAGGATATTTAAGGTAATTTTAGGATATTAGTGGTACTATTTAAGGGTAAATTGCTCCGCATTTCAGTGGTACGTGGGAGAATCCTTGGAAACTCCCAACATTCAACCCGATTATCGATGCGATAGTACACATTATCACAATCTCCGTCGAATCTCTTCTTTCTAAAGCTGCCGCCAGCGGATTCGAACCTCTGTTCTCTTGCAAGCAAACTGCGCACGTTTTCACTGAGCTTTACAAACATATGAAATGAATAAAATTCATTGGATTGACTTTAAATTCTTTTAACTCATAAATTTTTAATTCTTTTTGTCATACGATTTATTTTAAATTCTTTTCAACTAAGCTTTTTTTTTTTTTTTTTTTTTATCGTTTTGTCATTATTGATTAAATTTATTTGTAGAATTTAATATTTATTTATTTCATTTAGCCATTTTTCTGAAGCACGAGTTACTCAGATAAAAAAAAAAAAAAAAAAAAAAAAAGCGCTACTCTGGTAGCTATGGATAATAGATTCTAATTTGCTTCTCTGTAATTTGCGTTATTGTTGTCAATTAAAAAAAAAACTATAAGAGACTACATTACGTAGGCAGGTTTATTCCTCCGTATATTAATAAAAGTTTGTCAATTAAAACTATGGAGTTATCGCTTTATAAATTAAAATATATATATACACTGAAGTGACAAAAGTCATGGGATACCTCTTAATATCGTGTCGGCCCTCCTTTCGCCCGGCGAAGTGCAGCAACTCGACGTGGCATGGACTCAACAAGTCGTTGGAAGTCTTCTGCAGGAATATTGAGCCATGCTGTCTCGATAGACGTCCATAATTGTGAAAGCGTTGATGGTGCAGGATTTTGGGCACGAACAGACCTCTCGATGATGTCCCATAAATGCTCGATGGGATTCATGTCGGGCGATCTAGGTGGCCAGATCATTCTTTGGAATTGTCCAGAATGTTCTTCAAATCAATCGCGAACAGTTGTGGCCCGGTGACATGGCGCATTGTCATCCATAAAAATCCTATCGTTGTTTGGGTACATGAAGTCCATGAATGGCTGCAAGTGATCTCCAAGTAGCTGAACATAAGCATTTCCAGTCAATGTTCGGTCCAGTCGCACCAGAGGACCAAGTCCATGCCATGAAAAAACAGCCCACACCATTACGGAGCCACAACCAGCTTGAACAGTGCCTTGCTGACAGTTTGGGTCCATGGCTTCGTGGGGTCTGCGCCACACTCGAACCCTACCATCAGCTCTTACCAACTGAAATCGTGACTCATCGGACCAGGCCACGGTTTTCCATTCATCTAGGGACCAACCGATATGCTCACGTGCCCACGAGATTCGCTGCAAGCGATGTCGTTTTGTCAGTAAAGGCACTCGAGTCGGTCTTCTGCTGGAATAGCCCAAGAAAGCCAAATTTCCCCGCACAGTTCTAACAGACAAGTCCCTTGTACGTCCCACATTGCTTTCTGCGGTTATTTGACGCAGTGTTGCTTGTCTGTTAGAATTTACGACTCTTTGCAGACGTCGCCGGTCTCGGGCGTTAAGTGCAGGCGGTCGACCACTGCGCTGTCCATGGTGGGATGTTATGCCTGAAATTTCATACTCTCGGCACACTCTTGACACAGTGGCACACTACCTGATTCTGGGAATGTTGAATTCCCTAACGATTTCCGAAATGGCATGACCCATGCGTCTAGCTCCAACTAACATTCCGCGTTTAAAGTCTGTTAATTCCCGTCGTGCGGTCATCATCACGTCAAAACCTCTTCACATGAATAACTTGAACTGAAATGAAAGCTCTGCGAAAGCACTGCGCATTTATACCTGTTCTATGCGATGCTACTGCCATCTGAAAATTTGCATATTGCTATCCCATGACTTTTGTCACTTCAGTGTATATTAAATATACACAGTCCAGTCACATTAATGTGACCAACACCTATTTTCGACGTCAACGTGAAATAACCAATCACAAAATGCAGGTGGCAGCATATTGCAGTGGAGTGTATTTAAGGGATGTCCTAGGGCATCGGAAAGCATCGGTACCGAGTGCCAGAACGCTAGCCACTCGACTACCAAGCCCCCTTGTTATATTGTAATTGTATAAATTATGAAGAGATGTTCATTTATGAAGAAAATACCAACATCTACCAGAAAAGAACCAACTAGGGCCAGGTGATTTCTTCTATGCACACTACCTGATTATTTCAAATTTAACAAATCACACAGTAGATAATGAAAAAAATTTAAATTATTTTAGACTTAGGAAAAAACAGAGCAATGATCAAACAATTATCACATAAGGCAATTTAACAAGTCGTCTAAAAAAATATGTTTCACACGACTTCAACGTTATGTACTTTTTCTTTCAATTGCAGAGTAATGGACTTAATCAAAATGTTCTAGCATCGTAAAGGGTCCCCATCTAAGCCAATTCATATGTATATTTTACTAATCTCGTTCCAGGGTCTCATTGCATCAGCCAATAAGAAATGAGTCATAGCTGACTGTTTTAAAAAATGACTTATAATGATATCAAATACATCTCGCATTAAAATACACTTTCTCACAATAAAGTAGTTTTGGCTCCAATGAAAGCAAAGCAGATGGCCTAATGCTTATGCCAATCCCTGAACTAATTGTAAACACATTACATTCCCTGGTTGTTAAAATTATTGGTGAAAATTACGTACTGTTTAATTGCAAATCCATTTCATCTGCTGAACTATTCATGATTGGTGAATAATTTTAAACTATTTTATAATTTAGTTCTTTATAAATTTTACAGTCTACTTCCGAAAACGTTATGTAATATAATTAATAATGCTTACAAGTCAAAAATCAAAACAGCATTTAAAAAAAAAAAAAAAAATCATCAGATTTCTTTCAAAGCAAGTTCATTTATACCAGAAAAATTTCTCTCACACAAATACTATTGCTGTAATAATAATAATAAATATTTTGTTGTTTTACCTTCATTTCTGTTATCTCATTTCTTATAACAAGATGTACGAAAAATGTACTAATGGCAAAATATATACACTTATTTTTCACAAAGTATCTACTGCACAGGGTTATCCAATTTCAACTATTTATATTTTTAAAAATTATAGTTACAAAATGGTTTGTATTTTGAATTGGTGGAGTCTGCATCGGAGTTGGGAGTCGAACATTTTTAAGTCAGGAATAGGTTTGAAAACCTGATTACGGACTGTTTTTTAAAAAAATATTTTTCCAAAATTTTACGAATTTCTGTTAAAATTAAATGTTAAGTAGACAATCCAATTGTTTCCTTCAATAATACAAATGGGGTCTGCATGGCCGAGTGTCTGCGCCACAGGTTTCGGGATCGAGTCCCGGCGGTGCCATGGATGTGTGTAGTGGTTCGGAATCCACTTTAAGCCGTAGGTCCCGGTCTCCTATGACTGTAAGAGCGTCACGGAGCAGAAGTCAGACTTCTATCTACGGGTGTTCCATCAGAACATGTGCTGCATATCTCCTCCCTCCTTCCATGAGGGACACGACAACAACAACAATAATACAAATATAAGCCAACACAGTTACTGCTTTAGCAGCAAATCAAGTAAGTGTTGTGAGATTTTTCTCAGTACTGAGCCTAACTCAGTACTGGCGATTATAAAAAGCCATCTTGGATCCACGATGAAAGAAGCTATTCTAGTATCAAGAAAAAAAAATAATAAATAAATAAATAATAATGTATTACAAACAGATCATCTATGTGCGTTAATTGTTTTTTTATGCCCGATTCGTGGATCAGTGGCAACGTGCACCGCTGGTGAATATTATTTTTTCTTATTTTTTCTTTCCAAAATGGAATTCACCAAATACAAAACACTCTCATACATAACGGATGCTAACATGCAACAACCAATTACGATGTGCAAATACTCAAATTGAGTTTGATTTTCAAAGCTAAGTGAAAGAGTGGAGAAACAAATATCGCATCAGTAAAATAAAATTTTTTTAATGATTTCCAGTTTTTTTTTTTTTTTTTTTTTTCGTTTATATTTATATATTTTTTATATTTCATTTTCAGTGTTATATATTTCTTTACAATGTGCGTTTCGTATCCTTATTATTATATTATCTGCGTTTACATGTAAGAGTAATAGCAAACACAATAATGCTAACTCATTATGTTTCAATTTTTCACTTCAAAAATATGTCTATAGTGGGTCTAAACCTAACAGGGGAATATATAATTTTATATGCGGCCCGCGGAGTTAGGATGCATTTCCAAAGGATGCATTTGTGTTCGCCACCCCTGATCTAAAGGGTGTTTAATGTCGAAAAAAAATAAATAATAAATATTTTTTAAAAAATGACTTTTGGAAAAGTATTTTTAAATACGAATGTGACATCATTAGGTTAAAATGATTCTCAATTGTTCCTTCACACTCTTTTAATCATCATTTGCTTAATTATAATTTTTTTTCATCTTCAAAATCTTTTTCATCATCCGTAATTTGTAAAAAGCGGTCTAGCACGGATATATTAATGATAGTTCTCGATTTGTTGTACAAGATGGAAGCTAGCAGCTGCTTGAGCAACCGTTGGTGATTCGCACCATACCAGAGCACTCAGTCTCGATCTATTGGATGTTAACATAAACACACTGGGTATTTATGTAGAAAAGAAAAAAAAATGCCAAACCCTCTTATTGTAGATTATTACGGAGATCCTTGGCCGCGTAGCGGCCACTAGCTCCTCCATTGTAAAATGTTGAAACATAGCGGTGGTCTCATGCCCTTTGAGTTAATAAGATAATGCCCTTAGATAATTAAATAATAATAGATAATTAAATGCCCTTTTTTTAAAAAAAAATTATTTATTTAATAAAATTATAAAATGAAAAATAACAAAAATTTCAAAAATGTAGATGTTGATGATATCAGTTGTATGTAATAAAACAGAATGAGCAAAGGTCAAATTAGAAGAAAAAAATAGCTTAGGAGAAAAGCGAACTTTTTTCATCTAGGCAGTTGTAAGGAATTAATTTAAAATATTTAGAGCAGTGCGAGGTCTTTTGCTATGTTTGCGGGAAGAAATTTCGTAATCGTAATTTTGTAGGATATTTAATACAGGGTTATTGATGTTTCGCATATCATTATAGAATTTAGTAGAAATTTTGTGAACAAATTGTCTTAAACTTGGAATCGAGAGAGCTCGTCTAACATCGTCATTACGAAAGTACCAGGGTGAATTCGTTAACATTCTGAGAGTTTTGTTCTCAAGCCTTTGAATAATTTCAAAATTTGTACGTGCGACAGAACCCCAAACTGGGCTTGCATAAGCTAATACTGGACCAGGATAAGAGAGATATATTAGAATTTTGAGATTAAGAGGTAAAGCTGAATTTCTATTGATTAAAGGATAGAGAATTCTAAATTGAGTATTGAATTTATTTCTAAGGTTGTAGATATGCGATCTGTAGTTAAGTTTACTATCAAGAATAATTCCTAAGAACTTAGTTTCTTTAGACCAAGTTTTATCTTTTCGTCTTTTATTTATTTTAGCTTTTAAATTTTTTTCTTTTTCAAAATGGAGTGGATTTTTCATTTTAACTTCAGACAGGTCACTGTATTTAAATATTATTTAATAATAAAATAATATTTATAGTATATATATCACTCCTGCCTACATTTGATTTAAATACAGACATCCCCAGATTTGGAGACAGAAGATGTTCTCTTTTTACGGAGTAGGAATGTCAGCCCAACTCTCTACACTCATATTAGATCGCGACCTATGGTTTAAAGTGGATTCCAAACCATTACAAACATCCATGGCACTGAACCCGAAACCTGTTGCACCGAGCGCCAGATATATATATATATATATAGTTGCATTTATAACAATGTATCTATATAATTATGTATGGTTATATATTAATTAAATATATATTAAATGGTAATATAATTAACATTTGTTTTTTAATATGTATTTTAAATTTATTTATTTTAATAATAAAAAGGATAATAAATGTACAATTATCAAGGCTGATCTAGAACATATTTCATATTTCCAATATTTTAGGAAAAACATGAGTTGTAGATGGTTTATTTTGCTGCTCAGCAACTACGCATTTTTATTTTTGAAAAGTGCTTTAGGTCAATGCCCATTGAAATCTTATACCACACATTATATACATTTAATTAATATAAAAGGCAATAGATATAAAATAAGAGTAAGTTAAAGAATAAAAAAGAATTGAAGATATAAAAATAT
>BPLQ01005497.1:0-26528 GCA_021605075.1 Caerostris darwini
GAAAGTAGCAGGAATGAAACTTGAAACTTCATACAAAAATTTCTTAATATATTTCTTTGCCACTCCAATTTTAATGTCTACCGTAGTATGTTCATGATTTGTGAAACTTGTCTTTGTATTCAATACATATGTACTTTTTTATTTATAGAGCAAAATACTTTTTTATTTAAAAAAATATATTGTTCTTAACATTTTAAATTATTTATACATTACGAAGAGATACTACACTTAACTATTAGTTACCAAGTGTCTTCTACCTACGAGTGCTCCCTCAAAACTGAAGTTGCCTTTATACCTCCATTCATGAGAAGATTACTCACGGGAAGTCCGTCCCTCACTTCAGGACATTGAGGATTAGACAGACGCACAACATTTTTTAATGTTAATTTTATTACCTTTGTGATTATTTATATATATATAAATATATATGTATGTGCTCTAAATTGTTTCTAAAGTAACCTAATTACGAAATTGAGTGAATCTGTATTTACAACAATGACAATGTAAATAGAATACAAATAAGTATATTCTTATAACAAATCATGATTTAAATCCATCAAATATTAAAAGAACATAAAAATAATTATTTATTTAAAAGTCACTGTATTCATAAAGTAACAAACCAGAAAAATTAGCAAATTATTCAATCTTACATATTAAAAAAAAAAAAAAAAATTTTTGGTCTCATCAATCTCCGATTTATCACTATTAATGTAAAATTAAGGAAAATAAATGGAAATATTTGCATCTAAAGTTTCAAATCTGTCTTTAGTCAAGCAAATTCTTCATTTTCAAAGTAAATATTCAATTCTTAATTCAAAATTTAAGATTTGAATTGGTTACGAATAAGTATTTACTACAGATAATAAATATTTCTTTAGAGAGAGAAATTTTTCAACTTCTGATTTTGTTAGGGATCAGAAAATAAGCAAAATTCATTTTAAAAAATTCGCAGCAAAAAGAATTAAAAAAGTACAATGAAAGTAAAATAAAAAAAAGGGAAAATTCCTGTATCGAACCCAGAAGGTTCCAGTTCGTAGCATCATCATCATTTTCAAAAGATTCTTTGTCTTCCGCTCGGCATTCTGTGCCACGTGACATAGATGGCTTCAGATGATTGGTTGCTTTGGGTGACTCTTCTCCCCCATTCGAAGAATAATTACTTTTTACCCAAAGTAAGGTGAGTTATCAATGCATACTTTCATTTTGTTTCCCTCCAGTACGGGTATGCTCCTTTTTTTTTACTTCCTCAGAAAGGGATGGGAGTGTGTTTCCATTTACGCCAAGTGAACAACGATTTGTGCATTTTTTTTTTTGTGCGTCTTTATTTCTTTGTTGCAGCGGCATGCAAATTAAATGGTGTCTCGAGAACACTATTGATGAGACGGAAACCAATTTATAATGCAAGGATGCACTCGAAGAATCAGGACAAAATTATTTCTAGCAACCCAATAAATCTTCCATCCATTGAAATTAGCGAAGTAGAACTAAAATATAGCAAATGGAAGTCGAAATTTCCGGGTTTTTCATGCACTTCCAAAATTAGGTGAGGAAATAAGAAAAATAATAAATAAAAGTTATTTAAATGATCTGTGACAATAAATTATTTTTCTTACTAAAATGATTCCCATGTATTAAGTTAACGAAATTTAAATAAATAAGATTAATGACCTATAGGTATTTTTTTAAAGCCCTACATTTGGAATTAGATTGAAAGTATTAGAATACCCTGATCAGGAAACTCAAAGATTTTAAATAAATATTTAAAGAAATGAATTTTAATTTCATGAAAGACTTATAGTGATATATATTTAGAATTGCCTGACTCGTGGCTCATTGGTTTCTTATTGCACTTGCTAGACAGCAGCATCTAAACCAAATCCGAGAAGCCGTGTGGTCTCAGGGAAGAAGAGAAACAGGGGGGGGGCAGCTTCTGTTGGGATGGAGTACCCGTAGGTAGACGTCCGACTTGGCTCCGTGACGCTGACTTTTTACGGGTTAGGGTTGTCAGAGCTACGCTGAATGCTTTACAGTTATATTAGAACCGGGACCTACGGCTTAAAGAGGATACAGAACCACTGCAAACATTCATGGCCTTTCCGGGACTCGAACTCAAAACCTGTCTCATCGAAAGCCAGTGTGCTAGTTACTCGCCATCAGGCTCCGAGCATTAAGACTGTCAATCAATATGCTTTCGGCATTGTTGTAGACACTGTTTCAAAAAAAAAAAGCAGACACGTTGGCGTTTGTGTTATTTAACATCTTGCCTCGTTAGTCGGATTACCTGGTGAAAGCGTTTCGGTTTTTCTCACATACGATACGCAAATGCGGGTTTGTTCCCCCTAAAAGTCTTCTGGAAGGCACTGTCTTACTTCTTCAGCGACACGGAGCCAAGTCAGACTTCTACCTACGGGTGCCCTATCACAACAGAAGCTGTCCTCCCCTTTCCCTTCATTCATGAGTGGATTCATGGGTGCCCGTTCCTCGCTGCCAGACACTGATTAGCCGCAACAACAACAACATATTTAGAATTGGTACTTATACGAAAAGTGACTAATAGTTTTAAATATTCATTTAATTTATTAATAAATTATAAACCATTAAAATTTATTAATAATGCCGTCATATCGGAATTAAAAAATCATTGAATATATAAAATTTAATAAGCAATTTGTAATAAAATATTATATAATTAAAAAGTTTTCAATCACGCACATCCTTAACGCAATTATGCTCTATTAATAAGTAATATTTTGTCCATTACCTTATTTGATCATTTTTTTAATTCCTTTATGTAAAACGTTAGTGCACTTATTATAACTAAGTTATATACCTTTTTACACAAAATGCATATTTTTTTTGTTGATTGGAGTTTTCAAAATCAATTAAATGCTCTTAATTAAAATATGTAATGCATAAAATTTGTAATTAACCAATTTTGTATTTATCATTACATTTTTTATTACAATTAGCTGACTCTATGTAATATATGATGAATAACAATTTGTATTTCATTTAATACTACAAGTTCTTTCTACATGCTTTAATTATAATAGTTGCATTTCGTATTAAGGCAAGCTAGTATGAAGCTCAGTCACGTGACAGATATAATATAAAAAAAATTCTGTCTATATTTAAATTTGATCCATTTAAACAATACGTAATCGTTGTCAAAGTTTGTAATCGTTTGTTTGTAAATCGTAATCATTTGCTCATCTGTAAGGAATAATGTTTGACATGTTAAAATAATCTGAACAAAAATAAAGTCAAATTATTAAATGATGAACATTAAGGTCTTCCTATGTGAACTAATGCGAAAGATTCATCCATATTCAATAAATAAATAATTAAAATAAATAAAATGGTAAAGATGCCAAACAGTAGAGAGAAGAATAACGAATGACGTCTGTATTTTTAAAAATTCTTTTAAATGTATATCATTCCTTGTCCTACTGAAAGACAATGAAAAATAATGATTAAAAATTAAAAAAAAAAAATAACATTATAAAAGGATTAGAAAATAATGGTAAAAGTGGATGAAAGATATATAATGAAAAGTTAATAAAAATAATGATACAGAAATGAAAACAATATTACAAAAAGATGGAAAATATTGACAAAATAGGATAAAACATATTATAGGAGAGATAATCAAAGGTAATGAAAAATAATGATAAAGAAATGAAAAAAAATATTATAAAAAGATGGAAAATAGTGATAAAATTGGATAAAACATAACATAGAAAAGATAATGAAAAATAATGATAAAAAAATGAAAAAATATCATAAAAAGATAATAATGATAAAGTAGGATAAAGTACATAAAAAAACGTGAAAGAAAATTACAACAATAAAAAGAATTAAAAAAAAAATCTGAATTTTGATTATTAATTTTTTTATTATATATAATTTGACAAGAAAAGACTTTCAAATTACAATATTCATTACGAAGAAATATGATATAACTTAAATTTTTTTTAATTATCTGCATTTTATTTCTGATATTAATTAATCCATTTAAAAGAAAAAAAAATCATTGATAAAACTTACTTGAGTTTATAGAAAGAATATCCAATAAAAGAATGGATGATTTATTCCATGTTTAATTTAATTAAATAATATTTAATTTGATAGTATTTAATGAGAGAGCAAGACTTCTCTGACAATCCTATACAGATGCTGACTGCACAACTACATAAAGAGGCATTTATGCGTTCAGAAATGTCTGATTAGAACGAGATATTCTCTTCCTCTCATTTATTTAAATTTCAATCATTTTAATGAATAATTTATTAATCATAAGTTAATTACACCGAAAATCGAGGAATAACAAGTGATCACGAATTTATTTATTTTCGAGAGCACACATTAACTAAAGATTACATACAACTCCGAACATCGTTAATGACTGCAGATTTTTCTGAAATGATGCGATTTAAAAAAATAATCATTTGCTTTTTAAATTAAAAGGTGGAGAATTAAATATTAACGATTAATTATATTTTGAGACTATCGTTTTCAAAAGAAAGTCGTTTTAAAGCTATTAATGAGAAGTTCATTTTCCTAAACTTTCCTTACTTAGAAAATAAGAAAAAGGATATTTAATTAAATGCTAAATGGATTTCTCTGAAAATCTTGTGTATCTTCAAACTCATTGTTTAGCAATACGTTATAAATATGATATGAGTCGAATCTTAAATTCGGTATGTAATTCATCCCACGCAATTTTAACTGCATACGGAATAAGCTATAAACTTTATGGAATATTTAAATAAGGAAATGGAAACTTTAAATAAGCATATAGAAATTCCTATAAACTTTAATTTTTCAACTTGTTAATGTGCTGGCCACATTTGAAAAAAAAGGCTTTAAAATTATTATTTTGCAGGATATAAATTATTAAAACTATTTTTTAATTAAAAAAAAATATTTAAATTATTTTTGTAACTATAAAAGAACAAAATTGAATGAAAAACTTTTTAATTTTTTACACTAAAATCATATTGGCCATTTATCCTTCAATGTAGTTTCTGAAATCAATACGGATTCATTATCATTAGCGGCATGCATTTTAGTCACATTAGTCGGCATATGTTTTAGTATGCGTTTTAAACACTTTAGCCAGCATATGTTATAGTATAAGTCATTTTAGGCGCCATACGTTTACTTTTTAGTCACTTTAGTCGGCATACGTTTTAATATGCGATTTATTGTTGTAAAGCGAGTAGATATAGGGGGAGTTTTTTATCTCACACCGACAGATTGTTTGATTTACTTTTGTTTGTCTTTTGTCAAGACTGTAATTATGATTTATTTAGTAAATATGTTTTAAGAAAAAATAACATAAGTTATTTTGGCAATTGTTACTCATAATTATTGTATCTTCATAATATTTTTAAATAATGTTATAAAGAATTGACGAAATTGTAAAAAAGCTACTTCAATTTTGATAAAAATCAAATTGTATAAGACATTTTAAGTGAAAGTTAAAAAACTTACTAATGAATTAAAAAAATAATTATTTAAATCTTCAAAAAGTATGTCATCACGACATATTGCGAATGAAAATTTGACATTATATGATTTCGTTGTCAAACACTAGCCTAAACATCTAAAATAATTTCATATTTTTATGTCAGTCCTTTTCTCTTTCTATTTATTCTCAATCTTATTTTGCTTTCAAGAATTACAACTCTTGTCAGTTTTAAGGTGTCTTTCTGTTCAACTGTCACTTACTGTGAATTTTTTTATTCCCTATGTTGATATAAATGTCCAAATGTGTGACAATAATTTTTAAAGCGAAATAGAAAATGTTTATTGCAGAATCATTTTTGTAAATGTTGAAAAATGAAATCTTTAAATGTTGAAGGCTACAAGAATGCTGCTGTCAACGTTGTAGAAATATTATTAATAAAACGTTCTCAGAATTTTAGAATTTTTTTTAAATCCTTGTCATTTGAAATAAAACGAATCTCAAAATTTTGCAAGTTGTCAACTTTGGTTATTTTGTATAGAAAACTATTTTCAATATGATTTGAGTTTTGATGACAATAAAATGTTTCTTACATGGATTGTTTATTTCACAAGGCTTTAGTGTAAATATTTATTTTTACAAACTAATCCATTGCTTCTACTGCGATTGAATCCTGTATTGGCTGTTGAATAATATGCATAATTTATGGTGCACTATAAAATCGGTAACTGTCACTTTAACACTCTGTTTAGCCATTGATTTTGTTGTTGTTGTAGATGTACATGCGCCTTGTGTTTGATTTGCGATAAATGTCCTGTGCTTCATTTGTGTTAATCGGCTTGTGTTTGATTTGCGATAAATGCCTTGTGCCTCATTTGTGTTAATAGGCTTGTGTTTGATTTCGATAAATGCCTTGTGCTTCATTTGTGTTCATCGGCTTGTGTTTGATTTGTGATAAACGCCTTGTGCTTCATTTGTGTTAATCGACTTATATTTGAATAGTGTTAACAGATTTGTGTTCCATTTATAATGATTTATGATCTCATTTAATATTAAAAATAAGTATAATTTTCTCTTTGAAAAAAAGTTTATAGTTTCGCATCAATCTAATCTTTTATTTGCATGATAGGCATTCTTACATTAAAAAATAATAATAATTGATTATGTGACGATTTTAATATTTTAAAAACATATTTGTGGTTTTATATTCTATTTTTAACCTGAAATTTTATTATAATTAAAAGAAATTGATTTTTTTTTACTATAACCTGAACAATTTAATTTTTACAGTAATCTAGATACCTACTGTAATTTTTACAGTTATCGTTTAAAAATTTCTAAACATCTTAATAACGTTTGTAATTGTAATAACGTAACTTGAAGTTTGTATATATATCTTTTTTTTAAATTTAAAATTAATTTTATTTCGATATTCAATGCAGAACTCAAACAGAAATTACTATATCTATTTTTTCTTATATTTTATTTATGCTACCACTATTAAAAATAACACAACTGAAATAAAAATAATCACAAAACTTTAAATAGCTTTCCAGAATTTATATTTATTAAACTTATTTCTGAATTTATTTTTACTCTGGCTTTAATGTGCCTTAGAAAATCTGCAATTTTAACATGCGTTTATATTGGAAAAATCTGTTGTACTCTTTCTTATTTATTTATATCTTTAGAATTAAAAAAAAAAAATTGAAAAATCAACGAAATATTTCTGCGATCTAAAACAGCATAGTATTTGGTTATTAAAATTTCCAAATTTTAAAGCAGAAATCGCATCATTTCAACAGATGTTCAACATTTTAGCTTCTACACTTAAATTCACCCATTTTAATTCTATTCCTTTCCGGAATTTTCATTCCAATGAACTTTTACCAACAAAACCATATATAAACAAATGAAAAAAAAAGATGGGGGGGGAATCTTGTTTATTTTTCTTGTTGCACATTAAAGCAAGCATAAAAACTTCTTTTTTTTTCCATCTCGCAGAGAAAATAATAACGTTTGATGGCGGTGGTATTTTGGTTAGAGGAATTCTCGTTAAAAACTGATTTCGCTGTCAGTGTGAAGTTTATTCGGGTTTTAAAAAAGCCAGTAAGCGAGGGAGTTTATTAAACAAGTAACTCTTTTTAAAGAAGCCATTGCGACGTTTATTACTAGATTACCAGTTCGTTGCCTTGCGCACTGGTGCGTGCAAAAACTCAGAGCGTAAGCGTTGATGACTTTTTTGGAGAAGTTGTTTGCATGGCTTGGGATGTTTATTTGAAATCGCTGTTTATTTAATGTGTAAATGGAAAATGCAGATCGCTTTTCACAAGTTCTTGTGGCCGCATTTTTTTTTAATACTTTCTAAATTTACTGCTTAAAGTTAGCGTTGATACACAGTATCATTTAGAATATTAACAATGTAAGTGATATTTTTAATTCTAACTGTACTGATTGTAAATATCAGAAATGGTAATTAAATTGCTTAAGTACTCTGGCTTTCAAAAAAAAATTAAGAAAATTATCAGAAAAATTGCGGTTACACTGCAAAAATAAGTACATTTTCATAATAAATTTCCAGCTTACATAAAAAGTAATTAGTACTGTATAAAAATATTCACAAATTATTGTAGGTTCTGTCTTGTAATGTTATTGGATATGTGACCATTAACCGTTTCTGTCGTTTAACTTTATTGGGGTAGATAATTTATTCTATGTAGTGTAAGTAAAGCGACCTGATGATTAAGTGATCGAATGGTTGGCATTAAACGGAGTGAGATCATATTACCCTTTAAAAATATACATTTTTAGCAATTTTTAGTGTAAATTATATACTGCCTTCTCGTGGTTCGCATTAGCTAATTCCAAATGATTAAAAAATATTCTTTAAAAAAAATTTTATTTATAATTATATACGCTATTTTTTGGGAGATATTGGCCGAGTGACTAGTGCTGTGGACCTCGGTGGCACAGCGTTCCAGTCCCAGCTGCCATGGAAATTTGTAGTGGTAAGGAATTTCCTGTAAACTGTTGGTCACTGTCTAATATGACATGGATGACAACCCTACCCTTAAAAAGAAAAATGATTTCTCAGATGGCCTTAGCCCACCATGGGGTTGTTGTGCGATTGAAGATATATAATTTGTGCATGAATTACCGAGTGTCTAGCGCTCTGGAACTCCGTCCACAGGTTCCTGGTTTGAGTTCTGAAAGTTACATGGATGTTTGTAATGGTTCAGAATCCACTTTAAACGTAGGTCCTGGTCTAATATTATAATAAGATAGTTGTGTTGAGGTTTAGTCAGTCTTCAGCCCTCGTGGTTCCTCGCTAAAAAGTGAAGCTGCATATTACACTTAGCCATGGACGTCGCCTGAGACGAGGTCCTTTGGACCTCATGTAGGATTTCCTGCACCATGGGGATTATTTAGTAACAGCAACAAGAATATAAGTAAAATTTTTAAAAACCTTTTGTAAATGAACGTATCTGATAATACGAAGCTTGAATATCAAAATAAATACAGGGAATTAAATTCTGAAATGTTATGTCACTTTAGTGGGATTATTCAGTTCCGCATTTTCTAATTGACAGGACCAATTCAATGTTAATTTTTAGATACAATTCAGTTTAATATAAAAGACATAAAACAAGAATAGGAAATAATTAAATTAAAAGTCGAAACAACGACTGCATAAAACCAATTCAAATACAATTATTCTGATTCAATTTCATGTGATGGATTACAAATGTCACGAATGCAAAATGAACTTAATCTCTATTAATAAAATCCTTTTTTTTTAATTTTGATAACGACACGCAACTTAAATCAGAAAGCTAATCAAACGTCAAAACAAAGTCAACTGCAATTTGAAGCATTCTCCAGATAACAAGATTTAGTATAAAATGTGAATCAGTGACAGACAAGGATTTAGAAGTTAAAAGACGAATTGGGAGAACTAAACTTTTAATTTGATGTCAGTGAAGAATGTTAGAAATACAAGATTAATTATAAATTTCATGTTCGAAGAGACATTTGAAATATTTTTACAAGTGTTATGGCGATGTAAGATCCATTTGTTTAATAAATAATCAAAAAAATCTTACAGAACTATATTGTTTTACTATTATACAATTCTATATACTTTACTAAATCCATCATCTGGTATAGAGAATATCTTTGATCATTAATTAATGTTAATTAATAGTTAAATAGATGATGTCTGACTATTTTACGGTGTTTAATGCATAAAAGTCTTAAAATATGTATTAACTACTCTACCTCGTATATGCATGTATTAACTACTCTTTTTCTATGGATAGCCTTTTACACTTTCGTCAGACAGCATTAAATATTAAATATCACAGACGAAATTGTTTTTTATAAAATTAGCGATTACTGAAAATGTCTGGCTTTTAAGGAATAGGAGGCGAAGTATATAACATGTAATAAGGTGAAAGGTAAAGGGAATACAAATTATGGGACAATTATGATGTTTTAAAATTTAGCACATGTACGATATTGACAAATTGGATGAATCAGTTTGGTATTGGAAAAATTTATTCAGTATCGAGTGTGATCATTTTGAGCAACAGAAATATGCGATTTCATGGATAATATGCCCTTCTGGAGGCTGAAGCAAGACAAGTTAAAAGTTAGGTTGGAGTTACAATCCTTGGCGCACATAGCTACAAATATCGATCATAGACGATTAACATATTCCTTGGCTGAATTTCTAGATGCCAATATTGTGTTTCGAAATTATTTTCAAAAGCAATGTATTGCATAAAAACTCATATTTAATCATGTCGGGACCTGTTGGTCGAGTGACTAGCGCCGTAGCGCTCGGTGCAACAGGTTTCGGGTTCGTGGCCCGGCTTTGTCATAGATGTTTGTTTTGTTTGGAATTCATTTTAAACGGTTGGTCCCAGACTCATTTTACTGTATAGTCTCATTTTACTGTATAGGGCTGACAACCCTAGCCCGTAAGAAGAAAATATCTGCAGAGCAGACAGTAAATATTCACTTTATATTAAGAAACCAGTTAGTTTATAAAAACTAATAAATGATTAAACTGATTTATTTTATTCTAAATTCCAAATTTTCTGTCTCATTTTATTCACTTTCAATGATTACTAATATATTTTAAGAGCATCAGTTTAATTGAAATAAAAAAATATTTCATTGTAACAATTCAGATCTGTCGTTTTTAATGAGAAAAAATTATAATATTGAAATAATTTTTTTGCAATCCAGAAAGAATCTTTTTTATAAATTAGCATGTTTTTATTTTACTGGAACTCGAAAATATCTTTCCTTATTTCCATACACTTCTCGACATTAACAACCTGCCTTCTTAAGCGACGTTAATAAATTCAAAAAAAAAAAATCGGTTTGAATATTTATAAAGTTGCTTTTGAAATAATTAGCTATGAAAAGTGCATCCAGGAAAAATAGAAAAATTTAGAAAGAAATATACATTTTATTATACTTTGAAAAATTTTTTTGTTACAACATTTATTTTCAAATCAATCACACTAATTACAGAGTTTCAAATATTCATTATTCAGTCTGGTTTGACAAAAATGAAATACATAAAGAATGAATTAATTTTAACAATAATAGCAATTTAAAATGTTAAAAAAACACTGTTTCGGTAGGAAAAAAAAACGCTTTAAATCAAATCAATGCAAATGAAGATGTACTTTCAACAGAAAAAAAAGATGGTTAGCTTGTTTACAAAACCATACAAGCTTTCATTTAAACAAACAGTTCTTTTTAATAAACACATAATTATAAGCAATTTGAGTTCTATTTCTAATAAAGTATGATAAGCAATGGTTACTTTTTATTTATTAAAATGTAACTCCAGACAGTTTACAAATCGTCTTGTTTGAAACTAAATTCTCCAATAAATACACTTTAAAACTTCGATGAGGGAAATAATATATTCAGCGCTATAATTTATTCAAGAATATTATATACAGAACTACTACACACTTCAATGACTAACCACATTTATATTTACATTATGCCTGAAGTAAATAAAATGTTACAACTCGTTGTTCGTTTTAATGCGTTTTATACCTTCATAAAGTTAATATTGCGATGTATATTAGTATTTTAGCTTGCAATGCATTATTAATTTTCTTCGAAGGAGTTTTAGATAGTCTAAGAATGCAATATTATTTTGAAATAGACAAATTGTTGAAATTATTACTAATTATGAATAAATCAGAAAAAAGAATTTTTCAAAAAAAATGTATTTAATTGTTGAACAATTCAATCATTAGAAATAAATGTGAATTGTTCGTTTGGAAGGTGAATGTGATCCTCCAAGCTTCAGATCCTAAATCCTATGCACCCTAGCTAAAGCTGAACGTACGATATATCTACCGTTTCATGGTCTAATGATCTTAAATTTAAGTATCCGGAATTTTTCAACAGCAACATTAATAGAGAATACAACATCTTGCATTATAATTAATATAAAATTTTATACATCCGAATTCACCTTGCAAACGGATTATGTTGTTCTTTTTTATTCACTTCGGTCAAAACTATTTATTGATTTTAATTTATTTCGAAATTTTTTTCTTTGTTATAAAAGCTTGTATTGAATCACAATTCTTAACTATCATTAATTTTGTGATAAAGTGATAATTTTTACAATATATTTAGTAACAGATGAGAAACACGTGAACACAATTTCTGGAAATATCTACGACTTTCTAAGGAATATATGGCTTGTTAATATGAAAGTTTTTTTTAATTTAACGACTTACAAAAACGTCAAAAAATCTTTAATTTTCCATGAATCTTAAATAAGCTTACTTAACTATAACTGATCTTGCTTAACTATTAGTTATAGTATTGTAAAGGACATGTATACTAATTAGGTTCTCCAAAATCTTTAGTTATAAATTCAAGCATTTAGATTTTTTTAATTCAAAATTTTAGTCTTTTAAAAAACATCCATAATAGGTTTTTTTATTTATCCAAGGTTAAAGATTTCTGATCAAATATTTTATATTTTTTAAATGTACAATTTATTTAATGTTCCAATTTCTTTAAAAAAAAACATGCATAGTCCAGAAATAAGTCATTTGAAAAATTAAATTAAGTACCCTCATTAAAAATTTAAAAATAGTTTCAAATAACAGAATTCTAGAAGTTTCAATCAGAATTCTGTAGAAACTTTCTAATGATTTACAAACTGTTCATAAAAGATCTCTATAAATAGAGTATGTACAAAAAAAGTTAAAAGTCGAGATATTCGAAAAATAATTTAAATTAAAACAAATTCTGAGATCTCAATTATTCTTTCTACTATTTTTAAAAAATATCTTAGAGGGGTAATATAATACCTTTATAGTTTGGAAGCCAAAGTTTTCTACCAAAGATATATGAAATTTGAGAAGTACATCCAATAGAAAACATTAACTATGCTCTCTGAATTTTCCATTTCAAACTCACGGGAAATAAAAACTTGTTGCCATATAAAACTTCTAAAATTATAACGAAAAAAATAAATATATCAGAATTGAGCAAGCGGGAATCGCAAAAGGTAACATTATATTTAAAACGACGGAGACAAATATGAAATAAGAATAATAAAAGTAACAGAAATTTCAGCGAAAATGTCTGCTTCACTGCGCTATGTTTCAAGTTAAATATTTCGGAGAAAGCCTCAAGTTACTTTCTATATGTAAATTGAGCATCTAAGATGGAGGGAGAAAAAATTAAAGTTAGCAGCAAATATTTACGATTTTTTTTTTTAATTTTTATTTTTCATATGTATGATAAAGCTAGGAGAATTATTTAATAAATTCTTAAACTCTCTTACAAAAATATACGAAATATTTTTTTTTCTTTACAATTTTTCTCACTTTCTGAAAGTAATTTCGCATTACTTATTTATATTTACTGAATTTAAAAATGGAAAATGTAATCTTTGTTTATTTTTATAGTAATATCCTTTTTCACGGACATTAGAAATTGAAATATTTCGTTATATTGAATTCAAAGTAAGCAAGCATTGAATTAAAGTGAAAATGAAACTTGAAACTTAATATCAAAACTTCTTAAAATAGTTATTTGCCATTCCATTTTTCATCTTTACCGTAGAATGTTCATGATTTTGTCACTTGCTTGTGTTTATTTAAAAAAAATATATTATTCTTAGCGAAACATTTAAAATTATTTATATATATGAATTTTTTAAAAAGAAAAAATGTTACCCATAATAAATGCGTTGTGAAATTATTTAGTAATTAAGTTAGTATGATGACATCGAAAATAACAATTATTCTCAACAAAACATTTTAAATTATTTATGTATTTTGATGATACGAATGATTTCGATGAATGATGTTTTGATGAATATGAATGAATGAATGAATTTTTTAAGGAGAAAAGATGTTGCCCTATAACAAAATTTATTTTGAAATTAATTAGTATGATGACATCAAAAATATCAATGAAATCACAACAATAAAATTACTTATATAGGCTTATCAGAAAGGTGATATGCTCTAGAACTTATTTATAACCTTTTAATAAATTTAAGTACAAGTAAATACATTTACTACAATTTTAATACATGAAAGTACATCTAAATACTGTTACTAACATTTTAATAAATGAACGTATAACTAAATATACAGTTAAGAACATTTCATTACACCTAAATACAAGTACTACCATATATATATATAAATATATATATATATATATATATATATATTAGTAAATAAATATATATAACTATATATTTGTATGTGGCTATATATATATATATACATACAGATATGTTTAAATAAATTGAATAAATTTTTAATTACAGCAACAGGTATATTTGTATTACAAAATCATGAATCATGAAGTATTAAGAGAGCATTAAATATAATTACTTATTTAAGTAAAAGTCCCTGTATTCATAAAGTAACAAACGAGAAAAATTAGCAAATAATTCAATCTTACATATTAAAAAAAAATTTTGTTTGGTCTTATCAATCTCCGATTTATCACTATTAATCTAAACTTAAGGGGAAAAAATGGATATATTTCCATCGAAAATTTTTCAAGTCTGTCTTGATTCAAGCAAATTCTTCATTCACAAAGTGAATATTCAATTTACGGATCAGAAAATAAGCAAAATTCGTTTAAAAAAATACGCAGCAAAAATAAAAAGAAAAAAGAAAAATGAAAATGAAATAAAATAAAAAAAGGAAAATTCTTCTATTGAACCCAGAAGGTTCCAGCTCGTGGCACCATCATCATTTTCAAAAGATTCTTTGTCTTCCGCTCGGCATTCTGTGTCACGTGACATGGATGACTTCTGATGATTGGTTTCTTTGGGTGCCTCTCCTTCCCCCCGTTCGAAGAATAAAAAATAAAAAAAAATTCTGACTATTTTTAAATTCTATCCATTTAAACAGTACGTAATCGTTTGTCAACGTTTGTATTGTTTGTAAATCGTAATCGTTTGTTCATCTGTAATGAATGATGTTTGGTAATGATGATGATTTTGAAAATAACCTGCACGAAAATAGAGTCCTATGTTGAATATAAATATCTTCAAATGCCCTCCCTAAATTGCCATGTTGTGTGCTTCGTATACATTTGGAGAAAGGCTGATAAACTATGCAGCTTTAAGGCTTGGTAAAAATCTTGCAAGTATATGTTAACCACCAAAAAATTCGTTAACCAAATTTCAGTGTCAATTATTGCCTCGGTTGAGAAATACTTCGTTTTATTAAAAACATCTATATCCTTACAAAGTCCGCATACAGACTTTTTAATTAAACTTGATATAGAAATCTCCGCATGTAGTTTGCTTATTTTTGCATGCACATGAATAAAACTTTTTTTAAAGATGAATGAATTAAAACTGTTTCCAATTATAGTAGTCAATCATGTATGTATGCAAAACTACTGTGATTGGATAAAGTTTAATATTGTTATATATACACATAGTTTAATATTGTGTATATATATAAATAATATATTGTACATCCCCACTGTAATTGGACAAAGTTTTAATTCATATATATTATACCGTTCTTTATGTGGGTAGAGTATTACAATTAATGTCTAATGTATGTCATTCATTTATGCATGTGCATTTTTTATTACTTGAACCTTATGAAATTTTTTATAATCTATTTTCCGTTCGTTAACTGTGATTATTAATTCGTTCTTGGTTCAAACAGTGCCAAAATCACTCATATCGGTGATTTTTGGTATTATTTTTTTCCTTTTGTGGAACACATTTACCCCTGCCATCTACAGTCTGTATATAAAATTTAGTTTAATTCCCTTCATTCGTTTTTTATCCTGATGCCTCTAAATAGGAAAAGTTATTTTATGACCATCCTGTACTTAAGTATCCTGTACTTAGTTATTTTATGGCCATCCTGTACTGAACGTATGATGGTTGTTTGTGCATCGTTTACCAATTTAAACAAAATGGTAAACTATGCACTAACAATTTGTTGGTAACTAAATGATGCACTAAATTGTTGGTAACAAATTTATATATCAAGTTCACACTGAAAGCATCAATCGTGTGGTTTTGGCGTTTGGACTTTCGAGAACGATTCAATTGTGAATGAAAAGGTATAAACTACAACCGTCAGCAAAGGCGATTTCGAAAAATAATGTTTGGTTTTTATACTTTTTTATTTTCTAATCAAGGTATTCTGTTATTTACGGTTTACTTTTAATGTGAAAGTCTTATAGTAGTCCTTTAAAGAAACTTGCATGAAAAATGCATTTAATTTTTCAGTAATTGAAGAACAAGACATTTAATGTCACTGCATGGCAGGGCTTAAATACACCCGTGAGCGGTTAGCATGCAGGAGGGCTCAGGCTTGAATCCTCTAGTAGCTTACTTTGCAGTTATTGCTTTCAGAAGCGACGAAACTGTATGCTGTTTATAATGTGGCCATCGATAATCAAGCTGGTCCAGATAATCAAGCATAGATGATGCATATAGTCTCGAATCGATAATCAAGCTAACTATTATGATTTTTAAAGGGTTTTTTCTGATATTATACTCAAATGTGAGGTTGTTACCACTGAAACTCTTAACAAAAGGTACTATCCACTCTTCAAATCGTCAGCGGCTCGCATATGGCAATGCGAATGCAAAAGATCTACACATATTCAATAAACAAATAAAACAAATAAATATGTTAGAATTGCAGAACAGCAGACGGGAGATTAACGAATGTCGTCTATATTTTTAATATATTAAAAAAAAAATTTGTTTTATTATGTGTAGATCCCCCTTGTCCCTCGAAAAGATAATGAAAAAATATGAAAAAAATATTATGAAAGGATATAAAATAATGACAAAATAGGTTTAAACGTATATAGAAAAATTAATGACAAAAAAAATAAAAAATATATAGAAAAATTATGAAAAATAATGACAAAAAAAATTAAAAAAATATTATAAAAGAAAGAAAAATAATGATAAAATAGAGTAAAACATATACAAAAAGGGGTTGAAAATTAAAACAGTAACAAAAATAAAAAGAGTAATAAGAAAAAAAATCTGAATTTTGACTATTAATTATTTTTATTACATATAGTTTTGGAAAAAAATTCAAATTACAATATTCATTACGAAGAAATGTGGTAGAACTTTATATTTTTCCATTTATCTGCATTTTACTTTTATTATTAATTAATCCATTTAAAAGAAGAAGAAAATCATTGATAAAACTTACTTGAGTTTATAAAAAGAATATCCAATAAAAAATGGATGATTTATTCAACGTTTAATTTAATTAAATTATATTTAATTTGATAGCATTTAATGGGAAAGTAAGACTTCTATGACAATAACATACAGATGCCGACTGCTCTACATAAAGAGGCATTTATACGTTCAGAAATGTCTGATTGGAACGAGATATTCTCCCCCTCATTTATTTAAATTCCAATCACTTTAATGAATAACTTATTTATCATAAGTTAATTACACCAAAAATCGAGGAATAACAAGTGATCACGAATTTATTTATTTTCGAGAACACACATTAACTGAAGATTGCATACAACTCCGAGCATTTCTTATTGAAGAAAATCGTCATTTGCTATTTAAGATAAAAGGAGGAGAATTAAATATTAACGATTAATTATATATAATTTATATATCATTTTCAAAAGAAATCATTTAGAATATCATTTTCAAAAGAAAGTCATTTGAAAGCAATTAATGAAAACTTCATTTTCCTAAAATTTCTTTACTCAGAAAAAAAAAAATAAATAATGTTTAATTAAATGCTAAATAGATTTCTCTGAAAATTCTTCGTATCTTAAAACTCATTCTTTAACAATTCGTTATAAATATGATGTGAGTCCAGTTTTATATTCGGTATATGATTCATCTCAGGCAGTTTTAAGTTAAACTGCTTATGGAATAGGTAATAAAGAATATATTAAATTGTATATAAAGTTAGTAATATATGAAAATGTTACATTAATTTGCGGATTAATAGTTTATTAAAAATAATCCAATAATAAAAAAAAGTAATATTCATCATTAAGCAATTTTCTATTAAATTCTAATATGCATAGAAAAAATATCTACCTTTTGTATGCAGTGCTTAAATGGTGAAACAATAAAAAAATAGCAGAAATGAATTAAGTTAAATCAACTATTCTTTTTTTAAAATGTTTATTAAATTTTACTTGTTGCTATTCATAAATGCATAAATAAGGTTTAATTGCATAACGTAGGGTAACAATTAGGCATTATTTATTTATGATATTCTGTTTTATTGTTTTATTGGCATACTAATACATTATAGTATAAAATGTGTACAGTATAAGACACATGTATGTGTACAGTATGTTTAGTATAAAATTTTACAGGAACTTCTAATCATATTATACTTAGTATAACATGATTAGAAGTTCCAGTAAACTTTAGTTTCTATCATATTAATGAATTGCCCGCATTTAAGTAAAAAAGACTTTCTAATTATTTAAAAATATATATAAGAGCAAAATTGACTGAAAAACATACATAAATTTTTTACCCAAAAATCATATCACCAATTTGTCCGGCAGTATACCTGGTGAATGAATACGGATTCATTATCTGATTTTGGTGTCAAACATTACTAGCTCAAACATCTAAAATAATTTCAAATTTTTATGTCAGTCCTTTTCCCTTTCTATTTATGCTCAATCTTATTGCGCTTTCAAGAATTACAGGTCTTGTCTGTTTTAAGGTGTCTTTCTGTTCAACTGTCACTTACGGTGAATTTTTTTTATTCCATATGTTGATATAAATGTCCAAATGTGTGACAAAAATTTTAAAAGCAAAATAGAAAATGTTTATTTCAGAATCATTTTTGGAAATGTTGAAAAATGAAATTTTTAAATGTTGAAAGCTACAAGAATGCTGCTGTCAACGTTGTAGAAATATTATTAATAAAACGTTCTCAGAATTTTAGAATTTGTTTTCTCCTTTCTTGTCATTTGAAATAAAACGGATCCCAAAGTTTTGCAAGTTGTCAACTTTGATTATTTTGAATAGACAACTATTGTCAATGCGATATAAGTTTTGAGGATAATAAAATGTTTCTGACGTGGATTATATATTTTTCAAGGCTTTAGTGTAAAAATTTCTTTTTACAAATTAATCCATTGCTTCTTGTGTGAGTTATTCCTGCATTGGTTGTTAAACAGTATGCATAATTTATAGCGCACTAAGAAATCAGTAATTGCAACTTTCAGGTTTTTTTTAAAGTTAATTGTTTTGTTGTTACAATTGTACATGCACCTTGTGTTTGTTTTGCAATAAAAAGCTGCGTGCTTCATTTTTGTTAATCGAATTGTATTTGATTTGTGTTAACCGCCCTTATGTTTCATTTAATATGATTTATGATTTTATATATTAAAAATAATTCTAATATTCTCTTTCACTCCGAAAAAAAAAGGTTTACGGTTCCGGATAAATCTAAATTTTTATTTTTATGATACATATTCTTATATTAAAATGAATAATAATAATTTTTTGCATGATGGTTTCATAATCTTAAAATATAGTTATTGATTTATATTTGTATTAAATATTTCATAATCAAAAATAATTGATTGACAGAACACTAAACAATGTTGCAGTAATAATATCTAAAATTTTTAAGCATCTTCATAATATCAAAAACTATTCTACATATCTCCTTCAAAATAAAAATTTTAAATTCATTTTATTACGACACTTAATAAATATCTCAAACAGAAATTACTGGGCTTTTTTTTTCCTTGAAATCTTATTTATTACCACAATTAAAAAGAAAACAATTGAAAGAAAAAAATTCAAGATTTTAAAGAGCTTTGCAACATTCATATCTATTAAAACTTAATTCTACAATTATTGTTTCTCTGGCTTTAATATTCCTTAGAAAAGCTACAAATGTGATATAAATTTAACATACTTTTAAATTGTCAAAATCTGTTGCACTCATTCTTAATTATTTAAATATTTATAATTAAAAAAAACAAAGAAATATTTCTACGATCTAAAACAGCATAGTGTTTGGTTATTAAAATTTCTCAATTTTAGGACAGAAATAGCACCATTTCAACACATGTTCAACATCTTCGCTTTTACACTTAAATTCACCCATTTTAATTCCATTTCTCTCTGTAATTTTCACTGATGAACTTTTAGGAACAGTTCCATATATAAACAAACGAAAAAAAAAAAAAAAAAAAGATGGGGGGGGAATCTTGTTTATTTTCCTGTTGCACATTAAAGCAAGCATAAAAACTTCTTTTTTTTTCCATCTGGCAGAAAATAATAACGTTTGATGGCGGTGGAATTTCGGTCAGAGAAATCCTCGTTACAAACTAATTTCGCTGTCAGTGTGAAGTTTATTCGGGTTTTAAAAAAGCCAGTAAGCGAGGAAGTTTATTAAACAAGTAACTCTTTTTAAAGAAGCCATTGCGACGTTTATTACCAGATTACCAGTTCGTTGCCTGGCGCACTCATGTGTGCAAAAACTCAGCGCGTAAGCGTTGATGACGTTTTTTGGAGAAGTTGTTTGCGTAGCTTAGGATGTTTATTTGAAATCGCTGTTTATTTAATGTGCATAGAGAAAATGGAGATCGTTTTTCACAAGCTCTTGTGGGCATATATTTTTTAATACTTTCTAAATTTGCTACTTAAAGTTAGCAGTGTTACACAGTATCATTTAGAGTATGAACAATGCATGTGATGTTTTTAATTTTAACTGTACTGACCGTAAATATCAAAATGGTAATTACATAGCTTAAGTACTCTGGTTTAAAAAAAAATAAGGAAAAATCAGAAAATTTGCGATTACACTTCAAAAATAAGTACATTTTCATAATAAATTTCGTAGCTTACGTAAATAGTAATTAGTGTACTGCATTCAAATGTATACAAATTATTGTAGATTCTGTCTTTTACCGTTATTGGACGGGTGGTCGTTAACCATGCATGCCGTTTAACTTTATTGAGCTAGCGTCATTTATTCTAGGTAGTGTAATTAAAGGGATTGACGGCAGAGTGACCGATTGATTGGCATTAAACGATGGGAGATCATATTACCCTTTAAAAATCCACCTTTGAAAATATACTTTTTTAGCAATTCTTAGTTTAAATTATATATAGACTTCTCGTGGTTCACATTAGTTAATTCCAAATGTTTAAAAATAGGCCAAAATTTTATTTATATTAATGTGTATTTTGGCTAATGGTCGAGTTACTACCTTTCCGACGGTCTATGCCATTGGTTGCGGTTTGGTTTGTTGGTCTTCTGTAATTTTGTGCACACCTTATGCTAATTAGACCGGGACATTCATTTTACGTGGATTCCGAACCACTAACAAACATCCATGCCTACCCCGTGATTCGAATTTGTAGCCTGTGGTACCAAACGCCAGAGCATTAGTCAGTTGACCATCAGGCTGCGAGTCCCTGCGGTGCGATGGAAGTTTGAAGTGGTTCGTAATCCCCTTTAAACCGTAGGTCCCGGTCTAATACGACTGTTGAGCGTAGGGTGACAACTCTTCCTCGTGAAAACATTTCCTGTCTCGAAATCTGGAAGCAGGGAGACGGTCTTGGCACACCATGGGTCTGTTGCGCCATTGAAGAAATATAAGTAAAATTTTTAGAAAAATTATGTAATTATATTTATCTCACAATCCGGGGCTCAAATATCAAAAATTCCATCGAATTAAACTTTAAGTAAATTATTAATTAAATTAAATTCCGAATTTTCTAATTGACAGGACCTTTTCAATGTTAACTTTTAGATACGATTCAATTCAATGTGAAACACATAAATTAAGAATAGGAAATAATTAAACTGAAAGTCGAAATAACGACTGCATAAAACCGATTCAAATGCAATTATTCTGATTCAATTTCATTTGATGGATTACAAATCAGACGAATGCAAAATGAACTTAATCTCTATTAATTAAATCTTTTTTTTTAATTTTGATAACGATACGCAACTTAAATCAGAAAGGTAATCAAACGTCGAAACAAAGTCAACTGCAATTTGAAACATTCTTCAGATAACACGATTTAGTATAAAATGTCAAGAATCAGGGACGATTAAAAAGTTAAAAGACGAATTGAGAGAACTAATCTTTTAAATTGATGTCAGTGAAGAATTTTAGAAATGCACGTTTAATTATAAATTTCATGTTCGAAAAGACGTTTGAAATCTTTTTACAGGAGTTATTACTGTGTACCATCTATTTGTGTAATAAATAATTAATCAAAAAACATATCTTACAGAACCTATATTGCTTTACTATATTATACAGTTCTGTATAGTATTCTAAATCCATCGTCTGGTATATAGAATATCTTTGATCATTAATTAATGTTAATGAATAGTTAAATAGATGATGTCTGATGCATAAGAGTCTTAAAATATGTATTAACTACTCGACCTCGTATATGCATGTATTAATTATTCTTTTTCTATTGATAATATTCTGCACTTTCGTTAGACAGCATTAAATATTAAAGAATGCAGATTTACGAAATTGTTTTTTTATAATATTAGCGATTACTCAAAATGCTCTTGATTTTAAGGAATATGATACGAAGTATATAACGCAAAATAAGGTGTAAGATATAGGGAAACAAATTACGGGCAATTATGATGTTTTAAAAGTTAGCACATGTAAGAAATTGACAATTTGGATGAATCAGTTTGATATTGGAAAATATTTATTTAATATCTTGTCTGATCACTTCGAGTTACAGAAATATACTATTTTATGGATCAGACGTCCTTCTGGAGCCTGAAACAAGGCAAGGTAAAAGTTAGGTTGGATTACAATCCATGGTGCGCATAATTACAAATATTTGACCATCGGACGCTTAACATATTCCTTGGCTGAATTTCTGGATTTGAAATTATTTGCAAAATCAATGAATTACAGAAGGATCCATATTTAACTAAGTTATAGTAAAATAAAAGGACATTAGATAAAGCTTCCAATTGATTGGCATTAACCGACGTGGGATCATATTATTTTAAAAATCAGATTAAAAAGTTTTATACTTTTTTAGCAATTCTTAGTTGTAAATTATATACTGCCTGCTCGTTATTCCCATTAGCTAATTTCTGTTGATTAACACTGTTATTATTAATTAACCATAATATTTACAATATCAATTAACAATAACATTATCAATTAACAAGTAATGAGCAATAGCCTTATCAATTAACTATGGCAATATTAATGAACAACTGCATTATTAATTAATTAACAATTAATGATTCCAAAGTTCTATTCATATTAATGTATATTTTGAGGCTGATGGCAGAGTGACTAGCTCTCTGGAGCTTGGTGCTAGAGCTAGCTTATTATGAATTTTTTACCTTAAAATATAGGATATCCAAATAATATGTAGCACATTACAAAATTATGTATTAAAAAACGATAAATAAAACAGAAGAGATTGAAATAAATGTTTTTCTAGTTTACACAATATATAGAAAGTTTATAAATTTCTACATGAGTTTTTTTTGGTTGTCTTAACTTGTGTATTCGATTTCTGTCTTAGATTGGTTAACATCTTAGATGGAGTGATGTTTCAGGTAGATAATCTACAGATGGATTTGCATCGAGTAATTAACACATTATCAGAGGATACAGCATAATATAACAGAACCTTGCATTATATGCTGTTATAAGATTTTATACATCTGAATTCACCTTGTAAATATTAGGTTTTTTTAATATGTGCGGTTAAAATTATTTATTGATTTTAATTTATTTCAAAAACATTTTCTTTGTTATAAAATCTTGTATTGAATCATAATCCTTAATTATCATTGATTTTATGAGAAAATGATAGTTTTAACAATATATTTAGTAACAGAGGAAAAAAAATATGCGCAAAATTTCTGGAAATATCTACAATTTTCTAAGGAATATACGATTTATTAATGTAAATTTTTTCAATTAAAGGACTTTAAAAAGCCTTAGAACATTTTTAATTGCCGAACCAGCTTAACTAGTGTAAAAATAATAGTAATATACTTAAAAATATATACTAATTAAGTTCTCCAATTCAAGTTTAAAATTCAAGCATTTAGATTTTTTTTATTCAAAATTTTAGTCTTTCAAAAAACATTCATAATCAGATTTTTTATTCAAAATTCAAGATTTCTACACAAATATATTGTATTTTTAACTTGTAATACTTATTTAATGTGCAAATTTATTTAAAAAACGTACAGAGTCAAGGAATAAGTGATTTGAAAAAATAAATTAGGTACCTTCATTAAAAATTAAAAAATAATTTCAAATAACAGAATTCGAGAAGTTTAAATCAAAATTCTGTAGACATTTTCTAATGATTTACAAACTTTTCATAAAAGTTCTCTATAAATAGAGTATGCACAATACAAAAAAATGTTAAAAGAGAAGATATTCGAAAAGTAATTTAAAATAAAATAAATTCTGAGATATCAATTATTCTTACTACTATTTTTAAAAATATCTTATAGCTGCAATATAATACCTTTGTAGTTAGGAAGCCAGAGTTTTCACCCGAAGATATATGATATTTGAGAAGTATATCCAATAGAAAACATTAACTATGCTCTCTGAATTTTCCATTTCAATCTGACGGGAAATAAAAACTTGTTGCCAAATAAAACTTCTTAAATTATAACGAAAAAAATAAATATATCAGAATTTAGCAAGCGGGAATCGCAAAAGGTAACATTATATTCAAAACGACGGAGACAAAAATGAAATAAGAATAATAAAAGTAACAGAAATTACAGCGAAATTGTCTGCTTCGCTATGTTTAAATTAAATATTTCGGAGAAAGCATTAAGTTACTTTCTACATGTAAATTGAGCATCTATGTTGGAAGGGGGAAAATTAAAGTTAGCAGCAAATAGTTATGATTTTTTTTATGTGTATGAAAAGCTAGGAAAATTATTTAATAAATTCTTAAACTCTTATGAAAATATACGAAAAAATTTTTTTTCCTTTACAATTTTTCTCACTTTCTGAAAGTAATTTCGCATTTCTTATTTATATTTTAGTGGATTTAAAAATGGAAAATGTCATATTTGTTTATTTTTGTACTTATATCCTTTTTCATGGACAGTAGAAATTGAAATATTTCGCTATATTGAATTCAAAATAATCAAGCAATGAATGTAGTAGGGATGAAAATTGAAACTTCATATTTAAAGTTTATAAAATAGTTATTTGCTATTCCATTTTTCATCTTTACCGTAGAATGTTCATGATTTTTGACACTTGCCTGTGTTCATTAAAAAGAATATATTGTTCTTAACGAAACCTTTTAAATTATTTTTGCATATGAACTTTTTAAAGAGAAATGATGTTGGCCCCTATTAAAATTTATTTTAAAATTATTTAGTAATTAAATTAGAAAGATTACATCAAAAATATTAAGCAAATCACAGCAATAAAGTTACTTTTATGAAGTTCCTCATGATAAAAATTTATTTTAAAATTATTTAGCAATTAAATTATTCTGATGACATTAAAAATATTAACGAAAAAAATATTTATAAAATTAAGAATAATATTACTTATGTTATGTAGTGTTATAAAAAAGGTTATATACCTAAAAATATATATTTATAACATTTTAATAAATATAGGAGCAATAAAATACATTTACTAACATTTTTATAAATTAAAGTACATCTAAACAATTACAGCACAGTTTTTTTAAAAGTAAACTTTCCAGGAAAACTGTAGGCCATTCAGGATTCACTTGACGTTTATCTGATTCTATCTCCATCACAACATGTCAATGGAATTACTATATTCATTAATATTCATCGGCATGCAAATTAAAGGGCCTTACAGGTTCTTAATAAAAGTTTCTCAAGTATGATGTTGAACATTCTATCTCTTTTAGAACAAATCCACTTCTTGTACAGAATGTGTATGCTGCAATGGATCCCTGCTCCTGTGGATTTGGAATTAAATGAAATTGCAGATTCTTTGGCGACGAATGCCAGAAGTCTGGATCAGAATGTCATTCTTGCTCCCCTAGCAGATGCAAATGCCTTGGCAATATGTACATATGCCTTGTTTAACATACATACCTACATATATATATATATATTTAATTGATTACATTTTTAATCACAGCAATAACAATACAAATAGAATACAAATAAGTGTATCTATATTACAAAATCATGATTTAAATTCATCAAATATTAAAATATAAATATTTATTTATTTAAGTATGCATAAGCATAAGCTGTGTACATAAAAAGTAACAAATGTCAAAACGTAGCAAATAATTAAAACTTACATAATGTTGAAAAAATTACTCTTTGGTCTTACAGATTTATCACTATTAATGTAAACATAAGAACAATTAATGGAAATCTTTGTATTTAAACATTTAGTTAACCTAAAATTTCAGATATGCAACTCCTAATTTAAGCAAATTCCAAATTCTCAAGTGACTATGCAGTAAATTTAAAATCTGCGAGAAAAAAAATTTCCCAATTTTTAAATTTTGTTAAAT
>BPLQ01005498.1:0-159096 GCA_021605075.1 Caerostris darwini
TTTTCTTGTTGTTTGGACTTCCGCCTTTTAATTTAATAAAAAAAATTGTAGTTATTTAGTTTCATTTTTATCCCAATTTAAACATGGAAGAACAAGACGCGTGTTTCAGACATATTTTATTGTATTATTTCCGAAAAGGGAAGCACGCATCGTAAGTACACAAGAAGTTATGTAACGTATATGGGAATGCAGATTTGAAAGAAAGGCAGTGTCAAAATTAGTTTGCCAAATATAGCGCTGGTGATTTTTCACTGAAAAATGCCCAACGTCCAGTTGAAGTTCACGAGACACATATCAAAGCCATCAGATCTCCATAGCACAACACGTGAGATTGTAGAGGAGCTCAATGCATCGCATATATGCATTCAAAAGAAATTTAAACAACTTGGCTATGTGAAGTAACTAGATTTATGGATCCCTCATGAGCTTAAGGAATTTCATTTGACGCGGAGCATTAGCATCTGCTCGTATTCAACAGTCGACTCAAAGAGAGAACTTATTGTTTTCCAGGACAGCTTTAATGGATTACTGCCCAGTGTTGAAAGAGTTTATGTTTAATTTGAAGAAAACTGGAAAAGTTTTCACAAGACAGTCTGCTTGTTGACGCGAGATGCTTATGTACTCTATCACAATCACCATGGAATCTTTTCACTTCTGACTGCAAAGTTGGACAAAAGTGAATTTAAATTTCTGCTTTTCTGCACGCTACTATTGTGCACCTCAGCTGACTACAATAGTAGCGTGCTAATTCCTACCTTAGCTGACATTTAAGATTTATACAGAAATGCACTAACGCATGACATAGCAAGTTATAACAATTTTAAAATATACTAAAATTAATAATAAAAGAAGCAAAAATAAAATAATAATAGCATTATAAGTTTAAACAACTGAATCTGCTCGGCAATTTCAATTTTAAACTTATCATGTGTGAACATTCGAGAAAGGATGAATAAACTCAGGAATAGACCAATGTTTGATAATACACGAGATATATGAAGCAATTGATCGGAATACTACAAGAATGGTCAAATGCCATAGCCACATGAATATAGCAATGTTGAATAGGTCAAGAACTTCATGAAGAATATATTGTTCAAGAATATCTAAAAGAATATACAAAAGCAAGATAAATGTTTTCGTAAATGAAGAAGGAAATATTCCAAATTCTACAAGAAATGTTATCACATTCAATAGCCAAAAGAATATATCAAAGTGAAAATTCTAGGCATAAATGAAGAATAAATTATTCCCAATTCTACAAGAACTACTACTATAATTCTACTACTCTTTAACATTCAATAGTTAAAAGAATATATCGATATTTGAAAATTCTAAAAATTCTGGCGTAAATGAAAGAATGAAGTATTCCAAATACAATAAGAAACATAATTATAATTAAATAATTAAAGACTCCTTAAGTACCGGAAAATGCCAAAAGTGCTAAATATGAAACTTCAAGAAGTACTTATAATCAAGTGTTTCAAATCACAAGCCAAAACGGGAAAAGTGCTTCAAAACCATACTACAAAACACTTCAAGCAAAAACCAAATTCTCCAGAAAATTCTTGAAAACTAATGTTATTCATAAAGCATTTTAACAGTTAAGGCCCAAAGTACCATTTTCAGCCAAAATTTGAAATGGAGTTTTATTTGCTTGGCCCACATTTTCGGTTAACGTCACGGACCCATAACCATTAAAATATCATGTTCACACATGATAAAAAAGGATTTGTGAGAATCAGATTCAATGAAAAATTCAATTCTCCGAATAATTAAAGACACAAAGAAGTACCAGTTTGGAAAATTAGAAAATTTTGTCGAAAGAATTAATGAGCTACATTTTAATTAGTAATCATAAAAAATAATTTTCACGTAAAATTTTTCACAGAAAAAATTATTCTAACTAATTTAAATATAAAAAAATTACGGTTAGATAATTAAAACTAGTTTTAATTGGAATTTTTGATAACTTTGATAAAGATTTTCAACCTTTTGAATTAACTTAATAGTATCCTTTCGCTACAAAATATTTGAATAATATGTATTATTGGCTGTGGAATAAATTGGTATTAAATGAATTCGTACTAGTTACGTAGATTGAAAAGATACAATTATGTAGTAACCTTTAGTATTATTTTAATATTCCAATTCTTTACTCGGTGCAATACTTTCTGAAGCAGAAAAATTTAATTAAATCGAGAGAGAGAAAGGAATTTGGGAATATTAGAAAAACGATGAAATCAGGAGATTCTTAAAAATCGGATTATTATTAAGGGTTCAGAAAATATTTTTGCAGTCAAATGTAGGAAAGGAAAAATTATTCTTTTCTGCTATTTACTTTTATGCTTGGATTATTTAAATCTAAAATTCACATACAATAATAGTCAAACAGCACACTACACTCACAGCATTCTGTAATGTTCAGGATGTATTAATCCATTGCATTAAATTTATAGAATGACAATATCTTATTACGCATAAAAATTGCATCCAGTTTGCTCTATGAAGGTTGTTTTAATTTTGAAAATAGTATTCGCTTCTTTCCTCAGACGTATCATTTTTATTTAGAATTTATCGTGTTATTTATAGAAGAACAATTTTATTTGCCACTTTAATTAAAATTAATTAACTATAGTAAAAAAAAAACAATTTATTTTTCAATTAAACGTTTTATTTATGAGAATTATTATAGTTATAATTATTAAACAATTAAACTATTATTAAATATTTCAAATTTTTAAAAACATATTATATTTAAATTAAATTGAAACTATACCTGTTTGTAATTATGTTTTTAAATTTATGTAAATTGTATAAATTATGAAATGTTAAATTGTGTTAAATGTTGTTAAGTTGTATAAATCTCTATTAGTATGAATAAGAAATTAAATTTAATTATCATGTGTGTAAAAATATTAACTATAATTATTGTATTCTATTTGCCAACTCAAATAGAAGTATAAACTATCAATATAATTAACTATATTTCTATAGCTAACATTGAAAAAATTTAATTTGTTTTTATAAGTATAATTTCTTATATGACTTTTGTAAAAGTTTTCTATAATTTCTGTGTATTAAAAACTTCATAGTCGTTTATTAATAAATTCGTGTTTATCTCCAAGTAATTCTTTTACAATGCAGTTTCACATGAATTAAAAACTATTTAGACATATAACAAAGATATACATATACTATTAGGGATATATTTCGAAAAGATGCTCTATATTGCAATTTTAATATCTGGTATTTCAAAATACAAGTTTCTAATACCTCCTCTTAAATAAAAATTGATTTACTTTATTTCATAGCTAATTGGCTTAAATTTCGTGAATTATATTTTTAAATCCTTTAATTTAGTTAATATTGCATGTATTCAAGATCTAGATTGCAAAGTAAATTTACTGATTTGCCTCAATAATTGAAAGGTTCCCCAAACACTTTTCGAAATTACATTGAATTATAAATTTAGTCTTAAATGGGAAGTAGTGCATCTAAAGTGTGCTAATTACGTTCAACCACTCAGTGATCCTTATCATCATAAATTAAGATGCTACTTGCCGCTCAGGTAACCCCATTAAGGGCCAGATCAACAGTGTGATTACAAAGTACTGCTGCTTCATCACGTAAGTGTTGATGCGGGTAATTTTGGATGTTGCTACTTTGAGGATTTTAGATACTACAGAGGCAATCATGCAATGCATTGTTTTTCTTAGACTGTTTTTAAAGTTGGGCTGTTATACAAAGTACTTTGCAGACATTAATGATGGTAATTACGGTACCAAAAACAATATATTTATTAACATTATATTAGATTGTTAGATTGATTAACATCAGATTAGATTGTTAGATTGATTAACATCAGATTAGATTGTTAGATTGATTAACATTAGATTAGATTTTTAGATGGATTAACATTAGTAAACGATAGATTTATTAACATTATATTAGATAGTTAGATTGATTAACATTAGTAAATAAGAGATTTATTAATATTTTATTAGATTGTTAGATTGATTAACATCAGTAAACGATAGATTTATTAACATTATATTAGATTGTTAGACTGGTCAACATTATTAAACAATAGAATTATTAACATCACATTTAATTATTAGATTGATTAATATTAGTAAACAATAGATCTAATAATATTAAATTATATTGTTGGATTCCCTAATACTAGTAAACAATATATTTATTAACAGATTAGATTGTTAGATTGATTAACATTAGTAAACAATAGATTTATTGACATTATATTAGATTGTTAGATGGATTAACAGTAGTAAACGATATATTCAATAACATTAGATTAGATTGTTAGATATATTATTGCAAAACAATAGATTCATCAACATTACATTAGATTGTTCGACGGATTAACATTAGTAAGCAATAGATTTATTTTAAATTTTATCTATCAGTGTACACGTTTTTACTTAACCTAAAATATCAAAATAACAAGTTTAAAATGAATAACTACTGATAATGCAAAAGAAGTAAAAATAACACAAAAATTTTCTATTTCATCGCACTTTTTGAAACTAATTTTGTGATATTTCACATTATTTTGTAAATTTGTCTATTACATAGTTACTGTTAATACAACTAACTAATAAAATCTTACTAGCTGATTAATTTTCCTTTTATTTCGGCATTCCCTTAGTATAATAATCATATTTGACGTAGTTTTTATTAGTCATGTTTATAAGCAATATTAAATTTTGAAATCTAAAAATATATTTTTAATTTAATTTAAAATCCTTAGATAAATACCTAATAATGTAAATGATAATGAATTTCACTGCTGATTATTTTTAGTTTGGAAAGAAATAATGCATTATATGGAGACAGAGAAAAAAGCTCTATTATTTAAAGGATATTTTTTAAAAGTAGAGTCAAGAATATCGTTAATTTATTATGATGCTAAAGTAATAATAGCAGTTTATTAGTAATTGTTATCTAAACTTTTTTCTGGTTTTCGTCATCTTGATAGAAGTCAAGTGTTTTGAGAATTAATCAAAATTTTGTATATGAAAAAAAATTGTTTTGCATAACTTATGTAAATGTGAATAACAGTATTTAAATAGTTAGTACATCATCTACTTTATATTTTGCGAATCACAAATGATAGTTTTTCATCAATAATTTAGGTATTTAAAATTCCTCTAAAAGTATTAATGGGTTAAATGGATGAAAACTAGTAAAGAAAAACAAAATAATGATTCTTAATAAAACTATCATTGTTTTTTTATAATCTCTTTTAGCTTTTTTTTTATAATCTCTTTTAGATTTTTTTTTATAATCTCTTTTAGATTTTTTTTTATAATCTTTTTTTTTTAGATTTTTTTATAATCTCTTTTAGATTTTTTTTTATAATCTCTTTTAGATTTTTTTTTATAATCTCTTTTAGATTTTTTTTTATAACCTCTTTTATTCAAGGTTCAAAAAAATTAGTTAAAGTAGTAATTTAATTTAATTTTAAAATTAAGGCATAAAATCTTTTCATGGCAAATTCAAATAAAAAGGTCTGGAATATAAAAAGTAATTGAAGAAACTACAACCGAAATATTAATACTAAGCAGAAACATTTTTCAATCAAAATTTGGACATACGATTTCGATTATTCCAATAATTTTTGTTCCTAGATTTCAAAGAATGATTCTGATTAATTGCTAAATTTAATCGATATTCTGAAATAATTATTTAATGATATCAGTTTTATAAGTTTCTTTGAATCAAAATCAAATCAATAAAACAATTATTGGGTTTTTAATAATCTCTTTTAGATATTCGGTGTTAAAAAACATTAAAGTATTAATTTAATTGATTTTTAAAATTAGAGCATAAGTCCTTTTCGTGGCAAATTTAAATAAATAGTCTCGAATATAAAAAGCAATTGAAGAAACTACAACCGAAATACTCATACTAAGCAAAAACATTTTTAAGATAAAATTCTGATCTTATAAGAATCTGATTTGGTCTTGGACCAAAAGAATATGCATTTCAATTCAAATGCAAATGTAAACTTTTCTTGTTCAGTCTATAGAAAAGGCTTTAAATTCAGACTCTCAGAAGTTAAAGTTAAAATGTTATGGCATAAAACTACTGCATTTGACAGCATAGAAATATTATTTGTGCTTAAATATTTATGCTTTCTTTAAAAAATTTAACAAAGCCACAATTTTTTGCTTTTGAAAGAACCGCAATTCATTTTCATTTTATGTTCTTGTGGTAAACATAAATATATCACTTTAAACACAGAACGTGGATATAAATAAAAATGACAGCATATATAATTCTGCAAATATGATTCCAATAATGTCTGTTCCTCTATTTAAAAGAATGATTTGGATTATTTGCTAAATGTAAGCGATAATATAAAATGATTATTTATTGATATCAGTTTTAAAAGTTTCTTAAAATAGTTATACCTTCTTTATAAAAATTTAACAAAGCAATAATTTTCTGCTTTTGAAAGAACCTCAATTCATTTTCCTTTCATGTTCTTGTGGTAAACATAAATAAATATATCACTTTAAATACAGAGCGTGGATACGGCATAAATAATTCTGCAAATATGATTCCAATAATGTTTGTTCCTTTATTTAAAATAATAATTTCGATTATTTTCAAAATTTAATCGATATTATACAATAATTATTTAATAATATCAATTGTATAAGAATCAAATTAAATGTTAAGAATATCAGAAGTATTGTAATGTTTTGAGAATTTAACAAGTTTAATTTATATTTTCGTTTTAATAAAAAGACAAAATGTTACAATAAGAAAAAATTGTCATATAAAATTAGGTATCGCTATGGACAAAATTAAATAATCTTATTCCTGGCAGTTTAAAAAAAAAAAAAATTTATTTATAAATTTCTATTGACCAGTTTTATTCTTAGTTACTCATTAAAAAGATAAATTTTGGTTGTTGTATCTTAAAAACTCTAATTTTAACAAATATATTTTTAAATGTTTAGTTCTAATTTTTTTAGATTTTTTTCCCTAATTGATTATATAATATCCTTTCCTTGATTTTTTTCCTTTTTTTTCCCTAATTGTTATCTTGATAGAATATTATTTTAATATATTAAAGAAATTTTGCCTAAAATAGAAAGAATAAAAATTACATAAATTAAAATGTAAAGTTAATTATTATAATGCATTTTTCGGTACAAGTAGGTTAATATGTTTTATGTTTTTTAACCCTAAACAAGTAATACAAAAAAAAAAAAAAAAAAAAATTAAAGTCAATTCCTACTTTTTTTTCACTATATTGCAGAAAGTCCCTTATAAAAAATTTTCATTCATTTTTTTAAATTTATCTGGCGCCATCTAGTAGTAGATATATGCAACTTAAATCTAAAAAAAAAACTTAAATTAATTAATTAAATTTAATGAATGCATTAAAGTTTGAAAAAACTGTATTTACATCAAGCGTCCTCCTCTACAAGTTCAAAAAAAATGTATTTGAACTTGAGTGGATGATTAAAAAGTATTTTATTAACGATTGAAAATTTGAACAAGATATATATAGGGAGAGTGTGAGCTAATAGAAGGAATTGAAAAATAATTTTATTTTATTATATACAATTTCTTTTTCTTTAAAAGGATGTTGTTGTGTAAATAACTGTGTTCGGTCAAATAATAAAGCCTGGTTAAAACAAATTAATGTATAAAACAAAACTATGTAAAAATATAAATTTTTGTACATATTCTTTGTCATTATAGTATGGAAAAATTTAAAACAAAATTTATAACAGATAAATAAATGTTATAATAACCATCTCAAAAAAACCCTGTGATTGCAACGAATTCCTTAATATCTCATAAATAACCATGATATTAAAAAACAGCGTATATTGATATATCATTTTAGTTTGTATAGCATTACTCATACTAAGCAATTAATACTCATACTAAGCAAAAACATTTTTAAGATAAAATTCTGATCTTATAAGAATCTAATTTGGTCTTGGACCAAAGAAATATGCATTTCAATTCAAATGCAAATGTAAACTTTTCTTGTTCAGTCTATAGAAAAGGCTTTAAATTCAGACTCTCAGAAGTTAAAGTTAAAATGTTATGGCATAAAACTACTGCATTTGACAGCATAGAAATATTATTTATGCTTAAATATTTATGCTTTCTTTATAAAAATTTAACAACGCCACAATTTTCTGCTTTTGAAAGAACCGCAATTCATTTTCCTTTTATGTTCTTGTGGTAAACATAAATATATCAATTTAAACACAGAACGTGGATATAAATAAAAATGACAGCATATATAATTCTGCAAATAGGATTCCAATAATGTCTGTTCCTCTATTTAAAAGAATGATTTGGATTATTTGCTAAATGTAATCGATAATATAAAATGATTATTTATTGATATCAGTTTTAAAAGTTTCTTAAAATAGTTATACCTTCTTTATAAAAATTTAACAAAGCAATAATTTTCTGCTTTTGAAAGAACCTCAATTCATTTTCCTTTCATGTTCTTGTGGTAAACATAAATAAATATATCACTTTAAATACAGAGCGTGGATATGGCATAAATAATTCTGCAAATATGATTCCAATAATGTTTGTTCCTTTATTTAAAATAATGATTTCGATTATTTTCAAAATTTAATCGATATTATACAATAATTATTTAATAATATCAATTGTATCAGAATCAAATTAAATGTTAAGAATATCAGAAATATTGTAATGTTTTGAGAATTTAACAAGTTTAATTTATATTTTCGTTTTAATAAAAAGACAAAATGTTACAATAAGAAAAAATTGTCATATAAAATTAGGTATTGCTATGGACAAAATTAAATAATCTTATTCCTGGCAGTTTAAAAAACAAAAATAATAAATTTATTTATAAATTTCTATTGACCAGTTTTATTCTTAGTTACTCATTAAAAAGATAAATTTTGGTTGTTGTATCTTAAAAACTATAATTTTAACAAATATATTTTTAAATGTTTAGTTCTAATTTTTTTAGATTTTTTTCCTTTTTTTTCCCTAATTGTTATCTTGATAGAATATTATTTTAATATATTAAAGAAATTTTGCCTAAAATAGAAAGAATAAAAATTACATAAATTAAAATGTAAAGTTAATTATTATAATACATTTTTCGGTTCAAGTAGGTTAATATGTTTTATGTTTTTTAACCCTAAACAAGTAATAAAAAAAAAAAAAAAATTTAAAGTCAATTCCTACTTTTTTTTCACTATATTGCAGAAAGTCCCTTATAAAAAATTTTCATTCATTTTTTTTAAATTTATCTGGCGCCATCTAGTAGTAGATATATGCAACTTAAATCTAAAAAAAAACTTAAATTAATTAATTAAATTTAGTGAATGCATTAAAGTTTGAAAAAACTGTATTTACATCAAGCGTCCTCCTCCACAAGTTAAAAAAAATGTATTTGAACTTGAGTGGATGAATAAAAAGTATTTTATTAACGACTGAAAATTTGAACAAGATATATATAGGGAGAGTGTGAGCTAATAGAAGGAATTGAAAAATAATTTTATTTTATTATATACAATTTCTTTTTCTTTAAAAGGATGTTGTTGTGTAAATAACTGTGTTCGGTCAAATAATAAAGCCTGGTTAAAACAAATTAATGTATAAAACAAAACTATGTAAAAATATAAAATTTTGTACATATTCTTTGTCATTATAATATGGAAAAATTTAAAACAAAATTTATACCAAATAAATAAATGTTATAATAACCATCTCAAAAAACCCCTGAGATTACAACGAATTCCTTAATATCTCATAAATAACCATGATATTAAAAAACAGCGTATATTGATATATCATTTTAGTTAGTATAGCATTACATTATGATAAATATCTTTATCAATTTACTTAAATGTATACAATTTTTATAAATATTATAAATTTATTTTAGATGCTATTAATATACGAAAAATTAAAAAGTATTATAACCGTCTTGTTATGAGATCTCGATATATATTTAAATGTTAATTCTGTTGTTTCTTATTCCACTTGGTCGACAGCAACATCTAAACCAAGTCCATGAACTCATGTCTTAAAACGACGAGTCGTAATAAAGAGTAAAAAAATGTAGCTTCTTTTTATCCTTGATCTTGCGTCTTGCTTTACCCCACCCGGTTATACCCCCGGGCACTGGGTACCCATTTTAGTAGCCTTTTACGATATGCATGGGCTACAATGAGACTATTCTAATTCAGAACACAGACCCACACGGGACTAAATATTAGTTCTAGTTTATTGATTATATTTTATCGTTAATATTTAAATGTGTTAGTAATCTAAATAATTATGTCAGAATCTTTTCATTTAGTATTTTAATAAATAGATGCATACTTGATAGATGAAGTTTAAATCATAATTTGAATGTATAGAGAATTGTATATTACTGTGTCCAAAAAGTAAAAACAAATTTTCAATTTAAAATTCCCGGGGCTTATGGAATTTCATTTTTTTTTTCTTTTTTAGGTTGCTGGCACTGTCCTTGACATCTGTGTGAAATTTGACTTCAAAATATTCATTAGTGTTTGAGTTACGCTTGCCTTTGTGAGACGCTAAAACTGATTCCGGAGATTTTTGAAATGTCTGAATTAATTGAGCAAAGAACTTGCATTCAATTTTGTTTGCGGAAACGTATGGAATGTTGCAGAAGGCATTCGGTGAGCATTCCTATAACGTAAAGAAATGTTTAGAAGTGGTATAAACGTAATGTTTAGTATTATAACTTACAAAATTACCTAATTAAATTGGGATTTGGCATAGGTTAATCGTATACTTGTGAATTGTTTTGGGTGTAAAAATTGTAAAAAAAAAAATTGATGCAATTAATTGATTGCAACTCTAACAGGCTTAAATTTTATGTATATAGAAAAAGGTGTTTGTTTCAAAAAGTATAGAATAACAAAACAAGTGCATTTAAAACGAAGAAATAAATTGTATCATTCAAAATGATAGATAATTAATAACCATTAGCATATATATATATTATATAATAGCAATCTTTCAATAGAATTTTCAAATACAATAATTTTCCGCAATAAATGGATTTAAACTTATAATTAAAGAATTCATTGTTAAATTAATTTCATTATAGAGACAATTATTAACTTTTATTAATTGCTCGTATCCAATAGACGCATTTATTGAAATGCATAATTACAAAATATTTTTTTATGCTTATAGCAATGCGATATAAGCACATGAAATACAGATTTACAATCTATTGTATAATAGATTATAAACCAGTATTTAAAACCTGTATTTTTATTATTTTTCCCCATAAAATTAAATGATAATATGCCGAATTAAATTAATACAATTTGGTGACATTATAAGCTTTATATTTTACTTTCTTAATTTTTTATTTATAAAGCAATTCATGCAATCATATTAAACCATTTGAAATTTCAAACACAATAGTCAATATGTTTTAGTAATTTATTAATGTAAAACTATATTCATTGCATTTGATTTAACCATAATACATTTGATTTGACCATGGTACATTTGATTTAATTATAATATTTTTTTGTTTCTCTAGGTATAAACTTTATAATCCTTTTTAAACACCAAAGGAAAGTTAAATCTTCATTTATACATCATATATAAAAAATACAATGAAATCACATGCGAAATTACATTTAAGATAATCTCTGCATAGCAAATTTTTTAATTTCTTTCTTTTCCGAAGAAATATCTTAACACAATTCGTTAAATTACAAGTCAATTAAAAAACTTATTGAAAAAGAGTTGCAAACATGCCAAATATATATATATATATTTGGCGTGTTTGCAACTCTTTTAGTATATATATATATATATATATACTATCACGTATTTTTGTCAAATAGCTCCAAAGTTAACAGTACTTTGACTGAGCTGTGAAATCCAAATATATTTGCCTAATCAAAAGCATCTTTTATAAAACAAAATAGATTAACATTTATCGTTTCTTTTTTTATACAGATAAACGTATGTCAAATATCTGTTAGTTTATAATGTATAGGTTGAAAACTACAAGGAAATCTAGAAAAAATCTTTTAAAATAAAAAAAAAATCATCTTTTTATTTCCTATTAAAAATACTAATTAATTGAAGACATTATTTATTAATTTAAGAGTCAGTAAAACTTAAATTTTTAAAAATTAATCATTGTAATTTGTGTTTCAAACTACAAATAAAACTCACAAAATATAATTTAAGCTTTTAAATATTTTCAAGGGTTTTTTTACTCAATAATTTTTTAATTTAAAATACATTCAAAGTTTAAAATTATGCACTCAATGAACACTTGCTTTGTCAACAATGTTTATTTGATATATTATCACGTTATCACTTCTATATTATTACGTTATCACCTCTATATTATCACATTATCGCCTCTATATTGTTACGTTAGATCTATTATCACGTTATAACCTCTATATTATCACATCACCTTTATATTATCACGTTATCACCTTTATATTATCATATTATCCCCTCCATATTGTCCCGTTAGCTTTGTTCGAGTTGAAATAATTTTCGCAGATTAAATTTACAAACATTGTATTTATTTTTTAACGTCTTCAGTACATGCATATTTTTTTTTTAATTATCGCACGTCCAGTGTCAATTTGACACTAATTTTTATTAGCCAACTGCGTAACAAAACCGCTGTTAAAGTAAAACATTAAATTGCCTCAAACACTTAAAGGATCTTACATTAAAATAAACTTCTTGAGCTACCATTCCTGATATTGATAAAATGTAAGTTTCTATTCATAGGAACATTCATAAGCAATTTATGCAGATACTCTAGCTTTCCGTGGGTATAAATATTAAATAATTCTAAAATTCCTTCTGCGTGAAGATTGGTAAAACTCTACTCTTAAGGTTGGTTATTTTGGCTTCAGTGTCATAAATTACTGGTACCCGTAGTGAGCGATACTACACCCTAGGGGACTAGGGAACAATCAATAGGGGCTATAGTAACCTCAGGTGCATTTGGGGCCATTTAAAAATGCAAAGAAGGCAGTGAAAGCACGAAAAAGTACGAGAAAAGAAGAAAAATTAGAAAAACTATTCGTAGACGATTTAAAGGTAACAATTTTGGCTGTAAAAACGCATCCCTACAGTTTATCTTACTTTTAAGGGCTGTAAAATAAATGTTTTTAATTGAATTTCCTTCTTTCTATTTAGTTGCATGTAGCTTTAGTATGGTCACAAATTTGTTAACAAAACTATAAAAAGAAGGAACTGATTGCAAATAGTGAAACTCTTCCTGATTTAAGAAGGACTAAAATGGAGTCTGAGAGTAATCCTTTAATAGGAGCACGCTATGCTTATCTTTCTCTTTAAAATTATTTTTAATATTAAATGTAACTTTTAAGTTCATACTATCTTTCGTTATCTTCAATGTGTGTGAAATGCATATTATAATTATGTTTGATTTTAATTGATTCCTTAAAGAAGGTAGATTTTAGGAAAAGGGGGAGTTTGATAGGTTTTATTTCTTTTCTTTTTTTTTTTTTTTTTTTTTTTTTTTGAAAAAGAGGTGGTAGAACAAATTTGTTGGGAATCATTGACTTAAACATAAGGTAGCAGAAACTATACCTAAAGTGAAAGAAAATATTAAATGTCCTGAAACGAAGGAAGCACTTTATTTTACCCAATTCATACGTTATAACTTCCCTTTTAATAAAGCATCAATAAAAAAAAAAAAAAATAAACCATACACACACAAAAAAAAAATATTTCATTTAATGTCTTCAGAATTTTTTTTAAAAAAAAAAAGAAAAACTCTGGTTCAATTTCTTTTCTTTGCATAAGCTTGTGCAATAATTTTCTCCAAGAAATTTTAATAACAAAACTGAAAATCCTGTAATGAGTTAAAATTGTATGATATTTTATATTTGCGAAGAAATATAAAACAAAAAAAATGAAAATAATGAATAAACGACATAATTTTATAGCATATTAACAAATTTCTTAATAATAGGCCCAATATCTATTATGAGGTAAATATATTTCAAATGCGTCCTAAAGAAAATTGTCATTTATCTGAAAATATTTTATTTTCAAATTAATTCATTACATCGTCAAAATAAAACCAACAAAATATATTTTTTCTAATTCCAAAAGATCTTCATATAAAACAAAGTTCAATTTATTAAACTTATAATCTAATCGGTCGTGATGAATTGCAATAAACTTTGAAATTGTCTCAACTTTACTATTAACAATGAATTTAAGTAGCGTTACATTTTACCTTAATTTATTCTAGTCCATAATGTGTTTTTGGGTTTTTTCAAAATTAAATCAAATTTTTGTATATTATTTTAGTAACGAATTTTGTAAAAATTGTCCTAAGTTCGAGTATTGTATTAAATTTTTGTGGTACAAAACTTAATTTTTTTTTAATCTAATGCATTGCAGTGAGCTAGAAAAAAAAATAAAAAAAATCTGAAATTTTCAACAAAAAAAAATTACCCTCACAATTTGTCATTAAGAGTTAGTGTCAAATTACCAGTATTGGTAAATTACAAATGATATTCTGCATTCTGATGTTTTGATGTTTAATGAATTGTTCTTATATCACTTTTTTATCACTTCATTAACTAATTTTAGTAAATACTTTTTCAAAAAGTGAAATACACTTCCAAAATTTCAATATTTACAAGAAAAAGTTAGAACTTAAAAAAATATTGCCAATGTTGAAATTGTTTGCGATGTTATAGCATTATAAGTTAAAATCTTTAATATATTATTTTATTAACAAATTTAATTAAAAAACAATTTTAACATAAAACGTACACATATGAGTCATTCACTTCTCAGTAAAAGTCAATATTTCGACTGGAAGATTTGTGATTTATAAGAGATACGAACTTGGATCATTTTCCTAGCTGGTGTCCTTTTAAAGGTGAAGCCCGTCTAAGTGGCCGAAGAGTAATCTATGAGGATGTCTTAACGAGAAAATTACCCTTTCCTAGCAATTTGCATCGGCGACCATTTCTAGGAAGTTGAGCTGCGTAATATGATAAAGCTGTTAAAACTAAAGTGAAGATTTAGAGTGGTTTCCGTACACGAGTCTCGGTTACTTCTGGATAAATCAATATTTTTCTAAATGCACATCTAAACGAAAAGTTTCACATTAAAAAAATTTAAATCATACGTTTTTTGAAAATTAAAAAAATAAAAATTCAACATCATGTTCTTTAATATTAGATTGTTTAAGTAATAAGTTCTTTTTTATAAGATTGTTTACAATTAACAATTTGCTTTATTTGTATACCTGATATATTAAAATTAGTTGTAGATATATTTAGATATATATTTAGTTTATAAAAGCCTATTTTAAATTTATAAATATTGAGTCATTTTTTTTTACATTTTAATGCAAAATAAATGGTTTAAATATGAGCTATAACTAATTTAGGAAAATAACTAATTTAATTTTCTTATTTTAACCCCAATTTGAGTATTAAATATATTTTTAAAGGAAGCTGTTATATCGATTAATTGTATAAAAGACAATTATTATACAATAATTTATTTGCATATTAAATATGATAATGAAAGATAAATAATAAATGCCAATTAGGACAGCATAAGAAAAAGAATAAATGTCAGTTATAATAACACAAGATATAGAATAAATGTCATTTTACAAATAAATATTTTTAAAAAAATTTAATCTTTTAATAAAACATGCTGAAATTATTTTTTAAAAATTCTAAAAAAAAACTTGTCATATTGTTTAAGGGTCTTTCAAAAAAAAAAATCATAAAAGCTATAAATAATCAATAATTTCTAGTTGATCTTCCTATCTTCTCCCTACATATATTATTTTAAGAAAATTCATACTGTCTCACGATATATGAATTAACAAGAACAAATACGATAAAACACAAGCCCGATAAAAAATGTTAAATTAATCTTTTGTGTTTGTTTGCTAGTTACAATAAAGAAATAAAGTATTTCAATATAAAAACGTAGTAATTTTTCATTTAAAGGTTAAGTTTTAGTACAGTACAGTGCTTATTAACCATCAATGCTTCCGAAATTCAGCAAAAGAAATATACGGGAAGCTACATCTTGCTTCTTTATTTTCACTCTATTCACAGATAAACGAAATCCCTTCATTCCTAGTTCGTGCCTATTGACTTCTTCATTAAACTGTCTTCACAAAATCCCAATTCGGGTCCAATAAAAATAAGAACCTTTTCTTTTTCTTGGACCCAAATTAGAATACCATACTACTGTATCCAAACAGTAAGACCAATTTTCAATTAAAAATTCCCAGGGCTTGTGGAATTTCAATTTTTTTCTTTCTTAGGTTGCTGGCACTGTCCTTGATATTTGTGTGAAATTTGACTTCAAAATATTTATTATTGTTTGGGTTACGCTGAAGTTACTACGTTTGAGTTACGCTGGCTTTGTGAAACTCTAAAACTGATTTCGAAATGTCTGAATTAATTGCGCAAAGAACTTGCATTACATTTTGTTTGTAGAAACGTATAGAACGTTGCAGAAGGCATTCGGTGAGCATTCCTATATCGGTAAGAAATGTTCAGAAGTGGTATAAACAGTTCAAAGAAGGCAGAGAACGCGTTAAAGACGAAGAGTCATCTGATCGACCATCAACCCCAACCGACGAAGCTCACGTCCAAAAAATTAAAGATTTGGTGCTTGAAAACCGTTGATTTACAATTAGAGATCTTGCTGCTGATGTTGGAATTTCAAAAGGATCGATCCATTCCATTTTGGGCCTCAAACGCATCAAATCTCGATTGGTACCGAAAACACTGAATGCGTCAGCTCACACTGTATTGATTCTTCATGACTTTTTCGCCAAAAAGGAAGCCCATATAGTTCCACAACCACCGTATTCCCCCCGTGGGACTTCTGGCTATTCCTTAAACTCAAAATACCACTCCGGGGACACCGTTTTGAGTAGATTGAAATGATTCAACTTGAATCGCAGAGAGCTTTGAAGGCCATTCCTGCCGATGAATTTTTGGCAAGAATTCAGGATTGGAAAAAATGTTGGCGTAAGTGCATTGTGTCTTAAAGGTGATGAAATAAAGGAAGGTGATGAAAGTGGTGAAGGTGATGAAATAAATTTGGATGAATAAATAAAGAGTTTTTGAAAAAAAAATTGGTTTTACTTTTGAGGCACTGTAGTATAAAAACTTTATGTATTTCAATGTATTTGCTATTTTAATATATTAAAAATAATTTATGAGTGACATAATTTCAGTTTTTAAAAGAAGTTTCTAACATCAAAAATACTGTGACCCAGTGTGATTATTGAGGTGAAACTTTAAGTGTGAACCCATTAACTGCGACCATTACAGTTATTTTTTTCACGAGCAAGTAGACGTGTGGGCGTTACTGACAATGGAGGGAGTCGGTGGTATATACTTATACTCTTTGTATATAAGGGTCTCCCATCTACTGTGAGGCTAGACAGAATTTTTCCACAGTTTTTTTCCACACATCGTGTACGTTCCAAGCTGTTAACTCTGAAAATCCTCTCGGAAAGCCTTTCTTCATTGTCTGGCAGTACATTGTTCGTGTTATACATTAGTCAAACAAAAAAATAACTATTGTAAAAAAAAAAACCAAGGAAATTCTTCCATTTAATTTCATCTGTATTATCCACTACTCATTATCATTTTAATGTTCGATAATTTTGTTTCTATAAAAACCGTTTTGAGGAAAAAGAAAACGAGTAGAAAAATTAAAAATTGAACTCTTCTCGGTACGATTTGTTACGTGTTTTTTCATTGTACATCAACCTCCAAGACCAAATCAAGTTAAAATTCGATAGTGATTCAAGATAATGGTTATAAGTTTTAATTTTTTCCTTTGTTTCATCCTGTGAAAAAAATAATTACTTAATTCTTATTGCAATAACAGATAAACTTTTCAGTACACGATATTAAAATTATATTGACAGCATTACGTTCTTTTTCTTTACCATAACAAATGATAGTCTTTAATTAATACCAGTTTTTAAATTTCCCAATAAAAAAAATGAGAAATTAACTCTTTTGTGTTTCTTTGTTAGTTACAATAAGGAAATAAAATATTTCAATATAAAACAGAAGTATTTTTTTGTTTAAAGTTTGGTTCAGGCCGTATTTGACGATAGCATATTGAACTTCAGAGATGACCCTTTGAGTTTGGGAATAATGTGGGTGAATTTGTGCAGACACACAGTGAAGGTGGTAGAAAAAAGAGGATTAGAGGAAATTAGGATAATAAAGGAATTTGAGAAGCTCATGAAAGTCGCTTCAATTATTTGAATATTTTTTTTTCCAATGCAGCTGGCAAACAGACATGGACGTCTTGAGTGCCTTAAGGCAAGCGCTGCACAGACGCTATTCACTTTGCATTACCCAGGGGCGCGTGTAACTTGAAGATAAGCCACGGACGCGGAGTAACAATGCCCCCGCAATGCTCTACGATAATATTAGACCGGGATCTACGGTTTAAAGTGGATTCCGAACCACTACACACATCCATGGCACCGCCGGGACTCGAACCCGAAACCTGTGGTACCGAGCGCCAGAGCGCTAACCGCTAATATAGCATGAATGAAAGAGACCAGGGGACTGAACTAAATTATGAAGTTTGCGATCGAATGTAAGAAAATACAAAGAGTTTTTCACAATATGTTCTTGTGACGTTTCAGTGAGTGAACAACAAAAATACCCTTTTACAAAAACAATATAAATAACCGTAAGATAGGATGTAAGTAAGCAATAAAAAATCCGAAAAAATATGAATAAAATTGATAAGCGAGATACCACATAAAATTCTAATAATACGGAAAAAAATGTGTAATATGTCACAATGCAATACACACGTCATTTAAAAATATATAAATGATAAATCCAGATAGAGTACTCAAATTTTAATTAAAACTTTTAAACTGATTGATTGGAAAGATGAATGACAACCAGCAAATTAAGTGTGAGAAACTAATCGGTGAAGACAGATTTGGCAAAATTTTATGTACAATGGAAAAAAGGCTAAAAGATTTTAGAACTGATAAATTATTTCATAAAAAAAAATATTACAAAAAGGATAAGTACGTAACTAAGTAATTGGTTTCAATACAAAAGAATAACAATAAAAATTAGAAAATGCAAATTAAAAACTGATATTCATATGGTATACAATATGAAATTTTTACAAAATTAAATTAACTTAAATATACATATATATACACAAATTTAAGAAACGAGAAAATACAATACATTAAACAAAGAAACAATTCAACATTTAGTCTGGGATAATTAAATTTTAATTTTACTATATAAAATTTATCATGCTCGGAATTTTGAAAAGATACCCTTATTTTAACTTTTCATAGATTAATATTGGCTTCGTATAATTTTTTTTCCTGTGACATGATAATATTAGAGGGAAGGATGTAAAATAGCGAAAAGGGTTAACTTCATCTTCACAGGAACAAATCTTTCATGTGGAATCTTTAAAATAAGAAGTAATTATAGAAAGATGGCTTCCTTTGTGGTTCATCCAGCTGAAGATGCTAAAATGTTTTTTAATAATTCGAATGTCATTTTGAAAGGAGGTACTTATTTGACAATCTTTTCAATTCTGAGAGTGGACTTCTTACTTATAATGGATAATTTTTTAACATGCTTTGCTTGGAGAATTTATCAGCTATTTTATAACCGATATATATATATACATATGTACTTTGATCCATCCTAATATGTTTATTGGAGTGGAGAGAGTGCTGGATTTTTTCAAGATTATGTGGTCTAAGAAAATTTAAGATGTCTATTAATCCAGAAAGGTTATCTGACCATTTTGTGAGTTCAACTTATCCATCCATTCTGTGACTTTGCTCCTGTTTTTAAGAAGAAAAACGTAGTACCATCATTTGATTTGGAACCATTCGCAAAGTAAATCTCAGCATTTGTTGACAAGAGCTGAGTTTGAATATTATTTTGATTTCAGGTATTAAAAAATGTTGGATGTTATAACAATCCTGCAATTTTCTGCTTGAAGTCATCCGCTGTGATTTGAAATGTTTCCATTTGTAAATTCTTCCTCGTTATGGACACAACAGAGAATACACCTACTGATTTTAGTTTTAAAGTAACGGAGAAAAAGGCCTGAGATTATCTGAGCAGCTTACAGTTGATGTGGTTTTGTATTCTGAAGTTATACACAGAAGAAAAAAATTTGCACTGATAGCAATTTTCTTTCCATTCTAGCCGTTGGAAAGAGTGCCCAGATTGCAGTGCAGTGACTTAATACTTTTCCGAAAATCATCTTATATTAGATTCGCCTCGATTCTTCTATTGCACCCCAGGTGTTACTGGCACTCCCTCTTAAGAGATGACTTATATCTGTTGTTCTTTTACTTTATTTCCTGAGATGTTTCGCCCAATTGAGTTTTTGGTCGATGAAAAATCCCATCCTTTGATCGATCCCGGTACTTAACGAATTTTCCCCTTTTGTTGGAGAGTAAGTTACCCATTTGATAAAAAATTCTTGGGAGTTTTTCCATGACAATTCGTTTTCTATGTAGAAATAAATAGCTGATGTTTATCAATCCAAATTTTAAATATCTGTAGTGATTTATTTAAAATTTTACAAGTTCCCGTCTAGTAGGACTTTTTTCTTTTTCACAGTAAATACGAAGTCATATACAAAGGCTTCCAAATGAACTGCTGGAGGTCACTGATAATTATCCCATCGGTTACACGATTCCACATAATCAGCCTACTACAAGAACCTTGGACACACCTTTATTTTGTTCTCCTGATTTTTAAATTCTTCTTCTAAGAGTATTAAATTGTTTTTTTCTTATTTCAAGTTTTCATCTTCTGTATGCCTAATAGCATGCTTCTACGATATCATTTTTTTTTGAAGAATGGGAATAGCTTCATTTAGTTGAATCTATTCCTATCATTATTGGATAAGATTAGTAATATTAGGAGAGAGGGCGTTTTTGAATTTTTTTGTCTCCAAAATGCAGTTTTAAATCGTTTAAATATAATACTTTTGGTTGCAAAATAAATAATTATTCTTATATATTTGTGATAACTGAAAATTTTTTCTTCTAGGTCTTCCCAATTACCCTGGAGGTCAATTTTGATTCAGAGTCCAGAGTTAAGATCGGCCCACCCCTTGCTGTTTTTCTGCAAGAAGGTTGGCTGTGATTCTTTATTGTTTCATAGATGTAAGTCAATTGCTACGAAGAATTCCTCTACTAACAAGTCTCATGCGACTTTGAATTGTAACTCCAGCTAGTGTTGTGTGTATGAAGGTCTGATCCAGTTAAAGTTAAATTGCGAAATTTGATAAGTTAAATTGTTTATCTCATTTACTATTTTTTGGAGATTCTAAAAATTACAGTAAGAGGTGATTTATGGTCTGGCATATTTATTGCTATTACAGTCATGCCTGAGTTCAGAACAATTAGCAATCAAACATCCAATCAAACAACTCTATCAAAATTAATTTTTTAAGCAGATATTATTACTCTATCAAACATCCATTGTTTGATTGGATGTTTGATAGAGTAATAATATCTGCTTTTCCATTTTGGGGTAGCTAAATTTTTCAAGTTCTTGGTATCCCTTCAATTTTGTTTTTAACATAAGGTTTTTTGAGGAAAATTAAATTATTTTCAAATTCTTAACTACTTTAGATTTTGTTGTACAATGTTCAAATTAATGTCATTATAATCTTGATAATTCCAATTAAAGTGCAATATCATAGATATTAAAATATTATAAATAATTCTGGGATGTTGCAAGGTTCATTAATTGTTATTATATTTTCTAAATTTTGCGCTTTATTAATTTTTTAATTGTTTCTTTGGTCTATATATGTAAAATATATGTGATGGAATTACAAAATTATTACTTTGCTTGTAAATTATTGTTCTTTTATTTACTTCAATTTCTTTTAACCGAAAAATTTTGTCACCAACGGAATGCATTGAACCATAGTTTTTTTAAAAATTAACATCGTGGCAATTTGTACAGAATAGCTGATTACATATCCAATTATTTGAGTTAATTTTTCACAGCAAAAATAAAAGCAATGACTTTTGTTTGGGCACTGATATTGTGTATGGACTTTTTTTTATAATATGTTGATTAAAATTAGTTCTACAGTTTTCTCCTAATATTATTTGCATATATATATATATATATGCGTGCCTGCGTGTATGTGAGTGAAAATGAATTATAGATGAAATATAATTTTGTACATAGATTAAATAGAAATTCTTCAATAAAAATTGTCTAATAGTTTGAGTCAATTATATATATATATATATATATATATATATATATATATATATATATATATATATATATATTTATCACTTATATCAGTTAATTTTTCTCAGCAAAAAATGCAGTAATGACTCTTGTTTGGGCACTGATATTGTGCATAGACTTTTTTATTATATGTTGATTAAAATTAGTTCTACAGATTTCTCTTAATATTACTTACATATATATATATTTGCGTGTGTGTATGTGTGTGAAAATGAATTATAGATGAAACACAATTTTATACATAGCCTAAATAGAATTTCTTCAATAAAATTTGTCTAATAGTTTCAATTTTTGCAATTTATTTGTCATATAAGTGTAACGCAAAATTCAATCAAATTTTCAACAATTGAGAATAATACATGTAATTCCAGAGAACTCAATGATGAATCAATTCAAAATAACGCTGAAAATGCTTGGGTATACCATTAAGAAAAGGACTGTTGGATAAACTATTGTTGTTTCTCAGGGAGAGTTGTATCGTATATCAGTAGAACTTACGGTCCACTGGCGTGGGCCAGTAATGTGATACATATGAATAAATTCATGAAGGCCTAGCGACTTGAATTTCATTGCCTTCCCTTATAGACTCCAAGCCAGAATACTATTATAGGAAGAATATAAATAACGTAAAATATTATGTATTATATTATGCATAAATTTCAAACTTATCGAAAACTGAAGTGACAATTTATATAAATTTGCGCTGTTTTTTTATTCTTTTTGAATACCATTCATGTTTTGAATATAATTCGAAAGTTTTACTAGAATAAATATTATAAAAATTCAATTTCTTAAGAGTGGACAGTATCCATAAGTTAACAGTGTAATATATCAATAATAGACAGAATTGATTTACTTAATACTTTGAGAACTTGCGCTGAATTTCTCTAACTATTAGATGAGGCAGATAGACTTCAAGGCATGGATGGCAGATAGACTTCATTAAATATCTGTCCAAATTTATATTGGAGCAATCAATTTGCAAAAACGCAGCTTTTTGTGATACCAAAAAGATCTAGAAGAGTTGGGTTTGAAAAAAATTTCCCTTCTGTTCATAAAATAATTTGTCAAATTTGGAACAACAATATGCACATCCTGTGCTGACTTCCATTTTAGAGCCATCTGTGAAAATATTAATATCTAATAAGAAATCCTATTCCCAAATGTCTAGTACGTATACGTTCACCTAGTGGCTGATTAAAGTGAAATACACCCTTCTGGCATTGAATGATAATATTCGTTTGCATAAAAGAACGTTAAGTTCCAAATGATTTTGAAATGATAGATCGAAATTCCTGCTAGATCTAATCAAGAAACTGAAATATAGGAAATGTTTTTTTTTTAAATATTTATGAGGAATTTCAGTTTGTGTTAATTGTTCATGTTATTATTAAGATGTCTTTTTTAAATCTCATCCAGCATTAATGTCAAAGTCTTTAAAATACTTTATTCTGCAAAATAATGTAATGAAATAGTCTTCTGTAATTACAAAATAAAATTTATTTTACGTAATAAGTAGCAATGATTAAATCATAATATTGTTCAATGTTTCTGTTTCATTAAAAATAATATGATTTGATTTACAGAAAAGGGTACTAATCCACATTATTTTTAAATATATAATGACTGATTATTATACCTGTTATTTCATCCAACAACAGTTGTGATAATAATAATAATAATAATAAAGTGTACTTTTTTTGTGCATATCACTTGAATAGACATAATATATCAATAGAATGACAGGTGAGTAATAGATTACAAGGAACCTCATAAACAACCTGCTACTTAACAACCACATTGTTGCCTCTCCTAAACATGGCATCTTTGAGAATCAAGCTCTCCTATTTTCTTTCTAACGTCCAATATAAAGATTTTTCATCCTATATAAGGGATATACAAATGAATATAACCTTTCGCATACACAAGAAAAGTTTTAGTTTGAGTTGTTGTCGTATTTTGAATGAAGCTCAAATCCTTAATTTGTAAGGGTACCATAACGAATTATGTAATAGACTGTTCGTAGCCCTCAATTTTTTTTAAATATAAAACTTTCTATTGGTTATAGGTTTCTATGGGCTTCATTATTTTTGTTTCGGGGCTATTATATCATAATTGGGGTCTGCTTTATTTAATTATCTTGAGATGGTTATTAATTGGTGAGCTCCATTCTATAAGAATAATGGTGCCCTATGGCTTATCATAAGACACCTTCCATACATAATGATGCGCTTCATTTGATTGGGTTATTTATAGCACTTCTTAAGACTCTTGAGATTTGAATTAATTATCGGGAAGAATTTGTTTCCATCCTAATGGATTTGAAAAGATTTAGGAACTAATCCTTATTCCGTGGGACATTATTTTGCATAATCCTGCTTTAATTTTACGTACCCAGTTGATAAAACAATTGAAATAAAGATTCTGTACTTCGCAAATTCTAATTAACAATTTACATTATAATCATTTTGTATTTTGTATTAAAAATGAATTAGTGGTGTTAAAAAAACATTTTTAATGAATAAAATCATAAAAAACAAATGGAAAATAAGTAACAAATCAAAGGCAATTCTTAAAATAGTTACCATACGAAATATAAATTCTATCTAAATTGCTATTGAATTTGAAGCTGGATTATTTCACAATGGAATTATTTCGCAATGATGAGATGAACTACGTTAAATTATGCTAATTGTATAGCGTAAGTATAATTAAAAATAAAATATTGAAAAACCTAATTCAAAACATATGCATTATATATATATATAAATATCTATAAAAATTATATATATATACGAAATACGTATAATAAATTATAAAATATATATATATGTATATAATAAAGTATAATTAAAAGATATAATAATATTAAAACAAATTATTTCAAAAAAGTAATTATTTTTTTTTATTTCTTTGAATCTCTAAGCATTTAATTTTCAGTAATTTGTATTTTACATCATCGTATAATTTAAAAATTTCTTTTAATTAGAAATACAATTAGGCTTAAAAAGATTTTTATCAATCATATATATAAAATAAATACAATTATAAATTTATTATTTAAAAATTTATTCTTTATTTTATATTAAATAAAATATTAAATTTTTATGTACAAATTAATAATCTATTTAAAATTGAAAAATCATTTAATTATTAAGTATGAAAAAATTATTTCTTAATTATTATTTAGTTCTTATAATAATAATAATAATAATAATAAATAAATAATAATCATCATAATAATAATAATAAATAAATAATAATAAGAGTAATAATAATAAATACATAATAATAATAATAATAGTTAATAAATAAACAAAACAATAATTTTTTACAACGTTGAAAAATATTTCAATTAAGATCTGAATATTAATAAGTTATAAAAAAAAAATTTCTAATTTTGTGAAAAATATTTTCTGTGTTTTTAAATTTTTTTTCCATTTATTTATTTAGTTCTTATAATAATAATAATAATAATTAATAAATAAATAAATCGATAATTTTTTGTAACGCTAAAAAAATATTTCAACTTAAGACTTGACGATTAATCAGTTACAAAAATTTTAGTTCTAATTTTGTGTGAAAAATATTTTCTGCGTGTTTTAAATTATTTTCCATTTATTTATTTCTTATTTTTTCAAACAGAAGATTGAAAGAGTTATTTCTGTAATATCTTGTATATCAAAATATTTACAAACACAAAGTTTAAAAGTAATTTCAAAACTTCCTTTTGGTCAAACAAAATGTCTTGCCTTTTTTTCATTTTGCGGTATCGAGTAATAGAGTCGGTGTTGGAGAAATAATAATTTAGAAAACTCTTACTAAAAAGAAAGTATTTTAAAGTATTGCAAGCTGTTACAAGTAAACACTTTTAAAATATTGATTTCGGGGGAGAAGAAAATATGTAAAAGTTATATTCAATCTTTTTTTAATAATGAAAAGAAAAGGGTGGAATTTCAAATTATCAAACCTACTATATACGACTATAGAATAAGAACTATTAATAAGAAAACTTTTGACTATAACTTCTTTTATTTCATATGGAGTTTTTAAGAAATTTAGTGTAAAATGAAGAAGTAATTTAGTGTTCAGAAATTTAGTGTATAATTTCTGCCCATATAAATGTGAACCATTTTTTTTAATATATATTAATTTAAGAAATGAGTTAAATAAAAAATGCTTTTTAATGTACATATTTCTGGACAAATTTTAATAATAAATTTTCACGGGAAATTTAATATTAATTTAATAGATAAAATATCCAAAAAATTTATAAAGCATAAATAATTTGTGATATTTAATTTTTTTTTTTAATTTCTAAATCTTCAAAATGCAATTTTGGAAATGAATGTAATTTTTTAAATATATTTAATTTATGAAAACAAAAGCAACATTTATTTAAATACACTTATAAGGAAACGTTATTACTCTCACAACTTTAATTTTTAAGATAAGTTATATTTGAAATAACTTTTAATCTAATTGAAAAACATTATGATTATTTATATCATTTGAAAAAATAATTGATTTTTCTGTTTTACTACTATGCTAATATTTATAGAAAACCAAAGAAATTATTTTATAATAAATTTCATAGCAGCCTTATCTTTATATTATTAAAATTTATTTTTTCTTCTTCATTGGCGCAACAGCCCCATGGTGTGTCAATACCATCTGCTTACTGGCAGATTTCGAAACAAGCGATATTTTCTTTTTACAGGGTAACGTTGTCAGCTCTACGCCCAACGCTCTACAGTGGTATTACATCGGAACCTACGGTTTAAAGTGAATTCCGAACCACTACAAACATCCACGGCACCTCCGGCACTCGGACACGGAACCTTTGGCACCGAGCGCCAGAGAGCTAGTTACTCGGCGGTCAGGACCCTTAAATTTATTTGGCAATTAGAAATATTTAATTATTAAAAGTAATTTTATTTTGATGTAATTATCGAATTTATTAAAATTAATGGCTAATTTATTTCAAATGACAAATTTCGAACATTACAATATCATTAGTTTTCTTATTTCAAATTTAATGCAACAAATGTATTTCACAGTTAGAAATTTAAATTATAATGAAAATGAAATCTCTATATGCTATAGATAAATATTAGAGTAGCAAGTATTACCAAATAAATAATTATAATGGCTTTAATTTTTAAATGCTTATGTATTATTCATGTTAATTACTTTGCCTCATAAGAAACTTGTGCTAAAATAATTACCATAATTTTGCACTAATGAAGTTAATTAAATGGAATGCAATTTAATTAAAACTTATGCAGCAAAGTATCTAATTTGTTTATGTGCGATTCGGAAAATCTATTAATTATGCATAATAATCTACGAAAATTCATTGCAAACTTTGTACTCATTTAGCCTGTTTTCCTTTTGTGAGAATTTCGTTTTGAATAAAATGAAAACAATTTTGTGAAACAAACGATTAATGCAGAATAATTTTATGTCCTCATTTCTGAGAATATTTTAATGGCGGACATTTATCTGTGAAATACAAATGCAGACTTATTTATTCTAAATACTCTGTAATTGATTTTTCTTTTAAAAAATCATTTTTCTAAAAAATAAAACTAACATTCCTCTCCTTAAGTTCATAAAAATGATAAAGTCACGTCATAACATTAAATGCAATGTTTATGGTAATTATACCCAAGAATTTTCATGCAGTTTATCAGTGATATTCTGTTGTCTTAACTCTTGCGAAAAGACTCTTTTAACTCTTCCCAAGACTGAAGGCTTAGTAATTTAAATGTCATTTTTTTATATTAATTTCTTTTCTTTGTCTTATGTAATTCTCTTTTATTGTCTTTTGTCATCAATTTTGATATGGGCAAATAAAATTATCTTTGTAACATTGTGGAGCTGGGTTGTAACTGGGAGAGGTTGGGTTGAGAGTTGAGACACAGATTGGAGAACACAGATTTATTGACACATGCACAAACATCATATACATAATTAATATTTAACACATTTAACTACATACAATTATAGATTCGTGGAAGGATTCCATTTCTAATCCGAAAACCCGATACTCAGGTTTGCGTGGAAGGCGCTAAAGAAACTTCCTATCCGAATGAGAGTCTATAAACCAAATGTCACTCAGGGTTGTGCTAAATATATTCCCTCACGGGATAAGAGTTTTTCATCAAAAATACTCGACTGCGCTGTATTAAACGTTTCTCAGCAGTAGCGCCATTAGCGCTGTACTTCCTCTTCGGGTGAGAATCCCGAGACCTACTGACCACTTCCCATGAACGCCACAGGGGACGCTCTTGCAGTGCGTAAGAGGAAACACGGTTACATCTTTCTAATATAATTTGATGAATCCTAGTTTTTCTAAGCTGAATGAAAACCTTATATTAAAAATTTTTAATATAAAAATGTATAAAGTTTTATATTTTCTTTAAAAAATATACGTAATTATATAAACCGCTGGTCAAGAATAAAACAATTTGGGGTCTTTTTTATGGGTTTTTTTTAATGCTGAACCCAAAAAGGACCATTAAATCACATCATGGTGTGCTGTTATCCCACAAAACTCATCTTTATTCTATAGACGTATAAACCAAAAATTATTTGCAAAAACATCAAAATTCCAAACAATTCACTTAAATCAAATTTTTATTGAATATTTAACTTTGTTAACAATGCTTTTCTGCCCTGAATAACTACAAATAATCCGATTTCACTTGTGCATTTTTTATGAATGTCTTGATCAATAAGTGAAAAACAAGTTGAGCGTTTCCACAAAAATATGTTAACGGAAAAACAATACTAAAGGCGTTGGGATGTATACGTAATGGAATATTATTACTGTTTCCACAATTCATAAATTCAACATAATAGAAAGAGCTACTCATGAACTTTTATCTACAAATATTTAAGTAAATACAAACATTTGGATTATTATTAGGGGGCCTGATGGCCGAGTGACTAGCGCTCTGGCGCTTGGTACCACAGGTTTCGATTTCGGGTACCGGTGAAGCCATGAATGTTTGTAGTTATCCGGAATCCATTTTAAACCGTAGGTACCGGCCTAATATGACTGTAGAGTGTGGGCTGACAAACCTATCCCGTAAAAAGAAAACATCTCTCGTCTCAAATTCTACCAGTAGGCAGACAGCCTTGGCCCTCCATGGGGCTGCTGCGCCAATGAATAAGAAGTTGTGTAGTATTAGGCGCCGTAATTGTAAAAAGCGGTTAATTTTTAAGCAAGCGTCTGCTTTGCATGCCTGGAAGGGGAACTTTGTGTGTAAGAATTTATATGTGGTAACACATGGAATGCATTGCTGGTAATCCCACGTATTTTATGGGAAAATTTGATAAAGATCTTATTACTTGAAAAACAAACTTATGCGCAAATGATGGTTGTACTGCCACTACATTAGTTGCCACAGGTTTCTGATTCGTGTCCCGCAATGTCATGGATGCTTGTAGTGGTTCGGAATACCTTTTAAACCATAGGTGCCCGTTTAACAGGACTGTAGAGCATTCGCTGTAGGGCTGAGAACTCTAGCCCGTAAAAAGAAACAATCTTCTATCTCGTACTATGCCAGTAGTCAGACGGCCTTGCCCATCATGAGGCTGTTGCGCCAATGAAGAAGAATAAAGATTATTACTAGAAAATTCCTCACTATTACTAATTATTTTCCTCAACTTTCAACATCGAAATGTTTGAAAAACTAGAATTGTTAATGCATTTTTACTTAAAATTGCATTTTTCAATTCATTGCAGTTCATTGTACTGCATTAGATTTTAGCATTATATAAACCAAAAAATTAATAGCGCTTGTAGAAAAATAGTGGATGGCAAAATTAATATAAGCGATAGAATAACTGCAATTAAAATTTCCAAAAATGTAAGAAAAAAAAAGTTACAACATATATTTTAAAAAAATTCAATACTTTTTAAATCAAAAAAAGTTTTAAAAAATACTGTTTTGGTGGCCCGTGTAATTTGCTCTACAACATTATCAAAGTCTTTAAATGAATTTAATATATTTCCTTATTCTCCAAAGAATTGTTAGACAGATTATAATATTTTCTACAAGTTGAAAATCAATTACGAAAAATGATAAGGCCCCACTAAACTTGATAGTGCTTAACGCCCTATTTAACAAAATTCTTTAATGATATTCCACTCCTCAATTTTCATGCAAATTTGCAGGGTCAGTTTATTAATTTAGAACTTCACGACTTTACACTCTTCTGATAAGATGCTCTACAAGAATGGATCCTTACTAATGTGATTGTCACCCTCGCAAAGACAGTGACAACTGCTTTATTCTTGATGTATACAATTCCGGTTCCTTAATAAATTCGGGAATTTGCTTAATCCCGCTTTTCCGGAAGTGAGAGCCACGAAATTATGCACGGCTCCCAACGGATCGGAAATTCAGTAGCAAGGAATACCCAGTGATCAATTCGTGCTCAGAGATAAGTCATTTGAAACAACAAACAGAAACTGTTTTGGCATGGAACGAAAATCATTTTCTGTAGATGCTGCTAATCAGTGCTGGAATTTTCTATCGGAAGCTCACTGTTTGGAAAGAAATTATTTAATTACGAGACTAAATATGTTTAGAGTCAGAATACAATAGAAGACCATATTTATCGTTTATGAATACGATTCTGCCATATGTATTTAAATAAGAATTAAACTAATAAAATCCTAAGATATATATGTAAAGGCGGAAATTATGATGTTTGGAAGCAATTTGTATGTATGTTCATATAATGATGAATAATGATTATGATTTAAACTTCTTGAAAATTAATTTTATAAATATGTTCATAAAAGGAAATATCTATCAATAAACAAATATTTTTTTTTTATCTTTATCTGTCAAATACACACTACGTAAGCATATTAATATATAGAGAGATTTATATATATATACTTATATTCTTTTTTTCTATTTACACATATATACTTATGTATATAAAGAGAAAGAGAGAAGAAAGATAGATAGAAGGATATAGTATAGATATATATATTTATATGTATATTTAATATTATGCACATTCACATATATGTATATACATACTTAATATATATACAACACAGACAGAGTGCATGAGTATATATAAAATTAGAATTATTTTAATATAAGACATATAGGCTTTTATTTAATTTAAATAATAATAATAATAATGCTTTTTTCTATAATTTTTAAGTTAATTTTGAGAATGCAAAGAGGTGGTAAGGCACATATATTTATTTTTATATTGTAATAAGAAATATTATTTATTAATCTGTCTTTTTTTCTATTTTTAAATCATTATAAATTCCCAATAATCTTACTACAGTTAGAAAAGAGCCAGTTAAAAACAATTACTAGAATTTACGAAAAAGTTACCATAATTCTGTGCTGTTATTTATAATGATTTTTACCTTATAAAAGTTCCCATTATTAGTTAATTATTCATTTAGTATAGTATTTTCTCCAAAGTTGGTAATCTAATTGAGTTTTACTAATAGTAATAAAACATTTCGTTATTTTAATCTCATGCTTTGAAGAAGTACATCTGCCTTAAACCAAAATTGTTATGGTACTGTTTTGAATATTTTCAGCAACAAATAATTCTTCTGATGTTCTATTGCAAAAACAATCTTTTCCCATTCCAGTGAATAACTTTTATTCCAGAATTTCACAGCCTTTCAGATTTTTACTTCAAAAATATTTAAATTCCCGCAGTTTTTCCGATTCAGATTTCATGAAAATTTCCCTTCTTCAAATTTGCATAACTTAAACGCAAGGACTGGCATCTGACGTATGTGACACCCATCTCGCTGTATCGCTGTCACAAAATTTTTCACAAATCTCCATCTATGCAAAAAAGGGAGCTGTTAGAATATTGACCTTGTTTGTTTTGTCTACAATAATATTCAGAAGAACGTTCTTTTGATGCAGAACAGATTCTTAGAATGCTTTGCTGTCCTTCAAAGAAAAAAGAAATTTAAATATACTCTAAATTTATTTAATAAATATTCTTTCTCAGGGTTCTTTCATCTTTACTTTTCTTAGGGTTGCCGTTTAAAATTCTGGAAATATGCAATGTAGACATTTAGACATTCTGTTAGACATTTTTATGTATGTTTATTTATTTATATACCTAAATATAAGAATAGATTTTGATTTATTACCACATTTACTTATGGAATTAAAATTTTTTTAAACATAAAAATTATTATTTTTGATTAATTTTGGGGCTCTAAACGCAAATATGATAACAAAACTTGGTAGTTGATTCTTGTTTAGGAGATAAGGAGGTAGTCGGTTAGCAAATTAGCGACTTATATGGGAAAAGTAAGATATATAAATATGTAAATTTATATAATATAATTTGCAAATTACTAAAAAAAAGCAACATAAGTATAAAGCAACATTTACAAAAGAAGTATATTAAAATATATATTTCGTATATTGAATACATATGAAATGTGTAAATATAATATAGATATTACGTATGGAGGAAATATATGAAAAAATAAGATTTAGAAACGTTTCCAAGATATTTTTTTTTAAAACTTCAGAGCCTCTATAGAATAAATCCTTTAATGCTAATTAATATGCAGGATACTACGCCAATCTAGCTATCTGTACTGTTTCCTGCCTTGGCTCTAAAAATTAAAATGTGATGGCTATTATTGTACAAGTATAGTTGTGCAGGTTTTTTTATATGATACAGAAATTATTATAGTAAATTTACGTTTTACATAAATACGTTTTGTTTCTTAAAGACGTAATACCGCATATGTGAGTTAATTATGCTATTAGGCTGTTCGATATGAAATGGATTATTAAATTTAAAAAAAAACCACAAATTGTTTGATCATATTTAACCAAAATATGTTACACTTACGTCATTTCACTTTTATCATCGATTAAAAAGATGATTAGGTTAAGTCAATAAATCCAGTAAAATCTGTTTTGTGAACTTCGTGATTTACAAAGTATTTATATATTAAAAAGAACTTAACATGTTTAACGTAATAAATGGCAGTAGGAGAAAAGTGGGGTGAGTGAAGATTAAAAGAAAATTTTGTTGATAACAAATTGTGAAGCATTTGTTGATACAGAACATAAATTTTAACTAAAATATTTATTACTTCTATCTTCATTAATGCCTTACTTGCTGAATTTACAGTTAAAGGCATCAATAGTCAGACATGAGTTTTCAATGCTATTTATCAATCACTTTAATTTAATTAATTATCTAAATATTTACATGTAGAAGAATAAGAATAATTATTTACTTATTTTCGTTTGCTCACTAATAAATATATATATATGTATATATATTGATGACAGAAATTACAAAAATTGATATTTAGGTAATAATTCTTGCGCATTATTATTTTCTGCCAAATCTACTTATTCAGAAGTAGAATAATTTAGTGTAAATATTTTACATAAATAATTATTAATTTTAAAATATTATTATATTTTATTTTAATATTAAATTTTCTATAAAAACGCCTACATTACGCTTTTTCATCTTGGAAATGTTATGAAAATATGAAATATTTGAATGTATATGAATACGAAAATTTAAATTTGAATAATGAAATTTAAATGACCAATGCATATATATAAGAATATGAAAATATTTGCTTAAAATAAAATATCATGCACTTTTCCTTGTAAAAACAACTTATTAGTGAATATATATATATAAATAATGTGTGATAAATAGGAAATTAACAATGGGATAAATTCTATACTGGAAGTTATGAAAATGAGGAAAGTTAAAGATTATTTCATTCAAAAAGAAAAATCAAATATCAATAAAAAATTATCGTAAATTTTAAGGTATCCATACAAAGAAACAAAAGTGCTTATTAGAAACACAAAACATTTTTTGTGTGTTTAAAAGAACTAAAGATGGAAAGCGCCGGGCCATTTCTGACAGAACATCCATTTTGCTGCGTGATTAATTAAAGCCCCTGACAGTCCACAGCTGTTGCTCACCGAAGTGCTTGTTTTCTGGGTGGTAGTAGAGGCGATGGTTTATTTTTGCATTCTCAAAACAAAGCAACAATAAACATTTTACATTTAATAACATTGTATAAAAATTAGTTTTTAGAAAATTAATACTATAGATTTGGTTTCTCCAGGAAGAATAAATAATGCAAAAAGTAAAATGGATTAAATAAAATAGTATTTAAAGCAGGATAATATCTTTATATCAAAAACTACTAATTATTATTTATTTTGCAAGTTTATAATTTCTAAATGCTCGTTTCGATATTAGTGAAAACATTTCAGTAATGAAAATATATTCATTATATATTGTTACTGATTGATGATAATATTCATTACTTTCTGATGCATTATTTTACTTATAATTTGCTTGTTTGATATTAAGTTGTTTATTTGTGTGTTTGATAATAAGTTGTTTATACTAATTTCTTTAAATTTTACAATAAGTTTTTGTATCCATAAGTTAAACATTAATAAATAAGAAATTCCATGATCAAAATGTATTTTCATCTTCGTGGAAAAATATTGACGATTAACTGTTTAATTGAAATCAAAATTAAATTCCTAAATCATTATGCGAAAATGCTTGATAATTATTCCTTATTCCTTGATAAACATGCATAATTCCTTAATAAGTATGATTAATTCCTTGATAATTACGTAATATAACAATTGTCCTTTTATATTGTTAAAAAAACAGGACTCTTTCAAAAAGCAATTAGAAAAATTAAAATAAATCAATTTAGTAATATTTAAGCCTTTTTAAATATTATCCTCGAATTTGCACACGGCATAATATAAAAATTGGCCAATAAATTTATAACGAATACCTGAAAGACATTCGTTTGATTCAACAGAATTTTTTTTTCTTCATCATGCTTGATCATTAGAAAACATATCTTTGCGAACTACAGTTGTGCTCGTTCTTATCCTACAACAACATCCATGTACGGCTCAAATATAAACGAGAATCAGAAATAAGCTGCATACGATTTTAAAAATTAAAAATTATAAACAAGCAAGATGCACTTTATTGACTCTTCACCTAGAAAGCATAAACACACAAAATTAAAACATTTGTGGATAATTTATTCCACTTGAAGCTATCCATCTAGAATCCTAATTTCTTTTCTGCCAAATAATCCTCCTTTGTTCTTCAGAGTCGAAGACATTAAATATGTAAATACAAACATGGCTGATGTATTCCCATTGAAAAAAATATGTTAAGTTCATATACAAACCTTGACTTTCTTGTTGAGTGCCATTATCCCCATACGTGACCATTCAAGTGTAATGCTCCTTTTCTGATATGTCAAGGGACGCAAGCGAAACATTGCAATTTGCTTTCTAACATCGAGAAGAATGTCAGTGAATAAATCAGAAATGCTCTGATTGAAATTCAAATGCAGTGCAGTGAGAGAATAGGGAGAAAGAAAGGGGATGTAAGTATTATCCAGATGACTTTTCATTATTTTATGACATTGGGGATAACTGGTGAACAAAGGCAGAAGGTTTTAAAGTTATGGTAATGATCTAATGCATTCGTTTCCAGAATGATTCCAAATAGTATAGAAGGAAAAGGGATTAATTCATTTGCGTTTAAATGTTGATACCATTTATAAAAATTTTTTTATTCTTTGGTGTTTGTCATTTTAATATTTAAAATAAAGTAGCGAAATTGATTTTTCCTTCACGCTTTCTTATTGAACATAAATATTATCGATCATAACAACTTATAAAATATAAGATACTTTTAAAATAAATCTTTGGTTTGGTTTTTGGTCATTTTTTGCACACTTTAGGATATTTAGACAGGAACCTACAGTTTAATGTGGATTCCGAACCACTAACAAACATCCATTTGCAAAGTTTAAGTGAAATTGCTTCTTTTTTAAAAAAAAAGAATCAATGGTTTGTGCTGCTGGATTGTAGCTGGGTGAGGTTGAACTGAGACATGAGACACAGGTTCGAGAACTCACACCTTTATTGACACACGTGCAATTAAGTACAGACAATATTTAACATATTTAAAGAAGGATTCCACGAATAAGCCGAAAATAAAAACACTCGGTTTACTCTCTGCGTACGAGAAATACACTTCCTGTCCGTATGAGAGTCTGTTAGTCTGTAGGCCAAATGTTATACAACGTTATGATAAATATATTTTTCTCGGGATGAGAGATTACAAACTAAAGGTTTTTCAACAGAGGCGCGTGATTGCGCTGTACTAAATGTTTATCAGCGGTAACGCCCGTAGGACTGTACTTCCTCAGGGGGGAGAATATCGAGTCCTACTTGCCAGTCTTCTTGAATGAAACAGGGGGCGCTTTTGCAGTGCTTAGGAGGAAGCATGGTTACGTGATGATAAATAAAAAATAAGCATCAAGAGATATAAAATAACAGCCATGTCTAGTTTTATTATACGACATGAAACTAAAATTTATCAAAACTATGTTTTGCATAAATCATATGTTTATTTTTAAATAAAATTATAAAGATAGGTCTTCTAATTAATTAGGCAACATTTGAATATCTTTCTTAAAAGTTCTTTTTTATTAATCAAAGAAAAAAATAGAAAAATATTGAAAAGCTTTTATTTGGCTCAGAATTACCCTATCCTGAATATGAGATACAATATATATATATATATATATATATAAATTTATAAAGACATACAATACGTTTTTCAAGGAAAAAAAGAATTACATTAGATTTCAAAGTTTTGCATCATACTATTAATTTATTAAACAGAAAATAATTTACACATACATATAAAAGTTATTCTTATATTTAAGTTACAAATGAAATATATAGAATTTATTCTAATAGAAACTTATTTACAACATGTCATGCTTTGCTTTTTCAAAGACAGAAAAGAAAAATAAAAGAAAACAAGAAAAGATAAAAAGAAAATAAATTTCCAAAGTTCTTTAGAAATATTTTTAATATTTCTTCGTTTTATATACTTTTTTTGTGGAAATAATCACTCTTTCACCGATATTTCATATCTAAAAAAAATCAAAAAAGATCTTATTAATTTGGAAAAAATAGATAGCAGCAAATGTGTTGAAATTCTAAAAAACATTTTTTTGCATTACAAAGAAAAAAAAAAAACGTACAAAAATAACTTTTTTCTGCTTTTGCATTGGTATTCAATTCATAAAATTGTTAAAATACACATATGTTTTAACAGTGCAAATGGAATTGTAAGCATAATTATTTCTTCCTTTTTTTTCTTCGAAGGCTTTGCAAGGTATATACAAAATCTTTATTTTACAATATTTTTTTACTTTTGAAAATCTAATTTTTTATAGTAAACTAATTTTTAACACGTTAAAAAACTGTTGAATTAAAGCCATTCATAATTCATGTGAGTAACATCTAGGTAAGTTGCATACTTTGAAATTTACAGAAATTTAATATATAGTACAACATGTAATTATATAAAAATTACTTTATAGCCAATTTATGCTCCAAGCGTTAGTATATGTTTAATTGTGTCTCTTAACAATTCTATGAATCTGAAGTATAACACTAGTTCAAATACAGGTTTATCTTATGTGATGAATGATCACTTAATGCATATATAATTATGAAAGTCCTGGACAATTCTGCTTACGTCAGTAGCTGTCCCTCTGCCCAATACATCAATCTATGTTTCGAAATTTAGTAAGAGTCAATATGTTAATAACATGAGATTCTCTAAAGTTAACATAGCAGCATTGATAGAATTCCATAAATTGCCACCATCAATTTATTTTCAAGGTAGGTATTTTAAAATATTCAGTATTTTACAAAAATTAACACGCATAAAGAATCATAATTAAAATTAAAATATTGATGAATTTATATTAGTTACTATCCATGATGGTAAATTTCTAATTTTATACTTTATATTAATTTACAGTTTATGAATTTTAGATGTTTTCTATAAAAATGTTTTGTAAATTTTAAGATAATAGGTAACACTTTTGTCATTTATAGAAACAAATATGAAAAAACTACAATTAAAAAAATCAATAATTTAATAGTAAGTACGTTAATTTAATAATTGTTTGATTTATTGCATTTTATTTGTTATGGAAAAACAATCAATGCATTTATGTCAAAATTTAAAGTAATATTTTTTATTATTATCCTGATTCTAAAGTAGTGACAAACCAAGAAAGAAAGAAGCATCGAAGCATCTATAGTATTTTCAAGTGATATCAGGTTTTCAAGATGAAAACCTGGCATCACTTTAAAAACTATAGTCATCCAGTGGGTTCCTGTCCACTGTGGGGTTCCAGTCAATTAGAAAGCCGACTTCCTGGCTAAAAGGGGGGCTTTAATCACACAAAAAAATATCTCGTCCTATACCCTTCCGTTCTATCAAAAATCTCATCGAAAGATCAATTGAAGTCCGCGCTCAAGAAGACTTCTATAACCGCGTTTCCCAAAAGTCTTGGAAGAATGCCATCCCAAATCTATGTAATGGTCCAAGGCGTAGAGCAGTCGCTCGTTTCCGACTAGCCACTGGACATGACTGCCTGCGTAAACATCTTTACAGACTTAAAATTGTTCCTTCCCCGACACTCTGTGCAGCTCTGGAGAGGCTATGAACTCCACGCATCTATTTCACTGTCCAGCTCTGAACAAGACTTTTCTCGCCGAGCGATATTGGGAGGCTAGAGATATGTTAGATTAATGAATTCTGTTCAGCATGTTTTGTTCTTTTTTTTTTGTTGTTCTTTTTGTTGCTGTATCTGTTCATAATCTGCCATTAAATAAATAAAAATAAAAAAAATTCTTTCTTTTTATTTCAGTTGAAATCATGTATTTTCTTTTGCTTTCTTCAGTAAAAAATATACACAAATATATTCTCCCTCTTCAATGGTGTAACAGCTCCCTGGTAGACAAGATCGTATGCACTGGCAGATTCCGAAGCATGAGATCTTTTTCTTTTTACGGGGTAGGGGTTCCATACGCCCAACAGTCATATTACACCGAGACCTACTGTTAATGGATTCCGAACAATTACAAACGTCCATGGAACCACCCGGAATCGACCCTAAAATCTGTGGCACCGGCGCCAGACAGCTAATCGCTCGGCCAACAGGCCTACATATTTATTTAAGCAAGTATTGTTCAGAGGTGAAACTTCTACAAAGGCTTGCAAAATTAATGTTAAGAAAGCTTCAAAGAGTAAAGTATTTTAACGTAATATAATTTTTTCTTTCTAACGCAAACACTTAGACAGCTTGGTCTTGGATGCCTTAAGGCCAGCGCTGCACCGACGTTACTCACTTTGCATTACCCAGGGGGCACGTGTAACTTGAAGATAAGCCACGGACGCGGAGTAACAATGCCCCCGCAACGCTCTACCATCCTATTAGATCACGACCTACGGTTTAAAGTGGATTCCGAACCACTACAAACATCCATGGCCTCGCCGGGACTCGAACCCGAAACCTGTGGTACCGAGCGCCAGAGCGCTAGCCATTCAGGCCCTTAGCATAATATATAGATCTGTAAAATTCGACAGATATATCTTAACAATTGCGGAATTCAGGAAAAAAAACCAATGAAAGTATGTCCATTTGTAGAAAGAAAAAACATATGAATTTTATAATTAATATAATGAAGAAACAAAATAATTTAAGTATGGAACAACAACAGTACTAAAAAAAATAAAGCACTAAATACACCAATCCATCTCATGAAAGCAACCTCTAAACGATTGGTTGCTAAACTGGGTGATACTGACCACTAGGGAGCAGTGGAAGATCAAGAAAATGATAGTAGCCTTGCATGCATTTATAAGGGAGGGGGGGATTTAATAAAAATATGACGGCTGCAAAAGTATAAAGGAAATAAAATTTAGAAAAACATCAGTTCCCATGTATGCTCACAGTTTATAATATATCGGCTGTCAAATCCTCCGACAGATTTTAACAAGCAAGTACAGATAGGCGAGTGTGTCGAATTTAAAAATACTGCTGATAAAAATTAGTGCCGTTGATTGATTCTTCGAGAGCAAGTAGCACACCAGTTTCATCCATTAGCAACATTTTAATGTTATATATGTAAACATTATTTTCATATTTTTTTCCGTTATCTTGATTTTCTGTGTACAGTATGAATATCATATGGTTGGATTTAATAAACTGTTTCATAATCACAAGCTTCTAGGAGTCTTAATTACAATACTTTTTTTTTTTTTTTGGCATGATAGTGCTTAAATCTGGCGTTAAAGTGATAACATTTGGAGAAAAAGTATTTTAATAATATGATTTCTCTTGATGATAAAATTAGGATTACAATGCTTCAAGACGTATGTATATATAGATGCATAATACACTGAAGTGACAAAAGTCATGGGATACCTCTTACTATCGTGTCGGCCCTCCTTTCGCCCGGCGAAGTGCAGGAACTCGACGGACTCAACAAGTCGTTGGAAGTCTTCAGGAATATTGAGCCATGCTGTCTCGATAGACGTCCATAATTATGAAAGCGTTGATGGTGCAGGATTTTGGGCACGAACAGACCTCTCGATGATGTCCCATAAATGCTCGATGGTATTCATGTCGGCGATCTAGGTGGCCAGATCATTCGTTGGAATTGTCCAGAATGTTCTTCAAACCAATCGCGAACAGTTGTGGCCCGGTGACATGGCGCATTGTCATCCATAAAAATCCCATCGTTGTTTGGGTACATGAAGTCCATGAATGGCTGCAAGTGATCTCCAAGTAGCTGAACATAAGCATTTCCAGTCAATGTTCGGTCCAGTCGCACCAGAGGACCAAGTCCATGCCATGAAAAAACAGCCCACACCATTACGGAGCCACCACCAGCTTGAACAGTGCCTTGCTGACAGTTTGGGTCCATGGCTTCGTGGGGTCTGCGCCACACTCGAACCCTACCATCAGCTCTTACCAACTGAAATCGTGACTCATCGGACCAGGCCACGGTTTTCCATTCATCTAGGGACCAACCTATATGCTCACATGCCCACGAGAGTCGCTGCAAGCGATGTCGTTCTGTGAGTAAAGGCACTCGAGTCGGTCTTCTGCTGGAATAGCCCAAGAAAGCCAAATTTCTCCGCACAGTTCTAACAGACAAGTCCCTTGTACGTCCCACATTGATTTCTGCGGTTATTTGAAGCAGCGTTGCTAGTCTGTTAGAATTTGCGACTCTTTGCAGACGTCGCCGGTCTCGGTCGTTAAGTGCAGGCGGTCGACCACTGCGCTGTCCGTGGTGGGATGTTATGCCTGAAATTTCATACTCTCGGCACACTCTTGACACAGTGGATCTGGGAATGTTGAGTTTCCTAACGATTTCCGAAATGGCATGACCCATGCGTCTAGTTCCAACTAACATTCTGCGTTCAAAGTCTGTTAATTCCCGTCGTGCGGTCATCATCACGTCAAAACCTCTTCACATGAATAACTTGAACAGAAATGAAAGCTCTGCGAAAGCACTGCGCATTTATACCTGTTCTACGCGATGCTACTGCCATCTGAAAATTTGCATATTGCTATCCCATGACTTTTGTCACTTCAGTGTATAACTCAAAATATTTATTATATCATTCTGTTTGTTTGCTCAAAAAAGATAAATTTTCTGGGAGGGGGAGGTACTGTGTTATTTATTTATTTATTTTTTGAAAATAGAGAGGTAGAACAAATATGCTCCGGAACCACTATTTTAAGCAAACTTTGACATACGATTATTTGAGGCGGTATACTTTAAACATATCACCTTATAAGTTATTATGTTATGGCGCGATATATCACTGTCCTATCAGGGTTGTGACATTCTAGATAGAACATATTTTTGATTTTAGAAAAAGTTATTAATTTTAAAGCTATAGTGGAATCATACTGAAACAAATTAGAAATTAATTTGCCTGTGTTATAAAGAATTGGTTTAATAAAGTTTTATATTAGTTGATTCATGTTTTTTAATTGAAAATGAATTGAAATTTATTTCTGTTTTAGAGAAATTCCTATTTCAAATGTTAATAAACATTTTATTGTATTAAAGACATATTAACTGAAATCCGCAATAAACACAATATTTAATTATGTTCAAAGATGACAGCTGCAAAGAAACTTACAGTTGGTTAGCGCTCTGATATTTGGTATCACAAGATTGAAGTTGGAATCCTGGCAGTGGTGTGGGTGTTTCTTAGCGGTTCGGAATCCACGTTAAGCTGTCAGTCCCGGTCTAATTAGCCTAAAGTGTGTACAAAATGACCGTAGAGCGCAAAATAAACCAAACCTTCATTAAATGTATTAAATATTGTCTACAGTTAATTGTACATGTGAAAATAAAATTGTGATTTTTCAAACCTGTGTCTCAAGTCTCAATCCAACCACACCCAGTTACAATCCAGCTGCACAACCCACAACACTATAATAGAAAATGATTTGATTTATTTTTTTTAAAAAGAAGCAATTATCTTAAATTGTGCAAATGCATGTTTGTTAGTGGTTCTGAATCCACATTAAACTGCAGGTCCCTATTTAATTAGCCTAAAGTGTTGCAAAAAAAAAGACCAAAAACTAAACCAAAGATTTATTTTAAAAGTATCTTATATTTTATATGGTGTTATGATCGATAATATTTCTGTCTAATAATAAAAAATCAAGGAAAAATCAATTTCGCTACTTTATTTTAAATATTAAAATGACAAATACCAAAGAATAAAAAAATATTCATAAATGATATCAACATTTAAAAGCAAATGATTTAATCCCTTTTCCATCTTCACTATTTTGAATCATTCTGGAAACGAATGCATTAGATCATTACCATAAATTTACAACCTCTCGTCCTTGTTCACCAGTTATGCTCAATGTCATAAAACATAAAATAATGAAAAGCCATATGGATAATACTTACGTCCCCTTTCTTTTTCCTCCTATTCTCTCACTGCACTGCATTTGAATTTCAATCAGAGCATTTCTGATTTATTCACTGACATTCTTCTCGATGTTAGAAATAAATTGTAATGTTTCGCTCGCGTCCCTTGACATATTAGAAAAGAAGCATTACACTTGAATGGTCACGTATGGGGATAATGGCACTCAACAAGAAAGTCAAGGTTTGCATATGAACTTAACATATTTTTTTCAATGGGAATACATCAGCCATGTTTGTATTTACATATTTAATGTCTTCGACTCTGAAGAACAAAGGAGGATTATTTGGCAGAAAAGAAATTAGGATTCTAGATGGATAGCTTCTAGTGGAATAAATTATCCACAAATGTTTGAATTTTATGTCTTTATGCTTTCTAGGTGAATAGTCAATAAAGTGCATTATGATTGTTTAGAATTTTTAAATTGATTTAAATCCAATATAATTTATTGATGTTTGACAATACTTAAACAATCTTTGATAATATTCACATTATCGTTTTATTGTAATCAAGTTTAAACAAAATATTTAAATATATGATAAACTTTAGAATTTTTTTTTTTTTTTTTTTGATTTTACAAAATCTACATATTCTCTTGTTAGATTTTACAAAATCTATATAGTCAAATCTACATCATTATTGATTAGTTAAAAGTCTAAATATATTAAAACTGCTTTAACTCAAGAAATTTGATTAAATTTATTATGTAATAAATAGTTTTCAATCAAATTTTCAAATTGAATTAATTTCAATAATATTTAACAATATTTTAAATGAAAGTGCCGCAATTTTCCTCTTTTTATGCGGATCAAAACTTATTGTATATTTATTATACAACAGCAAGATATTTGATTTTTTTTAAAGAAACAATTATTCTTAAACTTTGAAAATTGTTCAGCATAATTTTTTCCCCTGCCGTTCATTATATTTTTAAAAATTTTGTTGATAAATTTATTGTTTTTAAGAATATTTACTGTATATACATTTTTATATATGAAATAATATAAGTAAATCATTCTCACTACATTTTATACATATGTATTTATACGTATAGGAATATCTTAAGTTTTTCAATACAACATATTGTGAAATGTAAACACATGCTTATGCATATTGACTTTTTCTCATATACGATACCATTCCATATCTATAGTCAATATTTTTCGAAATCGTTTCTCAGGTGAGCCCAAACCTTCAAAAGAAGGTAGGAAAATGTATTTTATATGTACTTCCGCGCACTTTAAAAGATCCTTCCTCAAACAAAACATCCACTCTCAAAGTACTTCTACTGACAACTCCAAGAATGATGAACGAATATTTTTTTTATTTACAAAAAATCGAAAAATCTTAAACGCCTTGAAAAAAAGACTGTCCATAAGATCTCAGAAAACATGGCAAACATACTTCCTCTCTGAATTCTTCAACTTCCGAATAATTTAAAATATGCAAACAATAATATAAGAAAACATAGTATAAAAATGTTTCAATTGTATTGATTTTTTTGCTTTTATTCAACGTTTTCTTTCAAAGTCTACTCTTTTGAGACGTTACATACATTTCCCATATTGACATAAAGTAAAAGAATATAGTAATATATAGGTTCAAAAGCAAAAGAAGAAACATTGAAGCAGATTGAATGTTAACCTTAAAGCAGATAAAAACTCAATTGAATTGCCCTAAAACTGTTGTTGCTTTCAATGCACTTTTATGTGAATCTCTCTCCTCAATCACAGCAATGTAGCAGACTAGGAACCTTAAGATAGCACTGACTGACTCTATAATGACTGTCACATAAAAAAGTTTTCTTTTTTCAGATAATTAGAAAATTAAATCCCTTTTTAATCATTTTTCAGATAATTAGAAAATTAAATCCCTTTTTAATCATAACTTTATAACTAATTTTTAATTATTGTATAATATAAGTTGTCGTGTGCAGGTTGAACAACCATATTGTATTTAGATGTGGTTGTATTGGGATACTTGGAGCACAAGTTGGAGAACCCACAAACACCACACACATACAATTAGAGATATACAGTATTTATATAGAGATATATACAGATATATATATATATAGAGATAGATATACATATAATTTTACATTCGATTAAGAATTCCTCTTCTAAGCAGAAAACTCGATACTCAGCTACGTGCAGAATGCTCGAAAGGTACTTCCTCTCCTGATGAGAAACTGTAGACCAACTACTGCGCTGCAAAGGGCGAAATATATTTCTTTTTGGGATGACCGACTGTAAACTAAACGTTTCTCACAGGGAGAGAAGATTGCGCTGTACTTCCTCCTGGATGAGAGTTTCGAAGCCAACTGACCATTTCTCCTGAGCGCCGCCACAGAAGGTGCTCTTGTTAGTGGGTAGGAGGAAGCATGGTTACAAAGTATAATAATTTTAGGTTCTTAAACTGAAATTCTCAGGAATATTTACTATTAATAATATTATAAAAATCATAAAAACGAATTAACTATAATATTTTAATTTGAAACCTTGTATATCAATTTACTCCGGTGTTTTAATTTTAATTTTCTTTTTATTTGACATACCATTTTCTTTTTCTTTTCTGCATCACAACTAACTCCAGCGAACTGATTTTTATGAAAGGTTAAAACATCTACTAAAGAAAGCATGTACAGAGATGAACGCCACTGTCATTCAAACATGAATAATGTAGCATTCAATATACTAATAGATCGGTTTTACTGATCAATTTGCCTAATGGATGGCTATTTTTATCTCGTACACACAATACGTAAAACCACTGGGACTCATTCAATTTGATTTAAATCATGTTAGTTTTCAGGGATATATACACAATTTTTATTCACAATTACATAAATTAGTTATAAGTTAAAATTATTAGTAGTTAATTATATTATTAGTTAGTTATTAGTTAACTAATAATTAGTAGTTATAATTATTAGTTAATATAAGTTATAATTATTAGTTAATATAAGTTATAATTATTAGTTAATATAAGTTAAAATTATTAGTATTTTAGATTCATTAGTTTATTTATCGATCAGTTGCACTTTTTATAAGCAGTGTTTGATTTTCCACTTTTGATGTATAGTGATTGAATTTGAGAATTGCACATTTATTTGTGTATCTTACGTAATGGTCTGTATTTATATAGAGATAGGAATTTTTGATTTAGTTATATATTAATTTTAATTATATTAACATTGGTGTTGGTTATTTTTATTACTTATGTGATAAGAATTTTAGTTAATGAAAGATTTGAAAGAACAACTTTAATATTAGTAATTTTGATATTTTATGATTTAATATTAAGGAATTATATTTATAATTAATTTAAAATTCAAGAATAACAAGATTTTGATAGCAATTAATCTTTAAATTAAATAAATTAAAAAATAATAAAGAAGTGGTCTTACAAATAATATTTACAGCTTAAAACTTATGAAAAGTATTTTGGTATGGAAAATAATAGTTTTTCAATAGAGGAATTTATTAATTTTTTTTTAGTTGCAATGTGTGAAATGTCAATAAATGTGTTAAGCCTACTAATATCATGATAAATTGCATTCTTCCTTAAAGACTGTGGTTCTCTAGTGAATTCACCGTTTCAAATAAGAAATAGATTCATCATTCACACACTAAAGAAGTACTTGTGGTGAAGATATTAGGCTCTAAATTTTTTGTATTATTATTATTCAATATTAGGCGTCAAATTCTGTAAAAGTGTGCTCATAAAATAAGTTTTAAAACATTCTTAAAGTATACACTACAATGTACAATTTTTGAAATAAACATTTTCATTTTTAATATTTGTTTAATGATTTGTGTAAATATCGGAATTGACCGCTTATTTAAGCTTATCTTTAGAGAAATATTGTTAAATATTGATTTTATGAGTTTGGTTTGGTTTGTCTCTCTACGGTAATTTTTGTACACTTTAGGCAAATTTGATCGGGACAGCTTAATGTGGATTCCAAACCACTAACAAACGTCTATGTCACCACCAGAATTCGAACCTGAAGCTTGTGGTAACAATGACCAGAGTACTAGCCAATTGGCCAACAAGCCGCTTGATTTTATAGGAGACGAATTTCACTGAAAACATAAGCCAAAATTTAGAAGTATGAATTAGTATAACAGATGATTAAATTAACAAAATATTTAAAATTTAAATAGGATATTGTAAATTTATATTTATATAAATATTTTAATCTATTTAGGCAATATTACCATGGAAGACAATGGAAAATTTATACCATGCTGCTGTATTTTATAACAATAGGAGATTTAAAAGTTTCAATATTGTAACTAGAATCTATTGTTGAACGAAATCCATTTATAAAATTTTAATTACGTTGAATCTAAAATGTATAATTTAAAGCAGAGAAAATTTGTGTTATAAATAAGCGATGGTTTAATTTGCATTTGTGTATGCACCATAAAGTTATAAATGTAATTAGTTTAATTAATTAATAAAATAACTTAGTTAAGGTAACAAAGGCCCAAGTAGAAATTGCAGGAAATTGATGGTTCGAATTACTTTCAAAAATTACTTTGTATACTATTATAATTATTATTATTACTATTAAAACATGTTTGTATTTAACATTATTAATTATTAAAATAATGATGCATTCATCTATTATAAATATACGGTATATCTTTTATTTATCCCATAGTAATGCGCAATGGCAGATATCTCTGCCACATTATAGTCAGAGGGTCCAAAACATCATTAATCATCTTATTCTATCTTGAACTACCCATTATTCAGCAACATAAGAATGGTGTGAACTTATGGAGAGAAGAATGCCTGACTACCCAAACCGTGTCAGTAAAAATGAAATCCAAATGATTTATGAACTCATCCGAATCTTTGGAAAACTCAGTTTAAAATGGAAAAGCTTCTTAAAATTCTAATTCTGGATATACAAAAATTTCAAAAACATTGGAAGTATTAGAAGAGCAAAATATTATTCTGCATTTATGTTTTGCTACAAATATTTCAAAGTTTTTTACAAAATTAATAGTCTTTATATTTAAAATATACATTAATTTAGTATAAAAAGTTGAAAAGGCTTTTATTAATTATAAAAATATAAAATTTCATTTTTCACTTATCTCAACATAAAAACCAAATGAAATATTTTATGACAATGTGATAAATTTAATAAATGCCATGTAAGAAAAAATATTTTATTTAAATATGTTTTTTCAGTTTGTAGTAATTGAAAAAAAATGATCGATAAAAAAATTAACTAATTTATTAAATTAAAAAAATCCCATATAATATTCAAATAATTTTAATTACTTTTATTTCGAAATTATTTTAAAATAAGTAATTTTCTATGTTCAATAGCATCTAACAACAATCTTCAATAACTATAAAATAAGGTAGAGTGCCGCATATGATATTGCCTAAATATGATATAAATAAAGTAGAGTACAGCAAATTAGTAGTCTCTGGTCTCGTCTAGTCTACTGTTTAATTTAGTCTACTCGAACAGTATACAAAATCAAGTAATTTTCTGTAAAATTTTAATAATTTAATTACGTTATTAATTAGTTGGCATTAAAAAGGTTTATATAATACACATTTATTTGAAAAATTATCTTACTTTACATTTTAAATAAAATTAATTGCCTTATCTTGCATATATTATATGCATCATATAACAGTATATACATTTCTGATAGAAATATGATAATAGAAGCATTCATAGACCTAGTCGTATCATTGCATTTTATATGTTTATATTAAATGACCATATAATAAAATGATCTTATAATAATTTATACCATTACAATAAAATTATGCAGGCTTTTGATCATATGTTGCATATGACCCTATTATTTCATTCATGACTATATTATATGATTATATAATTTTTAATTCGAAATTTAAAAAAAATTATCATTCTAACTTAGCAAGGGCATATGCAAAAACAGACATTAATTTTTTAGCTTTTAAGTTTTAAGTTCTTTAGTATTTTAGACTATTGCATTCTTATTTGCACGATTATTATTATATTATTATAATAATTATAACAATTTATAATGATTATAATAATTTATAACAATTTATAATGATTATAATAATTTATAACAATTTATAATGATTATAATAATTTATAACAGTATAATAAAATTATATTGCCATTTGGCCATATATCGCATATGACCATATACTTTAATTCATAATTATGTTAAATACATAATTTTTAATTCGAAATTTTAAAAAAAATAATTCTAACTTAGTAAGCTCGTATGCAAAAAGAGACTTTTAGTTTTTTTAACTTTTTAAGTTTCTTAGACTATTTGTTTCTTTATTGCAAATTATTAACAAAATTTATAAGACGTGCATTGAAATAACATCGAAACTCATTGAGCATTTCAGTTCACTTCAAGTGATGAAAAACTCATTACCCCTTAACTGCCAACCGCCAAGGGTTAAACTTGCCAAAGAGGGGTGATAGCACGAAGTTTTTTGCCGCCTGATGGTTTAATTAAAGCCCGCCGGTTAATTTAATAGCTTCCCACAGAAAACTTTATTCAGATGAATGGAAAAGAAAATAAAGCAGATTTTGTAGGGGAACAGTGTGCAACGAAACTTCAACTAAAGCGGATTAATCATGCAACAGGAAGAAGGAAGAAAAAGTGCTTCACAAGCCTTAATTAAAGTGTAATGTAGAATATGATTTACGCCCACTAAACGTAAACAAACAAGAATGGGAATTTTTTTTTTTCAAATCGCTGAATAATTTAATCGTTTTTTCAGGGATCAAGCCAATGCAGTTACCTATTTTAATATATGGCTTTTTTTTTTTTTTTTTTTTTTTTTTTGAAATTAATAAGGAAAATTTTATTCATTTGAATTCATGTGTTTTACCTCTCATTACCTTTCTGTTAAAAAATTTTATATGGCTAAATATGACGAACTATAAAATTAAAACTGAATCTTTCAAAAAAATCTTTTTTGTTAAAATTCAGAAACAAATTTATGCTTAAATATCAAATACTTTTTTTTAAAAAGTAAAAAAAAAAAAAAAAAATTGGACCGAAAATTAAGTATACTGAGACCTAATTAATATTTGTAATTTAGATATGAATAGCATTTTCTAAAATTTTTACTTAAACTATTATTAATATGTATTACATAAACTAATTATTAATATGTATTATCTGAACTAATTATTAATATGTATTAAAGGAACGAATTTCAATGTTATATTACATGAACTAGTTATTAATCTGTATTGTATGAATTAATTATGAAATTGTATTAAATGACCAAAACTTAATATTATATTATATGCACTAGTTATTATACTTATATGAACTAATTATTAATATGTATTAAATGAACGAATATTAATATTGTATTATATGAAATAATATTTAGCAAAAGAAAGAAAATATTTTTTCATTCTATCCAAATTAAAATTAATGTTTCTTTAAAATTTTTGTAAGTATCTGTGTCCATAAAATATTTAGGAAATTCCAAATGTAATTATTATGATAAAAATTATAATATTTAAATGTTAAATTCCAAAAACTGATATATATTTTAACATTATATTTCATTTAACTATTGCTGAATATTTATAACATATTCTTACGAGTGCACAATTCTTACGATATTATTTTAGTGTTTAGTATTTGATATATATCCTTTCCGTAATATATTCCATACAGATAATTAAAGACAAAATTTTGTTAAAACATCTTAATATAAATTACTATTTCTTAAAATGATCATTTTACTAAAAATTTGAAATTTAATGCTTTATAATAAACATTTAGGATAATGCTTGAATAATATTAATACTACATTTATATTACATTTTATTTCAGTGATAACTTATTTTTTCAATAAATATAAAGTATTTTAAAATGCATAAATTAAAACTATATTTTACGTTAATAAAAGTGTCCATCAAGTTGTATTGAAACATCTTTACCTGAACATTAATTACTGCCTGTTAGCGAAATATTTTATTGCATGATCGACTCGATTAACCAACAAAAATAATGTGATAAATTTTCTATCTAATCCAGGCTGCGAAAAGATATTAATTTAGACACAAGATTCACTAGAGCGTTAGCTAAATTTTACCTTGCTGACTGATAATGGTGATTTAACGCTGGTACAACAACTCATGATATAATTAACAACTTGGTGACCAACAACATGGTGACAAAATATGTGTCATCATTTTATATTTTTTTAAATCAGTAAATTTAAAATAATGGATAAACTTAGGAACATTTTTAAACTAAATGTTATATAGTGTGTTGATAGTAATTAATTTAATACCGAGTCAAATACACTACTAAAGATTCATTATCTTAGTTGGTAGATCCACTATCTCAACTGGATAATTAATTATCTTAATAGGAAAGTTCCTCAATGCATCAATCAAGATTGGACTTTCTTCTATCATTGTACTTTTAAACGAGTACACCCAGAGACAGAAAAATTGTACCTTCTTTCCCACCTCCTAAGGTTAAATAGAAAAACCTTCCGATTTATTGAATCGATATTCACATTACCAGTAGACAAAAAAACTTTCAATTCAGCGTCAACTATTAAGTTTCTAATCGATTTTCTATAGTTTGAATGGCCTGATGGTCCAATTGGCTAGTGATCTGGCCTTTGATATCAAAGGTTCAGGTTCGAATCCTGGCGACAGCATGGATGTTTGTTAGTGGTTCCGAATCCACTTTAAAGTGTAGATCCCGGTCTAATTATCCCAGAGTATACAAAAAATGATCGTAGAGCGACAAACCAAACCAATCTATAGTTTTGAAAACACAGTGCTCTATTTAATTGGCTAGAGATTTGGCCTTTGATATCACAGGCTTCAGGTTCGAATCCTGCTGTGGCACGGAATGTTTGTGAGTGGTTCGGAATCCACGTTAAACTGTATGTAACGGTCTAATTATCCTAGAATGTGCAAAAAACGATAGTAGAGCGACAAGCCAAACTAATCTATAGTTTTGAAAACATAATGCTTTATTTATATGGACCAGTAAAATTATTGTTAATATGTTATTGAAATTATAATCAGTACGACAAATAAAAATTGAGCATATATACTTTTGCATTTATTACCATTTAACATTTGATAAGTTCAAAATAAACTAATCTAGAAATTTTTCAAGCTATTAAAATATTACTACAAATTGTATTATCAACATTAATAAGTCTTAGAAGAACTTTTTAAGACGGAAAATGTTTTTTCACTAATCAATATAAAACGGCGATGCAAGCTTTCTCCCTTATATTGCCAAAATTTATCAAGTTTGTCTCCAAAACAGAATTGATGATAGTTAAATCTTTTGCTTAGTTATAATTAATAATGGCATTTAATTTGTGTAATAAATAATTGCTTAAATTGTATCTTGTTAATTTAATGTGATCTTTATATGTGATCTTAATATGATCTTTAATGGGATCTTAATAATTAAATGTGATGTTGTAATTTTTTTTTCGTAAATTGCAATATTCTGCACTACATTTGCGATATGTTCTTACATACATATCATATATATCATATTAAAGCTATGAAAAGAGCCGTGCAAATTATGCATCTAAACAAAGAGAAAAAAATTAGCAATAAAATAAAATTCTAACCAAAAAATAATAATCTGCTGCAGGTTACCCATAAAATTTATAATTTAATGTATGAACAAATTGCATAACCGTAATCTTAAAAAATCAAAAATATATAGAATTCCAAATCATTTTACTTTTCTGGAAAAATCTCATTTTCACTTTTAAATAAAATTGTCTTTGCTTTCACCAGATGATCATTTAGAGCAATTTTGCATTATTTAATTATATAATTATTAGCCCATGAAAGAAATTTAAATAAATATCATGCGCAAATAAGTTTGTGAAAGAAATTTAAAATTTTCGTTTAAAATAACTCGCGAAAGAAATATAAATAAACCAATAAAAATAGATCGCGAAAGAAATTTAAATCAACAATGAGAATAGATCGCGAAAGAAATTTAAATAAACCAATAGTAATAGCTCGTGAAACAAATATAAATAAACCAATAAGAATAAATTTTGAAAGAAATGTAAATAAACCCATTAGAATAAATTTTGAAAGAAATGTAAATAAACCAATACGAATAGATTGCGAAAGAAATTTAAATAAATGAATAAGAATAGATCGTGAAACAATTTTTTAAAAAAATTAACTGATAAGTTACGTTGCAAGTGGTCAGGGACATGAAAAACTCTATTCTGGAAAAGAATATCCATAATTTTATGAATAATAAATGACGCATTTAAGAGGGTTATTTGATAAAACTTTTACTATTCACATGACTTTTTTTGTGGGTATTTATATTAATATTTATAATTTTGTTGTATTTGTTGCATAAATTGAAGTTGCTGCTTAAAAAAATTGGGTAATTTGACAAAATTTTGATATTTGGTCTGCATTGTGTTGATTTTTTTTTCTTTTCTTTCATACGGTACTAAATTATTTATGATTATTTCTGAAATTTATCCTGACTTTTCCTAACTTAGATTGACATTAACGTCCTATAATCAAATTATTTGAGGATGGACAGATACAAGGACAAACTTTTGGAAGGCAAAGCACTCGTACATTAAAAAATAAATAAGGATATTAAAGCTTATTTATTTTTTAATGTAATAAAGATAATGATAAAATAAAAATAATGATCTTTATTTTAAAAAAGCTTTTTAAATTTTAACTTGTTAAATTACGAAAACTCTTGTTAAAATGTATCGTATTTTCACCTTACGCAAATGTAAATGATATTTTAATGCTGTTAAAAAAGTGTAATTCAACAAAAACTTAAAAAGCAAAATGTTTTAATTCCCATTGGTTAACGAATTTTAGTTTCAAAGTTAATAAAAATTAAACGGGATATAGATTTAAGAGATTTAAGAGATTTTAAATATTAATTTAATGTGATGGAGAACCACATAATTTCAAATGAAAAAGCCGAAAGAAAATGCCCTTTTGCTGCAAAACTTTCTTGGTCAGCAGTTGGATCGGGTGACTTCAAATAACCGCTTTTCTATAAAAGGAAATGCTGAATCCAACGTTTTTAAGTTAGGAAAAAATTCCAGGAAAAATTTGGTACTGATATGTTTCTGTGAGTGGAAAACGCTTTTCCGATATCCTATAAAATTCTATGTTCAGTAAACATTTATTGGATTTTGGATTTTTATAGAGAATTCGCCCCAAAAATAAAATCTTTACAAATAATAAAATTTATATAAGCCCTAGTTGTAAAACTAAACAAATATATTTTCTAATACTTTACATGTAGTACATGCTGAGATGCTTACACTTTATAAGAATGACTTTTTTTCCTTCTTTAAAAAAATGTTTTTTTAATACTTTTTCTTCTGAGGTTTCACAATAACTCAATTCTTGTTTTATCGCGGAAATTTTGGGGAATGTCTTTTTAGGTTCTGTAGTTGTCCAGGCCGGGCCAGATTTGCGAGTGATTAGTGCTCTGGTGCTCGGCTCTGGTGTTTCGGGTTCGGTTCTCAGCAGTGCAATGAAGGTTTGTAGTGGTTCGGAATAATTTGTAACAAATTGAACATTGTAAATAAATTATAATAAATTGAACATTGTAAATAAATTATAATAGATTGAATATTGTAAATAAATTATAATAGATTGAACATTGTAAATAAATTATAATAAATTGAACGATGTAAATAAATTGAAAATAATTCATTGTAAAAAAAAATTACAACTGATCCTACATTTTGAATAACCGTGCATTTCTGAAATTCTATAAATGAAACTTTTTTCACAATGAACTTTTTTACATTATTTTTATTATCCTCAAATTTTTAAGTGGTGCTACATCTGACCTGATAGACGAGTGACTAGCGCTCTGACCCTTGGTACCACAGGTTTCGGGCTCGAGTTTCAGCGATGAAATGAATGTTTTATAGTGGTTCGAAATCCACTTTAAGCTGTAACTCCCTGTCTAATATGACTGTTGGTCGTAAGGCTGACAATCCTACAACGCAAAATGAAATCATCTCCTGTCTCAAAATCTGCCAATAGGCAGACGGTCTTGACCTACCATGGTGCTGTTGCTCCAATGAAGATGTTGTCTAGGATCAGATGCTGTAGTTATAAAAAGAGGATAATTGTAAGCAGGCATCTACTTTGTCCTCGTTTAGTTAGGCGAACCTTATGTGTAAGAACTAATCTTTCGTAATACTGGAAATGCATTCCAGGTAAAATTGCGTATTTTAAGGCAACACTTGGAAAAGCTCTCCTTACTTGAAAAACAAGCTTATGTACCTCTTGTTGACCAATGACGGTTGGACTGCCATGAATGGGCTGTGGTTGGATTGCCAACCACATCACCTTTTACTTTAAAGTGGGATTTTCAACGGTCTTACCACGGAACCTGGTCAATGTGATTGAAGCGACTAGTTTAACAGGAAAAAAAAGTGTGAATTTTTTTTTATCCAATAGATACCTTTCATTTTGAAGTATTCTTCTTTTAACTGTAAGAGATTGAAAATTTCCAGTGAAGCTTACTATGACGATAAATCCCATTATTTTCTATATTTTAAACGTTAAAGAGTGGATTTGAAATCGCATTGTTTCCTCAAGGACATTGATATATTTGTATTTGTTCAAGGATGGGTTCCCCGAAAAATTTATTTATTCTTGCTAGTGAATGTGAAACTAAAGATGCTGCTTGTAATTAAGTTTTGAGGAATATCGTAAGGAATTTGAGTAAATTCTTTATTTTATAATTTTATACTGTTCATTTATTTTTAAATACTTGTCAATAGATTATTTCAGTTTGTTCGGCTTACTATGTTATTTATTCTCCAGTTTGTTAAAATGTAGAAAAAATAAATATCCCGGTAACTCCAGATAAATAGAAAATATATCACAGAATAAACAAAAGAAATTACAGAATAATGATTGGTTATTCCGGAATTCAGGCAAGAAATAGTGCTTTTAATAAAGGTACAAGAGGATTTGTTTTGAAAAACAATTTGGCCTAAAGATGCATTTTGAAGGGGAATCAGATTTTTCATCACCAAATGTTCCAGATTGTTCAGAATGTTTAGAAATTTAAATTGTGCGTGCATTTTGGGAGACCCAAATATTGTAATTTCTTCCTCTCACTCTATGATATACTAGCTGTTTACCCAGAGTTGCCAGGTTATTTATTTTACCTATATTTTGCGATACTGCAAAATAAATAACAGAAGATTAGAATGGGAGCTACCTGACCTAATGAATTGCCTAAAGAAGTAGAGGATATTTTAACAAAGTCCTTATTGCGAGATCACAAGTGGGCTTCACTTATGATAAACAAATATTAAAAATGCTTTTTCAAAAATTCAGTAATATCACTGGTTTTCAGACTAGATTTCAACACAGAGGATGGTTTGTATCGAGAGTTTATGAAATGATACTATCAATGTCTATAAAGAAATTAAGAGCATTTTCAGAAATCATGTAAATACATGAGGAACCCATTTTTTATTCATGTGTTTTATGGCGCAGTAAAAAATGCTGTACTCTGAACACTCAATTGATAAAAAAAATTGTGCTGGTTTGGTGAACACAGCTGATGAAACTGGCTTTGCCAATGATTCTTCTAAGTTTACTGCCATTGGACAAAAACGAGACACTTTTTACAATCCCATGTCATCATAGAGAAAATTTTAAAATCTTGGGGTCATTGTGAACAAACAAGTACGAGTTGATCAAATGATAATAAAATAAATAAGTTGATAAACTTTTACCAGGAAAGTGAATTAACAATTGAGTGGTGATTTCTTTTATCTATTGTATGCTTACAAAACTGTAAGAAAGGATATTTAAAAAATTCGTTTACATTTACTACGTTTGATTCTGCTGTTAAAATGTACAAAATTTGGAACAATCATTCAGTGCACTTATACAGAAAACAATAGAAAAGGTTCTGATGCAAGAGCTTTGAATTCAAATTTAGAAACATTGACTTGTTGCTTTTACGTCATTTGTAGAAACGGAATTTTTGCGTCCGTTTTTTATTATAACTAATATGTATATCTATACTTATTTTTATGTGTGCTTTGTAACATATTTTAAATATATAATTTTTAGATTAATTCTCTCATTTTTTGGTCTAAATTTGTTTGAAGGGTATATTTGTATACCTTTATCATTTTATTTTACTTTATTTTAATTATTTGTTTATTATTCTTATTGTTTTTAATTCATCTAACTATTTTTACTGTGGTTTGTTTTATTGCATATTAAGAATTTGTGAATATGATTTATTTTTTTAAGACTTGTGGGTACAATAGTGAAATATATATGAAGATATTGTATGCAGTTAAATGAAAGAAATATATTCAGTATATAAGGAAGTATATATTCAAAGAAATATATGTTGTTTTGTTGTTTCTTATCCCACTTGGCTGGCCAAGCCCACGAGCCCATACGTGCTCATGATTGAAGGGGAAGGAAGCAGCTTCTGTTGTGATGGAGCACCCGTAGGTAGAAGCCTGACTTTTGCTCCGTGACGCTCTTACAGTCATAGAAGACCGGGACCTACGGCTTAAAGTGGATTCCGAACCACTACAAACATCCATGGCACCGCCGGGATTCGAACCCGAAACCTGTGGCACCGAGCGCCAGATCGCTAGACACTCGGCCATTCAGGTCCCAAATTTGCCAACGGCACGCGGTGTTCCCAGGTGGTCACCCACCCAAGTACTGACCGCGCCCAATGATGCTTAACTTCGGTGATCAAACGAGAAGCGGTATATTCAGAATGGTACGGCCGTTGGCAAAGAAATATATAAGTTTCATAAGGAATTATTTAAAGTATTTTGTGTCTTATTACAGATGCTTTGGAAATTAAGTTCATTTGGGGATCTCGAAAGAATGCTATATACACTATCAGGATAATATTTTCATTTTGTAATAAAATTGAATTTATCGCAAATATTTTCTTAAATTTTAAAATTGATATATTCGATAGAAAGCTTCAATTGTAAGAAATAAAAAAATAGATTAATACTATTACTCTATAAAGATTTCAAACCATTTCTGATTCACATTTTTTTTTAACTCATTTACTAAGAGGATATTTAAATTAAAAGAAAAGAAATTAACACAAAATTTAATTAATGAGATCAATAAGAAATTATATTTATAAATTATGTTTTATATTTTGGAGTGGGGGCCTGAATGGCTAGCGTTCTGGCGCTCGGTATCATAGGTTTCGGGTTCGAGTCCTGGCGGTGTCATGGATGTTTGTAGTCGTACGGAATCCCCTTTAAACCGTAGGTCCCGGTCTAATAGGATCGTAGAGTGTTGCGGGGGCATTGTTACTCCACGTCCGTGGCTTATCTTCAAGTTACACGCGCCCCCTGGGTAATGCAAAGTGAGTAACGTCTGTGCAGCGTTGGCCTTAAGACATCCATGACCAAGCTGTCTAAGTGTTTGCCAGCTGCATTGGAAAGAAAAAAAAATATTTTGCAGTTCTGCATACAGTTTTCATTTTGATAAATCAGTAGTATAATTGAAGAAAAGTTTAAAAAAAATAATGAATATATTAACTGAAGAAATAAAAACAATTATTTTATCAATTTAAAATAATTTTTTTATTATAAGAAACATTATGCAGATATGAAATTTATGCAGTATTTAAAACTAACTTAATTAAGGAAAAAAAGTAAAAGGTTCGATACCCACTGGTGGCCAGGTTGAGCGTGGATCACAATTACTGCTTTCAGAAAAAAAATCTATATTGAATATATCCCAAAATATGTGAACATATTTCATAAAATTGAGTTGTCTAGTAGAGTTTTGTAGGTTTTCCCAATAAATACACAAATTCAAGAAAGTATTTTTAAGGTATTATCAGCATATAGGTATTTTTAAGGTATTATCAGCATATAGGTATTTTTAAGGTATTTTCAAAGTATTATCAGTAGTTATTTTCACAGTATTATCAATAAGCCTTTTTCAAGGTATTATCAGTAAGTATTTACAATCTTTCTATTTGCATAATAACAATATGCATGAGCATACTAAAAAAAAAAAAAAAATTAATTAAAATATTTAAAAACACATTTTGGGCAAATTTATTAGTTTGTATTATAAGTATTTATTTATTAAATTATATATAAAAATTATTTTATTTAATTTAATTATTCGCCTTAAACTGAAGCAACTTTTAGGATAGAAATTCCAGTTCTTTTTTTAAGCCACTTCTTAACCCCTTAACTGCCGCCGGCGTATATATACGTCTTTCCGAAGTACGATCCTTTGCATTGCGCTGCTATAAAGAAAACTGTTCCCACGGTCTTGGAATGCCACAAAATGACCTTGACAATGTTTGAAACGGATTTTATTATTTCAGAGAAAAGGGATAGGGTATTGGTAAAGGGGATGTTTCTGAAACGGTGAGTCATAGCTGTGCAGTTTTTGCTTCTGTTTCTGTTATTCTTCTTTTGCTTCCGTTTCGTCGTGAAACCAGCTATCAATGCAATGAATGTGATTTTGGTTTATGTGACTTGGTTTATAAAAAACAAGTTTAGACATTTTAAATAAATAGTTATTTCTCCTATCCTATTTTACATATGAAACAATAAAGAATTCTTGTTTTAGGAAATATCACACAGCAGATAAGTTCTAACATCTGTTTTATTACACTGTTATTCTATACTTTAAATTTAGAATTTTTGTTTTTTTTTACATTTTATTTTTTCTGTGAAAGTAAAAAGGTTTTATGTTGCAAAACGCACCTCTTTTTTTTCTCCAATACATCGCATGACTACGGGCGCCTGTATGAAAAACGGTGGCACTGGGGAGCGCATCTCGCAAGTTTTCCTCGGCAGGTAAGGGGTTAAGAAAACCCTTCTCTGCATTTAAGATAAATGAGAAAGAACAAAGACTATTTATATAGACTTGGTCTTCATAGTTAATTTTTTTCATGAGGTTTATACTTAGGAGAGAAATGAGTCTCTATTTTAGGAGACAGAGAAACAAAGAGTAGCTTAACTTAATAAAGGTAACGTCCCTTTACCGCATAAAAACTTTCAGCAGCTTATTAACAAACCAGAAAGAGATGGTGAAAACAATTACGCACCACGAGGGATTCAAGCTGCACTTTGTATCTTTTTCTTTAAGAAATAATGACTTCTGCTCTATGAAAAAAAATGGCGAATAACTTTATTATGCCGAATTAATTGACACTATAATGTTTCTGTAGCAAATTCACTGTGACTACATTTTTAGAATGTTTAAATGAATGAAGAAAGTTTTTGCTACGTCAGCAGAAGATTAATGAATTGGATGAATTTTTTTTTTTTTTTTACCTTAAGTAAAATACGTTTCATTTTTATCTTCAATGAAAATGTATACGTATCTAATGTGTTATATCCATACACATATGTATATAAGCTTAATGTTTACCTTCAATGAAAATGCATAAGTATCTTATGTGTTATATTATACACATAAGTATATAAGTTTCATTTTTACCTTCAATGAAAATATATAAATATCTTATGTGTTATATTAATACACATACTGTAGTGAATATAATCGCTTCCTTGATTTCTATTCTGTAGCATTGGGTACCACATGATTCAGGTTCGAATTCTGGCGGTGGGATGGATGTTAGTGAATGATTCGGAATCTGCATTAAACTGTAACTCCCAGTCTAAATAGCGAAAAGTGTGCAAAAAATGACCGTACAACGATAAACCAAACCACTCCTTCGATTTCTAATGCATGCAATTTTTTAACAAACTAAATCACAATTTACTTTCTTTTTGAAGAAATGGACTCTTGTAAAACAGTTCTTTTTAATTGATTGAAATTCAATTAGGGCTTGATGAAGGAATGACTAGCGCTCGGTATCATAAGTTTCGGGTTCGAGTCCCGGCAATGACATGGACGTTTGTAGGGGTTCAGAATCCATTTTAATTTGTAGGTTCCGGTCTAATACAATATTAGACCAGAACGTAGAGCTAATCGCAAAGCGCTGGGTGTAGAGCTGACAGCCCTACCCCATAAAGAGAAAACAACATCTCATGTTTCGGAATCTGCCAGTAGACAGAAAAATTAACTCATCATGGGGCTGTCGCACAATTGAAGAAGAAGTAGAAGAAAATCAAATTATCAAACAAAGCACACAAGCAAGACAAACAACAAAAGATTAGCAGATGAATTGTTAGTAAAATTGTAGTGATAAACTGGTTAAGTTCATCGCACGAGAGCAACACCTGAACTACTTCACGTGTCACTATAGGTGAAGATTGGTTTGGTTTGTCGCTCTGATGTCCTTTTGTGCACACTTTAGGCTAATTAGACGATTTAACGTGGATTTCGAACTACTATCAAACACCCATGCCACCACTAGTATTCGAACCTGAAGTACCAAAGGCCAGAGTGCTAGCCAATTGGGCAGCAGGCCGCCATTAGGTGAAGATTTTTTAATGTTTATTTGTAGGTTTTTATTTCCTTTTTTTTTTCAGCTAATTCTCCCAAAAATGCATGTTAAGCTTTCTCAGCAGTCTAGTACATTTTCTTATCCTTATCTTTTCAAGTAACTGGGAAAGGTAAGGAAACACTGTCAAACATATCGCTAATCCTTTTGCTAATCTGTCTATATTTTGATCTGTCTTTTGTCATGTACAAGTGCATTTATAACAAAAAATTAAACAATTAAAAATTTATAAACTTGCTAATTATTTAAAAATAAACAATTGTTTACATAACACAAACATTTGTGCCAATATTCTTTTTAAATGAAGTTATTATTTAGAAACATCTTTTTTATACGGATATTTACTAATTTAATTAAAAACAAATAAATATTTTCATAATTATAGGGAAGCCACAAACTCATATTTGTTATAGTTTTATAAGAGTAAATAATTCACAAGAGAAAATAAATATTTTTTTAATGTTTGATTTGATATTTTTTGGAGTAAAAATGTTTTTCTCTGGCAAATATTATTAAAATTGTTGACGCAGAAAAATAAATATTTAGATAATTCAATTTCGTGTAGCAAAATAAGTAAATACGACTTGCATGTCATATAAAAGGTAGAGAAGTTAAAAAAAAAAAGATATTGTCGTTAAATTTTTTAAAAGCAATTTTAACTTATACATATTTTTAAAAAGATATTAGACTTCCCATAGTTTAAAAAAATGATTTCAATCATATTGGGTTTTAGAATTACTTTGACAAAAAACAGCAATAGAGTTTTGGTAAAATCAGATCTTTCAGATCAGATATTTTATGAGATATTTTAGAATAAAGAAATATTTCATCTGAGAATAATCTAAATCAAATAGCAGTTAAATCTAAATTTAATTTATTAGTTTAAACTAAGGTTAAGAAACATATACGTTTCCAATTTAAAATGTCCATGATTGTTTAAACTCTTTTAGTTACTTGAAACAAAATTACATTGTATGCTACTGTTATATGTAATTGTGCCAACGGCCGTACCATGCTGAATATACCGGTTCTCGTTAGATCACCGAAGTCAAGCATCATTGGGCGCGGTCAGTACTTGGGTGGGTGACCACCTGGGAACACTGCGTGCCGTTGGCAAATTTGGGACCTGAATGGCAGAGTGTCTAGCGCTCTGGCGCTCGGTGCCACAGGTTTCGGGTTCGAATCCCGGCGGTGCCATGCATGTTTGTAGTGGTTCGGAATCCACTTTAAGCCGTAGGTCCTGGTCTCCTATGACTGTAAGAGCGTCACGGAGCAAAAGTCAGGCTTCTACCTACGGGTGCTCCATCACAACAGAAGCTGCTTCCTTCCCCTTCAATCATGAGCACGTATGGGCTCGTGGGCTTGACCAGCCAAGTGGGATAAGAAACAACAACAACAAAACATATGTAATTGTCAAAATATACCAGGAAAAAGTATATATATATATATAACTACATATATGGATAGTGAAACCCTCAATTCAATCTACGAAAAAGGTCAGAAACTACATCTGAAGGATTATTTGTACTGCTATCAATTTCAGATAGATACTTCAAACCATATACGTATGACAGCCAAGCCAAGGAGTTTTGAAGAAAAGGAGTATATCGATATAAGGGGATAATAATGCAATATTCCCGATATTAGAAGTAACTATATTATTGAAACAACGAAAGAGATCATATAGGAACCTTTTTTCACTACAGAGAAATATAAAGAAACCCTTATTTAAAAATATTTTACAATGTTACCTTTTTAACCTCAGGACTCCCAATATTCAAATGTAAATATTACTTTCTAGAGATTTTTAAAATTATTATTGTTTATATTTATCAGTTATTTGCTTTGTATTAATAATTCCAAAAGACCCATATTTACCTAAATCAGATCTAGAATGGGTTTCCGTATAAAATTAATAAAAGATAAGCTCAGCTTGAAATTTTACAAAGTAAAGGCTGACATATATCTTCAGCAGGTAAGTACGATAAATAGAATGGTAATAAAGATAAAAGGAATGGATTAAAAATATTATGCGCCTTTATTTTAAAAAAAAAATATTCAAATGAAGTAAGGTTCTTTTCTTTGTTTTGATGAAATGCATTTGCTATACAGAGATTAAAAAAATATAAGTATTTGAGTTATGAATTATGGATTATAATTATAATTTTGATTTATAGGAACTGCGAAAAAAACCCAATTTATTTTGAATTACAAAGGGTGTAACTTAGAATTATAGTAGTTTTATGTGTGACTATTATAAACATTATTTTAAATTCAATAGATGCTTTATTCATGAAATGGAAATTTAAAATTCATTGAGAACATTGAACTATATATTCATGCACTATTTTCAAATCAAATTTTTCTCTTGATTTGAATCTTGGGAATAAAATAACAAAATGAGCATATGAAGCATATGAATTTTTATATATTTTTAAAGTTAAAACTTTTTTCTTTTTAAATCGCCATTTTTTCTGTACTTAAGAAGATTGAGTTCCAAGAATTCAAATATTATCCATATCAATTATAATAAGGAGCCTAATGGCCGATTGTCTGGTGCTCGGTGCCACAGCTTTCGGGTTCGATGCTATGGACCTTCGTTTGTGGTTCGGAATTCACTTTAAACTGTAGCTCCCTGTCTAATATGACTGTAGAGCTTTGGGCCTAGGCCTGACAATCCAACCCTTTAAAAAGAAAGCATCTCAACTTTCAAAACCTGCCAGTAAGCAGACGGGCTTGGTACAAAAGGGGGCTGTTGCGCCAATAAAGAAGAAATAATAATGAATAGCTCAAATGAATCATTTAATCAAGTATAATTAACTGCAATAATCCAAGATAAGAGGCATTTAATCAGCTTAGGCATGCTTTTATTCACCTAATTCTTAAGAATAATCTATCCTTACTCGAGGGTCAGTGGCAACATGCACCGCTGGTGAGTATTAGAGCGAAGGTTCAATCCACTGACGTCTTTGTATAAACACTTCAAAAAAATACGAGGAGCCGTCATCAGACATTATTATTAAAGTTTCAATTTTCAATGATTCCACATAAAAAAGGAAGCAATTATAAATAATTGGTAGTTATTAAATGTAGTCCTATAGAATTAATTTATTTAATGTTTATATATTTGGTTATAAAATAGAAGGTCCGACTCGTGTCTCAGGGGCAACGTGTACAGCTGGGGAGCATTAGGGCTGAGACTTAATCTGCTGGCAGCTTCGGCGTAGACACGCTTTCAAGCAACGAAGAGACACGATGGCGGTTTTAATGTTCAGTATCTTGCCTCGTGAGTCGGACTACCTGTTGGGAGTTATCCGAATTTTCTTGTAAATGATACTCAAATGCGGGGTGATTTCCCTTAAAAGTCATCCAGGAAGACACTGCCCTCCTTCAGCAACACGCAGCAGAAGCCAGACTTCTATCTACGGGTGCTCCATCAAAACAGAAGTTGCCCCCTCCTTCCAAGAGGGATACGACAACAACCATATAGCTCTTTCTTCATAATCATTTTTAAAATATAACTCTTATTATAGTACATTGAAAATCAAGCTTAATTTACAAAATTATTAGCTGCTAAATCAATTAAAAAAGGATAAATCTCCTAAATGATAAATTATAACCGTAAGTAAATAGATTTTAAAGAAAATATGTACTATAAAATGAACGCTACAATTTATTGTGTAACCTATAGTTGAGAATAAAGCATTATTTATTTTTTCAATAAGTTAGTGCCAGAGTCTATTTTAATCTTACACAGACTAGAAACAGATATTCGATTTTCAATACTGAGAGAGGCGAAAAACATCAAAGTTTGGCTATTAGCATCCTGTAATTTATACAAACGGGAAAGTGTGAGATACTTCGCCTGAAGAAAACAGATTTGAAACCTCGCTGTTTGCATGAAAGGATAATGAAACCCACGAGCAACCACAACACTCAAAATGCTGGTGATAAGAAATCGATTCCTTATTTGAATTTTTAGAGATAAAACTAAATAATATTTTAAAATATTTATAAATCAAATTTATTTACATAAATTTTAAGTCGGAAATAGATAACTGTTCTTTTTAAAGATATTTACTTATATAAATATCTTTGAAAAGAATATTTATCTATTATAAAACCTATATCTATATAGGTCTTATAATAGATAATACATAATTAATAATAAAATAATATAATATTTTTCCTATTAAGACCTTATATCTTTATCTATATATAAGACCACTTAAATCCCTCACATTTTTAGTTCGTTTGTTTAAGTTAAATTTCTAGATTTTAGTTTTGTTTGTACTGATAATCGAGATCAGTTTTATAATGAGCTCAATTACGTAGTAATAGTTTTCTCTAAGTAGAATGAGAGAGAATGAAGATTTAATCCTTCTGATGATCTTAAACAATGGAGATTGTCTCTTCGACAATCCAAACGCAAATTGGATTCTTCTTCTTTTCAATACGACTCTCAAATGAAGAGCTGTTTATCTTTAAAGTGCTCCCTAATGACTCCTTCCCATTTTGTAATCTTATCATTTTTATATTGTAGTGTAGTACGAACCTTGTGTAATGTAAAATCTACTGCAATTTGGAAGTACCAGTATTCTATAAACTAATAGTAATGCTACATAATAAATTTAGGCTACATATGGAAACAATATCTTTTCTTATAAGTATAATTGCTCCTTTCTTTTTTTCCATTTATACTTTTTTTAGTTTTTTATTCGCAATTTGGAATACTAGTATTCATTAAATTGATGGTAGTGCTAGATATTGAAACACTATCTTTCATTATAAGCATAATTTCTCTTTCATTTCTTTCTTCCATTAATATTTGTTCTAATTTTTTATTCATAATTGGGAAGTACCACTATTCAATAAATGGATCATAATGCTACAAATTGAAGCACTATCCTTCCTCATAATCATAATTTCTCCTTTGAATTCTTTTTCTTCTATACTTTTTCTAATTATTTATTCACAACTGGAAAGTATCAGTATTCAATAAATTGATGGTAATGCTGCATGTTGAAACACTATTTATCATCATAAGCATAATTTTTCCTTTAAATTTTTTTTATAATTTATACATTTTCTGATTTTTTTATTCACAGTTGGGAAGCACCAATTTACAATAAATTGATGATAATTTTATTATATTTTTATCTGCATATATATATATATATTATCATATTATATTATTATCTACATATATATATATATATATATATATATATTATATTATTATCTACTTATTGAAATGCTATCTTACATTATAAGCATAATTTCTCTTTTGAATTTTTTTTATTTACACTTTCTCTAATTTTTTTATTTAACTTTTTTAAAATTCAACATATAGCACATTTTAAATATCATTTACATGATGATTTCTATTACAAAAAATTTTTTTTAAGTCTACACCTTTTTAATTATAAATGCACGTGCATGAGAATGGAACATTGAGCTTATAATGTCTAGTAGAAGTAGCTTTTAGAAATCGTCAGACAACAAAACAACGAAAGACAAAACACTAAACTCACTCATGTCGTATGATATACTACTTTATTATTCTCCTGATACGGCCATTAGTTCAAACATAACCTGCAACTGCTTGTCAATTAGTATCCAGACACTCATTACAATTTTTAAACGTCCATAACATCTATATCTCTGAGGAGGTATTATTGAAACCAAAAGGCTTTGTTCCAGTTTCTTAATCATAAATTGTAGTTCCATGTTTATTGAAATTTTGTTTCAAGAGTTTTGTAATGGATAAAATGTACATTATGGAAATATCATGGGGAAAGGAATGAATTAAGGAAAGCTATTTTTAATGGAAATTTATCAAAAGACATTTATTCAGACGGATTTACTGTACATAGGAATATATCATTTCAAGGAATATTAAACATAAATATGTATTTAATTTTATCCATAAATCTTTCAAAATTTATTTCACTGGATACAACTATATTGGGACGCATTTATTCATATAAGGTTTATTTTATTGAAATATTTTAATTGATTGATAGTTAGGGTATTATTCAAGAAATTCCATATTATTAATATTTCAAAATCATAAAAAATACTTTTAACAAACTATGAAGACTTTGTTAGAAATGGCTACTTATATAAAATGAAAATTGTCAGTTCAATATAATTTAAATACTTCAATGACTTGCTATGCATTTAAATAGTAATGAAACAATACAGTTAAACAATTTCATTTCATATAGGTTCTCAATAAATTCCTGTGTAAATTATCTTTGTATTTTGATAAAAAATGTGTATTCCTCAAAAAAGAAGTGGACGTTATAGAATTATTAATTACTAAGAAATGGGCATTATGGAATTTTTAATTAGTAAGAGAAGAAGAGAGTTGAAAATTTTCCTTCCCATGCAGGTTCTCAATAAATTCCTGAATAAATTATCTTTGTATTTTGATTAAAAGAAAACGTGAATTACTTTAAAAAAGAAGTGGACATTACAGAATTATTAATTAGTAAGAAATGGGCATTATAGAATTATTAATTAGTAAGAAATGGACATTATGGAATTTTAAATTAGTAAGAGAAGAAGAGAGTTGAAAATTTTCCTTCTCATGCAGGTTCTCAATAAGTTCCTGAATAAATTATCTTTGTATTTTGATTAAAAGAAAACGTGAATTACTTAAAAAAAGAAGTGGACATTACAGAATTATTAATTAGTAAGAAATGGGCATTATAGAATTATTAATTAGTAAGAAATGGAATTTTATTATGGAAGTTGAAAATTTTCCTTCTCATTTAAAATTAGTAAGAGAAGAAGAGAGTTGAAAATTTTCCTTGGAATTTTTAATCAGTGAAAATTTTCCTTCTCATGCAGGTTCTCAATAAATTCCTGAATAAATTATCTTTGTATTTTGATTAAAAGAAAACGTGAATTACTTAAAAAAGAAGTGGACATTACAGAATTATTAATTAGTAAGAAATGGGCATTATAGAATTATTAATTAGTAAGAAATGGACATTCAGAATTTTAAATTGGGCATTATAGAATTATAATTATCTTTGTATTTTGATTAAAAGAAAAGAAATGGACATTATGGAATTTTAAATTAGTAAGAAATGGACATAATGGGCATTATGGAATTTTGTGGGTATTATGGAATTTTTAATCAACAGATTGGTGCATCATAGGCATAAGCTATACTTTATATGTTTCCATCAATAGAAATAATGTTGGAAAAATATGGAATCTAATATTGGTCAATCAATTTTCAAATAAATTGTCTTTAATATTTCACCATAGATGCATAGATGCACTTTAGTCAGTAACATATTTTCTTTATAAAATGATACTTTAAATCGTATATGTAACAAAGGTTTAAACATATAAATATTCTGTGTTCAAGCAAATAATTTTAGAAGTGTTAACATTATCATATTTGGATGTTCAACTCTTGTTTTAGTTGAATGATTTGCACTGTAAAGATTTGATATTAATGAAAAATATTTAAAATGAAGGGATTATGACGAAGTTTGAAATATGCTTCGATTTAACATGGAGTATTGGAAGAATAAGTAATATTTCTCGTTTATTTACTACATGAACTTTAATTTGCAGTTTTGTGATATATGATTTTTCATTTCTGGGTGAGAATTATTTATTGACTTTTATTATGATTAATTTGAGATATCATTTATTTAAAAAGTGTTTACTAAATTTCTTATGTCCCAAATTTTTTTGTGATAATAAATTATGAATTCAAGTTTTATCTACATCGTATTTCAAACCGAATACATTTTTTACCTTAAAATTTCTGAGGCATATATTTTTTCAATTGGTTGACCAACTTCTAATAATTCTTATTCTGAAAATTAATATGTGAAATGTCAAAATTAATAGACATTATATTAGATAATTTTTAGCCTTCACTTAGAGAGTTAAAATTGCTTTCCAATCAATAGCTGGAAAAACAAAGAACTAGCTAAGATTGGAATTTAGTCTCAGAATAAAATAAAAAGAGATATTGATTTTTTCGTATCGGAAAAGAATTGTTGTTTTTTTATCTCTGTCTTAGAGAATCAAAATGGAGTTCCCCATGAAATTAAACATTCGAAAGAAGTTAATTTAAAGAATTGACAGCTGAGTCAGACAGAAAAAAAAATTCAAATAGTAGTTTTCTCTTGGATTTAACAATTGTTCAGTAAAGAAATTAAGTGAAAAAACACATGCAATCAATGTCATTCGATGCATATTAAACATTTAAAAATGCTAATTTTCTTTACTATAAATATATTAACCGTTAATTAAATATGCCCTAAATTAATTATATAATAATTATTAATTATATTAAATACTTAAAAATTTAATTTTATTTAATAAAAATATCTTAAATTTTAATTAAACAGTTAATTTTATTTAATAAAATTAACGGTTTATTAATGTCCTTAATTTTGTATAATAAAAATTGAGTAATTGTAAATAATAATGAACTGTGGTTAAAAGATAACCTTTCTGTGTATTAAAGCAATAAAAATGAAGTATAAACGACAATAAAAGTAAATTATTATGAAACTAAATTTTATAATTCAATAATTATAATTTTTTAATTGTTTTTAGATGGGAATGTCTTATAAAGTTAAGAATTTTTATTTAAATTTCTCATTTGATTTATATTTCTAGACATACAATTTTAATCAAAAATTCCATTGCAAATGTTATCAACAGTTTTTGAAAGTATTTGAATACTGTACTATAATTTCTTAAGATCCTACTTATTCTTAAAATGCAATATATTCTAATTAAAATATAAAAATACGTTATATTATAAATAAAATTCAATATATAATTCGTATTCTTAAAATTCAGTATATTTTTAATATCTTTTCTAATTTTTATAAAAAATGATAAGAGTGAAATATTATTGATCCAGTTATAAAAGATATTATAGACATATTTTCTTTCCAAATATAGATTGCAGGTATAATTTCCTAAAACTTCTTATTTTCAAGCATTTAAACTTCTTATTTTCAAAAGAATATTTAGAATATTTTAAATAGTAGATTACAAAACAATTTAATGTGTGAATTTGTCTTGTATATAAGATTTATTTCTACTACAATATTTTACAATTTCTTTTGATCTGTAAATTATTTACATGCTATGGTAAATGTTTTAGAGGTAATAGTTTATGCAAATCTTATAAAAAGAAGCAGAAGAAAATAAAAGCAAATACAATAATATTAAAAACATATAAGCATTTAACTAATTATTGTGACTTCAGTTTTAAGAGGCAAGTAAATTGTCATAAATCATTGGAACCAATAATAAACGTTTTAGTATGTTCTAGAAATTTTTTGTCGATCATAGGATTATTAATGTAACAAATGTAATTGAAAAGTTAAATAAGAACAAAACATATCGTAGCATTCTTTCTCACGAGAAGAGTTTCCGCTTTTCATTCCCAGGAGAGAGGAATGCATATTTGAAAAATATATATTAAACTAATCACTCAAATTTGACAGCAGACGAGCTTTATTGTGGGTACTTTTATTACATGCAATTAGAGTTTTATATTAATGAGAACGTCCTGTCACTCAGATCTGATACTAGATATTTGGTATCATGTATAATGAGGGAATTAACGAATGCGACCTTCACAGGTCGAAACAATTACAGTTTGAATATCAACAATTGATATATCATGAGTTGTTCCATCTTGATTGATGATAGACCACGAGCTGAGAAATGTCTACTCAAATGAGAAGTGAGGGATGCTCACCTCCCCTTGTCTTAAAAGGATATTTTTGATGATGAAAAAGAGAGAGAGAGAGAGTTCTGCGACGAATCGATTGGAAATGTTTTTTTTTTCTTTTTTTCTCTGAAGTGACTGAATATGCCGGAGTTTTCCGCCTGTTTTCAAAGTGACCCCTTTTTGCTTTCGGGAATTACACCGTGTGATTATTAAGATCTGTCAAAGACAAGGTGTTTAGATTCATCGTAAACTCGAGAACAGAATTTCCAAACACAGAGTAAGCTGCATTTGTGTACTTAATTTATATACTTAATTTTCATTTTTTGTGAATAGAATTCTGTATATATGTGTATAAATATTTGTAAATAAAATTTAAATTGTTATATGAACATAAAGTACCATCTTTGAAACCGTTAAAAGTTTCAATTATACTACTGATGACATTATTAATATCATAACTACATAAATATCATTTACATAACATCAAGAGACTCGATTGAATAAATTTATAAATTAATTTTAAAAATTATAAAAACTAGACGTGAATAATGACTATTTTTAAAATAAGTTTACAAATACAAACTTAATACAAATATAATTTTATCAGCTGAACAATTTTTTTTTAAATGTATATAAAAAAAAATTTTAAAAAGAATTCAATGAATAGAATAAAATAATAATAATTACCAAAAAAAAATACAAAAAATAAACGTTCAAATAATTAAAAAGGCATTTAAAAAATTAAGTTTACAAGTACTGACTTGACATTTAATTACTGTGGCTAAAAATTAAAAAAAAAATCAACTGTAACAATTTAAAAAAATATATATAACAATTTTTAAAAAATCGATACATTTTTTAAATAAATTTCAACATACAAATTACTTTGCACGGATCAACTGTATAATATAATTATCTTAAAAACAATTTTGTTCACGAAATATAAAATAAATATTATTAATGTTTTATATTGTATCCAGAAATATCTTAACATGTCAGTTTTTATGTTTTCTTGACAAAATATAATTGCACAAGCTATAAAAAACAATAGAAATTAACCATATGAAAATAAAAAATCTCAAATTTCCTTCATCCACTTATATCCGCAGCTTACCCAATGAGTTTAACACTGTGTTAACATAAAAATTATTTTATATAGTGGTGTTGATTTTATGTTATTACTTATTCCAATATAGATTTCTTGGAGTTTGTGGAAGCATCATAACTGTAACTTTTTGTTATTGGCAAATAACGTTGGGAATCTGGCCATTTTTGGGATGTTCGCAAAACACATTACTTTTATCATATGTGAACTTATTACGCCACAGCCAGTGGGAAAAGAGCAATATGTTTGCTATAAAATGCACTTGGAAGATCATAAGTGTCAGTTTGGTAGGACATGGGAAGCATTTCTGAAGTTTCTTCCGGAAAAGTAATTTCTAAATGGGTATTTTTTAAACAGCATTACATAAAATTATCTGCTTAAATTTTCATTGGTTTAAATAACTTAAAATGGTTGGTATAAATAAATAAAGAGTTTTACTTATTTATTATTAAGTAATTACAATATTTGAAATAATTAGTGCATAACTAATAACTCTTAAAAAAATTAGATTAATTAAACTCTTCATTTAAAACATTCTTAATGAAGTTTTATAAAACTTATTTGCTAAAATTTTACAATACAATTATTCGAAAAATTTATTCATTAATAATTAGTTCTGTGATACAGAACCCTTAGGTAGAAGTCTGACTTGGCTCAGAGTCGCTAAAGAAGGAGGGCAGTGCCTTCCGGGGCGACTTTTAGGAGGAACTACCTCGTATTTAAACTATTGTGTGGGAGAAATCCCCCAAGGACTCCCATCAGACACTATGAATAACAAGGCAAGATGCTGAACATAACAAATGTCATCGAGTCTGCTTTTTTTTAACAATTTAAACAATGGCGACATCAGATTGAACATCAGTCCTAATGTTTACCAGCGGTGCACGTTACAACTGAGCCAAAAGTCGGGCTATCCACAACAAGTATGAGATATAAACCATCCTCTACCTTTGCATTACAAAATAAGTATAATAAAAGTAAGTAACGAACAATAGTACAAATAATTTTACTAAATTGCACGCATAAAACTGCATGTACATTATAAAGGAAATCAAAATTGGAGAGGAATTCGATTAATTTAGATAAAGTACCAAAAATAAGTATTTTTAATTAAAACATATATAAGAATTATCTACCAATTTAAGACTCTAGTTTATATATATATATATATATGTGTGTGTGTGTCTGTATATATATATATATTAATTAATCACATTTTAAATTAACTTAATAAAAGAAAAAGAAAATAAAGGCTGTGTTATTATAAATCATATACAAAACAGTCTGTTTAAAATAAATGAATCACTTAAATAACAATGAAGTTATTCACTGCTATTTAAATAAAAACATTCATACGAAAAACAAAAAGCATACTCGCAGAAATTAAATGTAATTGTTTGTAATAACCATACATAAAGGAAGAAAATAAATTTAAAAGAAGTTATTATTCCACGCGATGAAAGCAGTTAGGGTAATATAAAATAAACTCTTAAAATAACAACTTATTTATTATGAATACACACACCAAAAAAAAATGTAAAACTCAAATTAAATTTAGATACAATGTCTTAAATATGTAAAAGGCATTTATCAAGCTTGTTTATACTCATGACAAAATTTTGATGCTTAAGGCCAATAAATGCAAAATATCACGATATCTAGCACAAATACTTGCATGGAAAATTTTTCTTGACAGAATTAAGATACTTTTGTTTTGATAGCACAATTTAAACATCCGTTCTTTTGAAGAACATAAACTTTCCTGGTAGTCAAATTACATACTTGAAAGCCTGTAAAAAAGCACAAAATTTGTATTTCTTGAACGAGTATTGCTCAAGGCTGTTCAAAACTAAAGACAGTTTCCAAGAAGAGCATTAAAGACAGAAGGGGTAATTTTAAAAATCCATGGCAAGGTAAATGTAAATAGAGGAAGTAGGAAATTGCTGAGCATTATACCTTAAGGGAAATGATTCTTCTTCATTTCGTATTGTAGAAGGTTTCATCATTGCTTTGAAATTTAAACATCACATTTAAAAAAGTTTTATGCATTATTGACGTTTCAATGGCAGACAACAAACGCATTGAAGATAGTTATGATTGTAATATATATAATTAAAATTCATATTTAATTTCAAATTTTCCATTTATGTGACTAAAACTGGTTAACGTATACAGTTTTTAAAATTGGCTATAATTTGGTAAAAATTACTATCTGTAAATATTCTCATATAATTATGTGCAATATTTTTATAATAATTATCAGGGATTGTTATACTGTAACCGTGCTTCACACAATGCCAATAGCGCTCCCCTGTGGCATTTAAGAGAAATGGTCATTCGGCCTCGAGACTCTCACCCAAGAGGAAATACAGCTCAGCTTGCGCTTCCGTTGAGAAACGTTTAGTTTATAATCTCTTATCCAGAGAGGAAATATATTTAGCGAATCCCAGCGCATTAGTTGATCTACAGACTTTCACCCGGACATTAAGTAAATTTCGCGCACCCTATGCGTATCCTGTTTCGGATTTTCGGCTCAGATGTGGATTCCTTCCACAAATCTATAATTATCTATCTTTAAATGTGTTAAATATTGTGTATCTCTAATTGTATTTGTGTGGTGTTTATGCTTGTGAATTCAAAGTTGTGAGTTCTCTAACCTGTGCCTCAAGTATCTCAAACCCAACCACCCAGTTGAAATCTGGTTGCCCAACCTGCACACTACAATACTAAATAAGTATTCTATACTAAGTTTTTTTTTTATTCTTGTTGTAGGATTTTCAATTGAAATTATTAAAAAGCATGTCTAAAAGGTACAATTATTACCTTTGTATATTATGAAGCATGACTATTGTACTACTATTATTATGAAGCATGACTATTGTATATTAACTACATTATTGGTGGAAAATAATTGAGTGTTTGTAACATTTTAGTATAAATTTTATTATTTCGAAATTTTATAAGAATTTTATTTCTTTTTAATATATCCAATTCACAACTTATAGGAATATTATGTTTAAAAAATATATAATTAATGGGAATGGATATGATAGTGTATTCATACAAAAATTTTTAAATTCATAAAATTTCATAATTCTGTTTTTAGTATAAGTTAATTTAATTGTGAAAAAAATAATCACTTTGCTTCATTAAAAACCTATTTCAAAGCGTAGTCGCTGAAATGGAAAAAAATTTTGTTTAAAAAAAAACTTTAGAACATTAAAAACAACTCGTGAAAATAAGTAATTCAACGAATATCAACATTTTTATGTTTTAAAAAAAGTTTTGGATAATATTAAAGTAAATACAGAAGAAAAGATTACATAAAAATTCTGTTTTATTTTAACAAAGGGTATTAAGGAAATATTTTCAAAAAAAAAGTTTACAAAACTGTCAAGGTATGACAGCCTGAAGCTTTATTTTGCTTTTATTATTTTTTAAACACTGTTATTTATCTTTTACTGTTTTTTATAGGTTTAGCTAAAATTATATTTTTATTGCACTTCATTTTTTTGCAACCTTTAATCATTAGTTTGATAACATTTTGAGTAAAGTATCCCCGTTATTGTACCTATGCAGCAATAAAATTATACATCTAGTATTTCTGTCATCCTTTAATTTAATAGTTAAGACATATCAGTTTCATAAATTATACGAATTCAGCATCAAAACATTCAATTAGTGTGGAATTGTTACCCATAATGTGTAACCAAAACGGGAACCAGTTATTAGATCAATCAGGATTTAGCTGTTCAAGTAAATACAAAGAGGGTTATAAATGAAAAAAGGTGTCATTTTAAGTCTGTGAATATATAAATAACGGGAAATAACGGAAACTTACTATATCTTTGCTATCGATAATTTGATTTTTTTAGCCAGTAAATGATGATTGTTATTTTTTCTTAGTATGAACATCAATGGAAAATATAATTATTCTAATAATAATAGTTTGTGAAGACGAAAATTTAAAAAAAATATCAATATTGAAGTATTAGTAATAATAATGAGAAAAATAAAGAAAGAAAGAGCTTGGAATAAATATGATTAAAATATATGACTTTATTATGTTTATCTAAGCAATATAATTCAAAAAATTATATCAATTGCAAAAGATGTACATAAAACTGAGTTTGTAAGGAATCTTAGTTTTAAGGGAAAAAAAGGGAGTTATTTAGAAAAATTATTATGTTGCTTTTCAAGTAAATACAAAGGAGGTTATAAATGAAACAAAATAAAATTGTCATTTTAAGTTAGTGGATATATTGCAAAAACGACGAAAGTTTAGTATATTTTTGGTATCGATATTTTGATTTTTTTCCCCAGTAAATGATAATTCTTATTTTTTTCTTAGTATGAATATCAATTGAAAATATTTTCTAATCTTAATAGTTAATGAAGAGAAAAAGTTTCAAAAAAATATCAGTATCGAAGTATGAGTGATAATGAGGAAAATAAAAACGAAACATCATGGAAAAAAAATATGATGAAACCATATTACTATATTATGATTGTCTATAGAATATGATTCAAAAAAACGATATTAAATTACAAAAAATGTACATAAAACAAAATTTTAAAATTTCTTGGTCTTAACAATGTCAAATACTAATTTTAATTTAAAGATATTAGTAAGGATCCACCATGCCTTTCCAGAAACAAACTATATAGCGAACGGGGAAGAAGAATTCAAGGTTGATAGATCTTTTTTTTTCAAGGTCTTTTTTTTTACCCCTGCATTAAACCTTGGTCTTTGCACGGTTTTTTCCCATTCTAACCGAGGATTGGAGAGACAGAGAGAGGGAAAAAAGGGAGTGGACAGCCGAGTGAAGAGTGCTAGGCAGTACGGAAGGTACAAGACCTTTAAACAAACTTTCCTTTAAGATGATTTTATAAATATATACACCATGTTTTCTTTTATGTGTTATGTGCTACAATTGCGCTATACAGTTTTTTAAATTTTAAATAAATATAACAGCTAAACGCCTAATTTATTATTTAAAGAAATAATTCAGTTTCTACCATGAAACAGCACTGAATCAGGTGCACGCCTATATCAGGCCCTAATTTGTACTACATTTGAAGCTACATTTTGGCCCAAACTATCATTTTTAAATAAAAAAAATTTACTAATTTTAAATTTTTGCAATGAAACCCTTATCAATTTTAAATACATTCTATTACCTATTATATCCAATTTATTATTTTCGTTACAGTTTTCAATATTATTTTGAAAAACGGTTTGATAATTTTAATTTTATATTAGTTAAGATTGTGCTTAACTAATTACAGTAATCATAGTTTAGAAAGGGTGTATTGCGAAAATCCTTTATGTAAATTAACTTAATTCAACTACTATTATCTAATATAAAAATTAACCCTTATCTTTTACACAATGCATACTCCATTTTTTTTTCAAATTTTATGCAGATGTAAAATATTCATATGTTAATTTCTTTTCAACGTGTTTAATCGCATTTGTTCCACAATCTGATGGACTAAAATATTTTCTCTGACTCATTTCTGGAACAATTAAACATTTTTTAGTAAGTAAATATAATTTTCATCTCAGTTTTGTTTGGAAAAAAAAAAGAAAAGGGGAAAAAGTTTTCTCTCATTTAACATTGTAGTTTCTTCACTGCATATGTAAGAGGTGCTACATTAGCATGGTAATCTCTTCACTGCTTCTAAAATTTATTTTGTTGTCAGAGTGACTTTTGACATTTCGACTCAAATAAATCCCACAGAAATTACTTTTACAAGCTATGTAATAGTTACAGTTTAACTCTTGATTCTAACATTAGCATAAAATGCCTATTCAAAGATCAGTGTTTATATTAAATTATGTTTTAATAAATTATTGCACCAAAAATATTTTTAATTAGTAATTACATAAATTTAAATTTATTATAAAATTACGTTTGTTCATAAAAAAAAATATTTCCATATAACTTACATATTTTACTGCAATTGAATCATTAATGTAATATCTAATCATATATAATCCATGTACATTTATAGCACGTGAAAGATATTTTTTGCAATGTTTAAATGACATACTTTAAATTGTATCATTTATGTAACATATCATATATAATCCATCTATTTTGAACGATACTTTTTGTAATACTTCAATGTCATATCCTCAAATTAAATTGAATTTTCATTGAATCTTCATCAAATTGAATTGAATCTTCATCAAATTGAATTGAATTTTCATTTAATTGAATCATTAGTGCAACGTCAAATAAGCTAAAATCTATCTGTTTAGGTTCATGTGAAAGATACTTTTTGTAATGTTTAAATGGCATTGAATCATTAATGGCATATTCAATCATTAATGTAATATTTGGTCATATATAATCCATTTATTTAGGGTGAAGTGAAAAATATTTTTTGCAATGTTTAAATGAAATATTTTAAATTGAATCAGTAATGTAATATTTAATCATATATAATTAATCTATTTAGAGTCATGGGAAAGATACTTCTTGCAATGCTTAAATGACATATTTTAAATGGAAATTTGGCTTATTTGAAATGTCACAAATTTCGATGCTAAGATCGAGGCCATAAAACTAGCCATTTTAAATCTTTTAAATTTGTCAACACCACTTAAGAAAATTGCCCTTTTTATAGCTTCTCAGTCTGCTATTTTGGCCGTTGCTTCACTTATAATAAGTGATTCCTACCAAATGGTGAAATTTAAGATGCTTTTTAATCACGAAATTTCTACTGGATGGAAAATTGTACTTCAGTGGATTCCTAGTCACTGCAACATTCCAGGAAAGGAAAAAGTGTAAGTGTTTTGCTCTTTCATTAAAGAGAAATTCATAAAATTTAAAAAAATATTTTTGTGGAGTATTTCACCATCAATGCAAACCATTTTACATTTTCACTTTTTGCTATCAATGAAACTGAAATGATTTGTCTATTTAATTTGCCTATTTCAATTCATATTGGAGTTTAAGATGGAATAATCGTCAATTAACCCAAGTTTAACTACAGTTTTACCAACACAATAATATATATACACTAATTGTCTAAGATTTGATTATATATAAATTATTAGTTTTATACTGCTGCACCATAACCTACTAGGAATAATTTTGCTACATAAATTGGTTAACGTAAAAATATTATACTAATATATTAAGTATTCACGTAGTATCATATTTTCTCATGTCTATTGACAAGAAGTCAGAATGATCCATCATTATTCTACTTACAGTGAGAGTGCAATGTAAACTCGATCCATCAGATCATATAGCCCATTGTCAGTCAACTCAACTTTTGTTTCTGTACCCATAGAACAATGTGTCACATTTTCTGCTTTGGTATCTCTGACACATGCCTTTTGCATTTGTATATTTTAGATATTAAAATAGCTGGGTTGTTTTAATAACAATTGTAGAAATGCTTTTTCTATACAAAATGTTTGTAATTTAAGCTCAATAAAATTTGGCATCAAATTCTTTTTCAATTCCTTCTATTAGCTCACACTCTCCCTATATATATCTTGTTCAAACTTTCAATCGTTCACAAAATACTTTTTATTCATCCACTCAAGTTCAAATACATTTTTTTTGAACTTGTAGTAGATGACACTGGATGTTAATACAGTTTTTTCGTATATTAATTCAGTAATTAAATTTAATTAATTAGTTTTAGTTTTTTTTAGATTTAAGTTGCATATATCTACCAATAGATGGCGCCAGATAGACTTTAAAATAATGAATGAAAATTATTTATAAAGGACTTTCTCTGCAATATAGTGAGAAAAAAGTAGGAATTAACTTTATTATTTTTTTTATATTACTTGTTTTCTCTCAGGTATCAACACTGCATTAGTATATAAGTCAAAATTTTAATGTTCACGTGATTTGTGCATCACTTAAAATCTTTTGGAATTTAAATTAAAAATAAAGATTAGGTCAAATAAAAATTATAAAATAATTGATATATATTTTAAATCTAAAACGTATTTTATTACTTAGGGGAATTAATTCTACACTAGTTATACTACAATTACACGATGTAGAAGGATGAAGATTACACAAATATTACTTAAAGGAATTAATTCTACATCAGTTATACTACAATTACACGAAGAATAATTATTTAAGCTCATATTAATAGATACATTCTCTACAAATGACACAGATTTCGAGTTCCTACATATAACAACTAATATACAATAACATTTCTATTAGCTTTTCCATTATTTATAACCTTCAATAATACGAATATGAAATACCCTTCTAATTTTTTTGTATATATTAATTTGAGGAAATTCATACATGAAAATGAGGAAACTTTTTAAAAATGAATTGTGAATTCTAATTTAACTTCTGAAAAGAAAATTAGAAGAATTATAAAAATGCAGAATTTTTTTTTTAATTCTGTAACACCATTTTAAGCCACTATAATATATTTTGATTACAAATCAATACTTATAAATTAATTCAAATGTTAAGTAACTTATTCACACTGTAAAACTCTCTTTAACGTCAACTTTTAGGAAGTATAAATTTATACCGAAACGTTTTAAAGTTTATTTTCTTTTTTTACGATGTCTATTGGGAAATATTTCCAGAAAGTGCTCTCTCAATATTCTTTTACTTGAACCGAATTGTTAACAAATGCTTTTAAAACCCGTTCACTGAAGTTTGAGGAGAAATACCATGAAAACATTCGAATGAAGAAAAAAAAAGATTTTGTAAGGAGTTTTGCAAATGCCTACACTCCAAACTTTTGAGACAAAATTGTATTTTCGTTTGAAAATTCTATTTTGTTAAAAATATAAACTCAATGTATTGGTTCAACTCCAATATATTCACCGTCAAAATCCTTTTGATGAAACATGACAGGTATTAAATTGGCAAGAATTTACTTCTTTTTTTTTACAAATCATGGAACTTTAATTGAATATATTTATTAATTAAATATTTTTATAACTATACATTAAATTTGAAGATAAAGAGTACTGAAACATGCAAAATTTTATACTACACACTGGTTTTTGAAAATTAAGGAAAAAATCAGGAAAATTGGGCGTGAAAATTTTAATTTAATGAAATGTAACAAAATATTATACTAACAGTGTTCCCCTAATAAGTCATTAAAAAAAATAATATCTGAGCTCTGTATGATATGAACTTCAATATGGAGTGTGGCTACCTCTTACTGCTATACAGGCAGGCCAGTAATGTTTATGCTCAAAGTGATGTTTGTTAACTCAGTTATGCATAGTAATCGTTTTCTCGTGGAATTAATTCTCCAATAATTGAACTTTGTTCTAATACTATCTTCTTGCAGAATGAAGAAATAACCACCTACAACTGTGTAAATATGAACAATTGGATTAAGAATGTTCTATATAACTAAGCAGTAATTGTGCATCTTGGGATAAGTTATAACTGTAGGTCAATATGAAATTAAAAAAGACTTGCTCAAAGATCAGTTCACTTGCATACACTGTATTCAACAAATATCTTTCTTAGGATAGTGATGAGTTTCTGGTTCGTGTCAGTTCATCAAGAGGCTATATTGCAAACAAAATCTGGATTCATCAGTAAAGAACTTCATTGAATTGTACAAACCATATGAGTAAACACGAGGCATGATGCGACAGGTATACACAATGTTAATCTTGCAATTTGTGCATAGAAGTCTTGCAATTTGATCTAGATACTGACCTACCAGTGAATGCGTACAGGAAAAGATCCCAGATGAACTTGTATAACTATTCTATACATTCCTGCATTTAGCTGCAAGTAGGGTCATCTGGGATAATTGTAGCTCGAGTTCTTTTTTCATTATACTTTCTTGAAGGTGATTATGTTGTAAGAAATGTGTTTGATAATTTTTGAATTATAAAAGGGATGACATTTAACCATAACACTTTATAGAATTTATTCTGCTATGCTTCTTATTGCCCAGAATGTCACATGATATTCATTATGCAACAACAACTTCACTAACTTACATATCATATACTAAGGCAGCATTACTTTTTACCATTTACTTTTTTAAAATTAAAATAATAAATTTACTTTTGTTGGACGATGTAGTCAAACTTTTTTTATACATATTTTTGTAATATTTGGAAACTAAGGTCTAAATATACATATATATATAAAGTAATTTCCCTGAGATTAAATAATATTTAATAAATAAATTTCAACTAAATAATATTTAAGTAGTATTGTTAGTAAAAAGTCAGAAGAATATTAATTTATGTAAAAGTATATACCTAACATCATATATTCAACATCAACAATTCTTTAAATGGTACCATTTCAATTAGGAAAAGTCTATAAATAGAAATACTAAATTAAATCTAGATAATTGAACCATTTTATATTTGATATAATAATTCTACAAATACAATTCTGACTTCAAAAAATGTTTTTTTATATAAAATCTTCGCAATTTTTAGCAAAAGCCTGTACTTCCTTTAACTTACTGCATAACTTTTAAATTCCACTTTTAATATCATTAATGATCAATAGGTTTTTTAAAAGGGTTATATAAAGAGAGGAACTCTTACATAACATCGTTTGTTTACAAAAGTTAAAATACATAACTTAAAACAGAAACGAAGCATTTCTACTCTTCGAAATATTTATTTTAGATCTAAGTAAAAAAAAAAAAAAAAACTCTTCGTAAAACTTTCTTCGAAAAAATAGTGTATCAAAGTTTTGAGAGGACAATTTAGTAGATTACTTTTAAAATTAAATATTCATTCTAAAATAAAATCTATGCAAAACCTTTTTATACTTACGCGAAGATTTATTTGGTTTTCATATATGCATGGATAGAAAAATTTCCAATATTTCTGACATCATTAATATTTATGAATAATTCATATGCTGAATATATTGGTTTTTGAATATTTAAAGACTGAAATATTTTTACTATAAATTAAATTTCATGTAAGGAATTTAATTAGGTTGATCTTTATTGATTTTTGGAAGAAATATTTTATAATATCTTAAAAACTTCAAATAGTTCCACATAGAAAGTAAAAATAATATATAAAATCAATAAATCAATAAAATCAATAAAATAATAATTCATAATTCAAATCAATAATTCATAAAATCAATAAAAAAAAATAAATAATAACAAAAAACAATTTTTTTACTCTAATTATTAATAATTAGATTGATTTGTACATATATTTACAATGAAATTGATGATTGTATATACTTTTACAATAAAATTGACAATAATATATGGTTTTTACCTTTTCACTTCATTTATCTATTAAATAAATTGATCTTTCTTTTAAATCAATCAGCTTCAAATACTTCTAATTCGGATTAAATTTTTAACTATTGTTTAACAATTATTTTGTTCTTAATAGTGATTTTTTAAAAGAATAGTAATTTTTGGAAATGTTGTTCAATCTAAAAAAATTTCTTATTGATTTCTTATCAAAAAATTCTTATGGTTATCAAACGATTTCTAAAAAACTTTTTATAATGTCTTAAAAAATTTAAATAGTTTCATATTTAGAGTAAAATCACTAAAAGTAATAAATAATAGCAACGACAATGTTTTTTACTCTAATTTTTAATAATCAGATTAAATGATTTGATTTACAATGAAATTGACAATAATATCTTGTTTTTTTTATTTCACTTCATTTCTCTATCAAATAAATTGTTCTATCTGTCCAATCAATCAGCTTCAATACATCCTATTCAAATTAAATTTTCAACTGTTTGACAAATATTTGTTTTTAACTGTGATTTTTTTTCAAATAATAGTAATTTTTGGAAACGTTGTTTAATCTAAAGAAAATTTCACTTCAATATCTTGACTAAAAATTAAATTAAAAGGCTTTAAAACGCTTTCGAGTTCATATTTGGAAAAGGCTTTTGTTCAGACTCATTACGATAATGCACGGTTTGATTGTTCTAATTATTCTCCTCATTACTTAAATGATGGAGTACATTTAACTCGGCGAACTTCTAAACGAGCTGGGAGATCCATTTATTTTAGCAAACTTTAAATTAATATTCAGTATTGAAATGAGCAATTTTAAAAAAGAAATTTGAATGTGGAGTGTGAAAATATGATGGATAGCAAAAAAAAATTAAATAACTAACGTCTTTACAAATGTTATTCATTAAATAATCTTTATGTAAAAATATTCTTGAAAAATGATTTTCTACTAGTTTGGTTCGTTTGGTCGGTTTGGTTATCTATTTTTGTTTGGTTTGTTAAATCAAAATATTTTGTTCCATCATTTTTTCAAACATTTCCAACAGAACTTTCATTTATTTGCTTAATCTGTATAATCAAATAAAAAATTTTAATAAAATGCGCTATTTTTAGCACCTTGTGATTTTTAATTTACTTACAATTATGGGTCCTGAACTCTTTGTTATCAATTTGTTTGAAATTTATATCATGTGTAGATCATGACAAGGACATGAACTGTCCAAAGTAGCAATTTCTCAGCATCTAAAGTACCAAACAATTTCTTAGAGTAGTATTGATAATTATTTTTAAGCAAAAATATACTTATATATATATTTTTTTTTTTCTTTTCATTTATACATTATTTTTATTATACATTATTTTATACATTATTTATACATTATTTTATTCTTATTTCATTTATACATTTATTTCATTTCACCTTTCTTTTCATTATTATATTTTATTTTCTGAAAAGCTGTGTTAAAAGCATTTTTATGGGCATACCAGCAACTTAGTTGGGCAAAAATAGTATTATTATTACTTTTATTTTAAACATATTTAGTTTACTATGGGGCAAAAATAATCATGAAAATTTGCTCATCATCACAGCTATATTAAAAATAGCCAACCTGAACTTGAATTAATTATTAAAAGAAAACAAAAGAAATTTTACTATTAAAATTAAAAGGAAAAAAAAAAGTGATTAAATTAATGTGGTACAATTAGGGGTCCAATCCATGATTTCCGAGATTACAATAAAATAAAAAATATGTATATAATCGGCTGAGCCTACATACAGGTTACCCATGAAGTTATTTAATAATTTTAAATAGAAAAGAAAAGTAAAAAGAAAATAGAGAAAAGAAAATATAACTTTATGTAATTGTATAATTATTAGCTCATGAAGGTTTTTTTTTTCTTCTAATGCAGCTGGCAAATAGACCGTGATCTTTCGCCATAAGGGCTGCACCGATGTTACTCACTTTGCATTACCCAGGGGGCGCGTGTAACTTGATGGTAAGCCACGGACGCGGAGTAACAATGCCCCCGCAGCGCTCTACGATCCTATTTGGACCGGGACCTACAGCTTAAAGTGGATTCCGAACCATTAGAAACGCCCATGGCAAAGTCGGGATTTGAACCCGATACCTGTGGTACCTAACGCCAGAGTGCTAGCCATTCGGCCATCAGGCCCCAGATCATAAAGGAAATGTAAAAAATAAACCAATAAGAAACAATGAAAGTCCAGGAAACCATGAACCCACTCTTTCCAGAACAATACCCACGGGTTATCAATGGTTCCATGGTATTGAAATAAGGGCTCGTGGGTAATAAAATAAAATAAGAAATATTTCTCATGATAATACAATAGAAAGCTAGCTTAGGAGAAATATTCGAGATTGTAGCACTCAGAATAAAGCATTTAATCACATTCTACACGAACATAATAATTTATTTGAAATAGATAAATGATCTTCTACTTGAACATTTAGAATTCTTGAGTTGGTTTCCTTGTGAGGAATTACAGAATCGTAAACAAAATTTACAGCATCGGAGAAATTGCCTTAATGAACATAAAAGGACAAATGAGAAATTTGATGATTCTATCTTCAGAGGAAAGAAAAGAAAAAAGTGAAAAATTTTATAGATGTGAAGAAAATCTATTTCCTAGTGGATGCACTCAGAATTGTCTGTTAATACATAAACTCGCATTTCATAACGTTCTAGTTTCTATTAAGGTTATTGATCCACTTTTTTATCCCCCAGGCTCTTGCAATGCATTTTCTCCTTATTATATTTCAAAATTGGGGCCTGAATGACCGAGTGGCTAGCACTCTGGCGCTCGGTACCACCGGTTTCAGATTCGAGTCCCGGCGGTGCCATGGATGTGTGTAGGGGTTCGGAATCCACTTTAAACCGTAGGTCACGGTCTAATACGACCGTAGAGCGTTGCGGGGGCATTGTTACTCTGCGTCCGTGGCTTATCTTCAAGTTAGACGCGTCCCCTGGGTAAAGCAAAGTGAGTAACGTCTGTGCAGCGCTTGCTTTAAGGCCTCTAAGACGTCCATGTCTGTTTGCCAGTTGCATTGGAAAAAAAAATTCAAAATTAGAATGGAATGGGATGCCATATAGCTAAACTAGATCCTAAATAAAACAGAATTGATATATAGGATTTAAAGCGTGTTTTGTCTATCTGCAATTTTAAAAATAGATTTATTTATCGTATTCAACAACTCCACTGGATGGAGACATATTTATTTGAAAAAGGGCATTTATTTGGAAAATGTAATATTAAACAACTATAAAAAGGAATATTTAAAAGAAAAGTACGTATTTTGCCACAATAGATAGATAGCATATGTTTTCAGTTGAAAATATTTACTACTTATAAAGAGTGTAATGCATGAAATTAAAATAAAAACACCTCGCAGGACAGAAATCGTAACAAAGTGTTAGCGTGCAATGTGACTACGCCAAGAAAACGTCTCGCTGAGAAATGTATAAAAGCTAACATATATATTTCAAACTCGATTTTCTAAAGTGGTGGGCTTATTACTTGGACCAATTAACGACCTTGTATAACTTGCATATTATAGGAATGTCAATTATTATTGTCAATTACTTCATTTTAATTTTATGTAAAATATTCTTCCATATTTTTTCTGTCATAAATATTTTTATCTTTGGGTTAGTATCTAGATTTGACATAAAAACTCCAAATTTAACAAAACTAAAAATTTCATTACATATTTTCAATAATTACGGGATCACAAAAGGAAGGCAATAGTAAACAGTAAAAATAAAATAAAAACACAGATATGTCACATGTCATAATTCTATTTCTAGTTTTGCTTCCTAGTACTACTTTGCCCATTATGGACAGATTTGCATCATCTTTGTTCATAATATCCCCATTGTATAGATGGTAGTTTGAAGTTGAATCAAGAATATAATATACGTTCTGATTACATTATATGACGTCTGTTATTGCATGCCATTGATTCAATTGGAAAATGCATCCTTTCTGAAATTCTTATTTTTATTTCGAGAATTCATTTTCGTAAACGATTGTTTTTAATGAATAACTCTTTGAAAATTGATGATGGGTTTTCTGTGTTCTATTTAATAAGTTGAATTGAAACTTTAATATCTCTTGAACGCTATTTAAATTTATGAAAAGAATAGATAAGTGAATTTGTTTTGTTCTGTAATTACTAATAAAGTATCCTTGATGGAAGGATGGTGAATGAATTGAACGAATTGAAGGAATTCGAATGATTTGATTCAATTGAATTCAATTGGGTTCAATTGAACTTAATTTTATTAACTCATTTTGTAAACGAACAAAGGATTTATTTTAAAATTCAATTTTTGAAAAAAAATTATATAAATAAAGAATTTATTGTTATTTGGCGACAGAATAGAGAAAAGACTAATTTTTATAAAAATTGCTTAAAAATGATAAAAAGATTAATGTGATTTTCTTAACACAATTCTGTATTCTTTCTCTCTTTTAGTCAAAATTTCTTACGGTATTCTTCAACTCCTATATATATTTATATTTATAAGGAATTTCCATTAAAATATTTTTTTTAAACTTCACAAAAATCAAACTTCATCGTGACATAAATCTACATCATCATCATAATAATGATCATAAATCATTATCATTTCATCAAAAAAATTAAACTTCATCATGACATTATATATATCATTTTCCTAACGATGTTTTAAAAACTTTGGCCAAAAAAAATGATAAAAAATTTAATAAATTGCATTTTTACATAAATAAATAAATGCATTAAATTGTAAAATTTAAAATTATTTTTTTATTATAATGAAAATAGTAATACATTTTAAATACTCAAAACAAATTCACAAACAATTCACAAACTACCAAAACCTCTATTTAAAAGAACAAAATAATTTTTCCACATTATAGTTAAACTTTAAAATCTATAAACATGGGAACTACAAATATGGTATATTTTTGATATTTTTCATTCTTCAATTGTACACTATCCCTCCTATATAATAATATTTGAGTTAAAGATTAAAATGACGACTGAGCTAGCACGCGAAAGGCTCATCTTCAGTAGTCAATAATATCATTTAAAACCATCCATCACATAAGGTTGCAAAACACACAAAGTCAGATCAATAATAAAAGCAGTGTCACGTACAGTAATTTTTTTAAGTTCTTGACATGGTATATCTAAGTATAAAATTATTAATATTTCACACATAGTAATTCATTCATTTTGATGAATTTTTTTAAAATTTTTATAAAAATAAATTTTTGAATAAAATATATAATGTTATAATGAGATTGAACATGTACTGGATTTTAATAAACACGTAGAGGCAATTTTGCCTTTTCTAACTTTGAACTATATATTTAATAACAATAAGTATTTTAAATCAAAATATTACGTTATAGCTGACAACTCAACAATTTTAAAATGATAATTAAGCGGATATCAATAAACCTATATTTAATAGCCTTTCAATCAAAAATTTTACTATTATTAAAAAGTTATCCATTCAAAAATTCATAAGAAATGTTATCTTTGTCAATACAAATTCGCATATTTGACATTAGAAAATGTGTTTGATCTTTTTATAATATATGTAAAATCAAAGTTTAACCTAAACTTTTGACGCTATTTCAAAAATCGCCAAATTTTTGCAAATACATTAATCAAACTTTATACGATATCGATCTAAAATTTTGTTTCCTAAAATTAAAGTGTATAACTTGGAGATATTAAATTTAGTGCAATATTCCAAAAAAATACTTCATCATTAATGATATGGATTAAACTGCATTCAATTATATTCTTTGCTGTTTAACAGCAAATACTAAAAAAAATTGCTTTGTATATAAATTTAAAATTGTACTAAAAACCAACATTCAAATATTATTTATTACTCTTTCCTAAACAAAAGCATCAATCTATATTGCTGAAAAATATTCTAATACGCCTTTAAATAAAAAAAAATCATTTTTTTTATCTTCAAGTATAACATTCAGATTGATAGATATCCTATCAAAGTTAAGTAAATACTGTTTATATTTTTGAAAATTTTGTTGAATTTTTAAAACTAAACTAAATATGGATACCATCGCTATATCGATGGAAAAAAATAAAGAAAAGTATTAAAATAAAATTTTTTTTTAACTAAACAGCAATTTTTTATACTATATGAGAATATGATGTTGTCATGTTATGAGGTCCACAACATCCATAAAATCTAATGGTGTTTGTCTAAAACTTCATATCAAAACTATATTATTCTGAGCTCATAAAGTGTTAAGCAATTTATTGATATAAGTAATTAAAATCACTTGGCTTATCATACTTATCTTGGCTATAAAACCATTTTTGCATATTGGGCAATACGTCAAAAATTGCTTAAATATTCTAAACAAATATCAGAACAACTTTACACATAAAATAACAAACTGAAATTATTATTTAATGAAAAAATACCGCAATTACTAATTTGTAGCACCGAATAGCGTATTTTATATCTCTGTATTTAAGTTGTTTCTTCTTTAACCGAATTAATAAAATAAAAATTATTTAGCATGCAAAACAATACTACTTCATTTGCAAGCTACGATTTTAACTGCATATTTTACATTTGATTGTAGATTATTTGCCTTTAATACTACATTAAATTGGCAGCTAAACTAAACAAATACCTGCCATTGACAGCGCTGTATAAGCAAAGAATTTAGCATTCATCACGTTTCATTTCCATTTTTGGGTCAAATATCCGTAAAAATCGTTTTATAGCTAAAGAGATCGGAACGGACTCTCTTTATAGTCAAGGAGCGTCACGGTATTGGTGGGTTACCATTAAATAGTGACATAAAAGTGCAAAGCAATGCCTGGTCCTTTTTTGTGTGCTTTATTGTAGTTGTTTTTTCTTACAGAATTTCGAAAGAAAAAACACTCAGCGCTATTTTTTATTCCTGGAAATTTTGCAAAGAATAGAATTTGAATATTGAAATATTGTGAATTTAATAAACGTTATTTACTAAATATTTGCACAAAACTTCTATGAGCAAATATCTATAAAATTTTCCTATATTAGTCGCACACATGGTGCCACATATTTCGGCTTCAAGTCCGGTCGGTGCCATAGGTGTTTATAATGGTTCGGAATCCCTTTTAAACCTAGGTCCTTGTCTAATATGATGTAGAGCGTTGGGTGTAAGGCTGACATCTCTACCCAGTAAAAAGAAAACGTCTCTCGTCTCGAAATCTGCCAGTAGGCCTTGACCTAACACGTAGCTGTTGCGCCACTGATGATGATTATGATGAGAGTTCTTTGGTTTTATCTTCCAGGAATATTGGAAAATCCACAGTCAATCATAAAAATAGTTAGCATAATGACATTTCCCAGTGATACAGACTTATATTGTGCTCAATGTAATATTATATCTATACAAAATTCAAATGAAATAGCTCAAAACTAACCTAAGAAAAGAGCAATTTTACTTTTATATAGCAGTTCTATAAAATTAAATAATACTGGTTAATGTCCTAAATATTAAATGTACGATGCACAGATGTTTTCAATACTCATTAAATATTGTTACGTAAAATACCATTCGTACTAAATTGTCCATGTTGTTTAATACTAAATTTAACAAGCGTAACAAACTGCGTTTGCGCTATTATTCATAGACAAACCAGAATATGTCATTAAAATAAATAATAATCAGTTGTAGCTATGTTTACTATTAATATTTTATAGAAAATAATTGGTCTATTTCAATTAAACCACTAAATGCAGGCAAATGCGAAAAAGCTGTAAACAGTATAATTCCGCATCTTTTACTCGGAGTGAAATTATATTGAAGTCATGGGCAATTTCCCTTTTATGGTACCCATAATTCAAATAGGCCACGTATTATATGTCTAATAATTATTGAGCAAAACCCTAAAATGAAACCATTAAGCCTTCCAGTCACCCGAAAACACATGAAAACACCAGTTTAAAGGCTGTTTTACAGCCTGCTACATACTTCGAAAGTCTATATACCTCGCTGTTTCAAAGCAATTCAAATCACAACCACACAGATATACATAATTTAGAATCATTGCAAAACTATTGCTAAGACAAATTAAATATTCAGAATGTAGTATAAGAAATTTGTTGCCAATATTTTAAGCATGGACAGATGACAAGTGTATTATATAGCAGGGGTATTGGTCAATGCATTATGAAAGCATTATACAGAATTTAAAAAAATCTATTTAATTTTAGTAACTGTAATTGTTGCATATTTATCAGTTTAACTAAATTACCAAAACATATTTCTAACATTTACATATCTTACTATTTAATATGTATTAATATCTTATCTCTAAATTAATTATCTAATAACTAATGTATTAATTAATATATTATCTGTATAGCATATTCATAACATGTTAAGTATTTAACATATTTGTAACATCTTTCCACGTAAATACTGCTTTTATTGAATCAACAATATTCATTATAAATTCAACAATACAGTATAAATTTCTGACATCCATCGATGTAAGCATAATTGTCAAAATTATATTAAATTAAACGTTTCAAATTTCAAAGAAAAATTTAACACAACTCTAAACTGCTCGTGTATTCTTCCATAATAATATTGTTCCAATAGTGACATCACCGAGAACAACATAGATTAAGTGTACTGATTGGCTAGCTGGCAGTAATGGCTCCAGCTCCACTATCTCCAGAATCTGGCAATAATGGTAAAGCCACTAAATCTCAACATTCTCTCATTTTTCAGAGTGGTTGGATGGCTACTCAAAACTTTAAGCTCAGTTTGAATCTATCAGGCATCTTTATCGCTCGGCCAAATCGAGACATTCGAGTTGGATTTGCCTGGATCTTCTGAAGGACTTAATCTGAATCGGAGAGAATCTGGAAGTTAGCATAATCCGAAAGGTGTCTGGAACTTATAAATTTTCTGCTGAAAACAAATTTATTTTCCTCCAACTGATACTCTTATTCAGTAGAATGGAGTAACATACTAATTATTATTAATGTTATTAATTAGAATGTTACTCCAACAAAGAAACACGCTGGATAACCCTCATTAACACATTTTTTTAATATTTTTAATTTAACAGTTCTAACTTTTATATCACTTCCAAGAATGAATTGAACTATTTTATTAGAGTCCATTTGAAGCATGTCTATATATATACCCCAATTAATACAATTTCCTCCAGTTTTAATTTAAAAAGAATCTTGATAATATTTTTGTACAAGTTGGCCAAAGTATTAAAGCTTATACTGCAGCGAGACTGTAATCTTTCAAGGAGCTTATTTTGTATCAGCTATCTATGAAAGTTATCATCGATACAGTCAATATCAAAAAATATTGGAACTAGTATTCTCAATTTAAACATGATTACATATTAGTGTTACGACGTCATCTGAATCTTCTGGCAAATAAGTCAGAGAACTTGAATTTATATTTGCTTCATAATCCCATATAATGGATGGTGATTCAGAAAAGGTCAGAAAGACTCTTTCCAAAATAATTTTGAGACCATTCTAGTCAGTCTTTCTTGCCAACCAATCTACTATGCAGCTGAGAAAGAATTGAACTTCCAGATGATTCGCTGGACTTTTGTGAATCGAGTCACTTTATTCCAATCAGTGTTAGAAGTTATTCCAATCAGTAACCGTAATTCCAATCAGTCAATAAATCATTCCAACCAGTTACCTTGATTCCAATCAGTTATCTTAATTACAATCAATTAATAATTTACTTATTCCAGTCAGTGTAATCATTATTAGTACACTTGAAATTAATGCCATCATCCGAATAGATTACGCGGGTTTTCCCTTTACCTAATGTATTACCTTCAGATAACTTTCTGCTGTGACCAGGAAACTTTCAAGCATCCTTGCGGCTCTCCAAACTGTAATCAAAATTTGCGAGAGATATTGGAACTTGTCATGATCCGAAATCTTTGATCTTCAAAGATTTTTGAAAACTGCCTCCGAAAGGATAAATATTCCTTTGCATTACTTCTGAACTTTTTAATTTCTGTTTTAGGTAATTTAAAGGTTCTTTTCTCCGCAATTGAATTTTTCATCGTCGATGACTTTGATTTCCTTTCAGTTAGGATTTTCAATTCAATGAATTGATCAAGGTAATTCCGGCTTATTCATCTTATCTTTCACCTTCTTTGATGCAACATCTCGGAAATCTTGATTTGATATACTTCTAAATACTTGAATTTTCAGGTGATTCCAAAACCGCAAGTAATGGCTCAGTAGTTTCTTTTTTTTTTTCAATTCTACTTCTAACTTCTTTGCACAAACTGCAAGCAAAACTTTTCTGAGATTTTTTAACGTTAATCTGCATTTTCAATTTAAACTTTTAAAGCTTTAAATTGTCTATCGTGTGCCACGGTGGGTGTCAAAATTTTGAATAAAATGTCGGTATTTAAAAAGTGCTACTGTCAGTGGGGAATTCAAACTTTACTACACCAATTGATGCAAGCAATCAAGATATATGTTACTGTATTGCATAATCGATATTGTTAGAATTAACTGAAGGCGAAACACTTAAAGTCTTAAAACAGAAGAATTTAATAAATCACTAAACTATTCGTCCTTCTTCCATAATAATTGCCTGCGAAAAATGACATCCCTGTAAATAACATAGTTCAAGTGTGCTGATTGGCTAAGTGGCAGTAATGGGTGATGCCACTCAATCACAACAAATTTTATACTTTGTTTTCTTTTACAGACTGCTTTAAAACTTTACTATTTTTACATTTCTGGGAGAGAATATTTATTACTTACCGTTTTGATTATTCATTTCTTATTTTGCTTTCGTACTTAATTTTAAGAGACTAATTTGAATCTTGTTTCTAGGGTCTATTTTTTTACTGCTCTTAGAAACTGTATTCTTATTATCTGAAGACTATTTTTTACTTTTCTTTTAGAAACTTTTGCACAATTATACATTCATTCTGTTAGAAAAAAATAAAACTTGAAGTGTTTCAGTTTATTTTTCAAAAATTCAGTTTATTTAGACATTTAGGTAGAGTTTCGATGAACTAGAGCTTCAAATAACTATGAATGGCAGTTTTATAGCCTATAGATTGTTAACAACTTGAAATATAATATCTGAAGGATAAAATTCATTATGCTGAGAATAATTACCAGAAAATAGCTCACGATAAGACTTAAAAATAAAATTTTATGTAAACTGAAGAAATGTTTCTTTATCATTTCACGGTAAGTAATTATTCACTAATTAGTCTTTCATATTGTTCAAAACTAAAGAAGACAAGAATTTACAATTTTATACCATTAGACGTAATTAAAAATGTCGTCTTCTGCGCACTATCTGCTAATGGAGACTAAATTAGGAAGATTTATTTCTTAAAAATTTATAGCAGGAAAGAGGTTTCCCACAATTACAATTTAATAACTTGAGACGTGATTCTTTCTTTCCGATTAGAAATTTTTCAGAAAATTTATTATTGTACATAATAAAGATTAAAATTGCAAATTTTATCTTTTATACACGAATATTTAATATTGCCATGGTCATGATAACAATTTAGATTAATTACATGTGTCAAATTTATTTATACTTACAGAAATTAATTTCTCAATATAACATTTTATGGTAAGACTTAAATATATAAATAGTAAAAAAATTAAAATTAAGAAACACATTAGCAACCAATTTTTTTTTAATTTTTGAAGGTATTTTTTTAAAATTTACAATAAAATTATTTTAATTAATACTTTAAATATTTGTTTAATTTCAATTAATTTTAAGTGATACATTTACTTCTAGAAATATTCTATAGAAATTTGGTTAAAATTTAAATTCGAAAATTAATTTTTTTCCATTGCATTAGGATAATTATTTACTGTATTAAACAAAATTATAGTATCGTGAAAATAGATCAGATTTTTGAGAACCTTAAGAATACTTCTGTTACGATGGCGTTGGGTTTGACAGGCAATGATATCCAGTTAAAAAGGTAATTTAAGTTAGGTAAGTTCCTAATTTAGCCTCTATTATCAGAGAATTTAAAAAAAAAAAGACATTTTTAATTAAAAGGTTCATTTTAATTGCATAAAGTAAGCAATTCTTGCTTTAGTTTAAATAATGTACATCTTAATTACATGGTTAGATGAAGGTCCTGAAAATTGGAATATAAAAATAAATTTAAAAAAAGTTTTCTCTTAAAAATAAAATATTAATTCATCATAAACCCTAAGTTTGGTAAAAAATAGATAGTTATTTATTTATGTATGTATTTTTTATATTTTTATCACTGATTTTGTATCAGGATTAAAGTGACACTTCGCAATTCCCTTGAGATTCAAAAGTTTTGGCAAGAATCGCAATATATTTTGCTTATTATCTTTCCAACAGACTTTATCCCTCACTTCGTTCTAAAATACGTAAGTTTGTTGTTGTCACCGAGTTCGAAATGCACGAGTCAGTCTTTAACCTCGTAAAGCCCTTTGCAATAATCCAAAGGAATTGACAAGTGGTTGACAGTTTTCAAAGAAGTGACTGCTATGTTTCCTTAGGGGTCAATATAAGTGATGGATATATTCCCAAGAGAAACAGTGAACATTGAAAAAAAATATATATATCTTGGTTGAAAGTTTTGGATTTTGTTATCAACATGATATTTCAGAATTTTGAGTACTTTTTATCTCTTAAAATGTGTTGAGATAAATAACAAAATAATAAAATCTTTTACGGAAAATGCTGCTTCAAAAAATATGAATAAATAATGTCAAAAGTTTTTGAGGAAACTCCTTCCACATTGTTCTATTATACATAAACAGTTTATTATATTTTGAGATAGAAAATAAATAAAAAATTAAAGTGTCCAAATGGAAAAGAGCTTTGTAGATCTGACGTATATATAGCAAATAAAAAATAAACATGCAAAGAATTTTCATTGATTTATTCAGAAAATAAGGCTTCATATAAAAAAATTAAACAGTACGGTGTTGTCGTCCCAGATCTGGTCCTTATGCAAACTGATTTTCAGTTTGGAATTCTTTCGACAATATAGCAAGTGTCTCATCACGAGATTTCTTACCAAATTTTTCCTAATTCTTAAGTTGGACTGGCATAGTTTTGGGGTAGTCGGATCATCCTGCTGATGACCCATAACAAAATTGAAATATTTTCTGGGTGACGTAAAAAAGTGGATAAGATGACTATACACAGAATATCTTCGCCATGCTGTTGTGTTGTAAGGGTGTCACAGACCACAGCTAAACGCATCCATGTATGATATTAAATGGCACCCAAGCTATAATTACCGGAGTTATGTTATGAGCGACAATCAAGTTCATATCTGCTTGTCGTCTGAAACTTTTATGAAATGTCCTGATGGTCATCGGGGCTTAATGCAAATAATCATCCATCATTGAAATCTATTCTATTACTGTGAACGAGTTATTAGGTCTATTAAGCTACTGTAAACTATCGTTATACTATGTCTGTGCATTTGGCTGTTTGTTTAGGTAATTGATAATCTGAACAATGTGAGCTCAGATCCCGTTCTCTGAATCGAAAGTCCTTGAGAACAATAGTTATCCATGGGCACTTCGGATCTTTGATATACTTGGGTGGTGATATACTTTTGATTGGTGAGATCTTTGATATACTTATAATCGAAACAGGTGTTGTGAGATTCTCTCTGGAGATCTTTTTGTCCTCACGTTTAGTTATCTTCCGTTTATCACTGTCTTCTTGACGTTGTGTTCTACCAAAGTCGATATTCGAAAAGTTCTGGCAACATTTTCGAATATCGACATCACACTGACTAATCTCAAGCGATCTTTCAATTTGAGGACCCTGATCCCTTTGGACCAAGTACACGCCCTCTTTCAAATTGTGAAACATGCTCGTATTGTATCTACATGGTTCTGGAGGAAAAGTCATGAGTATAGTCAAAGTGATTAGATGGAATCAAAACCCGAATGTAAGGTATGACTTAGAATTTGAATTTCACCTTTTTACACACAATTTGGATGCTCATTTGAGATGTTCTGGAACTCTAGTTATTTGGAAGAAAGGACAGTGTTGTCTTTATGAAAACATGTGGAGGTGATATACAAAGTAATAATTTTAAAAATTAAAACATCAATTGTTAATATAAATGCGTTTTTATTTTGTTTATGTAGTAACAACTGGCCTTAAATGATTATTTAGAATACATTACTTTACACTATTTTAAAGTGTTTAAAATTAAAACTAAATTATAAAAAAACAATACCAGTTACAATTTATTAACTACTGCTAAGTTCTTGAATTATTATTGATAATTAATTGTGATTAATTCAAAAAACTCTATACACTCATGTTATATGGTATTCGAGTTTAGAAAGATTATTTATTTGCTAACAAGACGTCTTTGGCGGTTTAAATGAATCAACGTGAGAAAAATATATTCAGAATACCATGCAATAATTAAATTTAAAGTTAGATTTCAAAAACGAACCACAGATTAACTCTGGTCCAAATAAAATGAATAAAAATAAAAAGAAATGACATCAAAACTACTAAAAGTAATCTTGCAAACAAATACAGAACATAACAAACAAACAAAACAACAAATTAAAAAATAACTTTAAACAATATATATTTACTCGCTGACATTCCGTGCAAAAATAAAATTAGCGACTTGCTTTTCTTAATAAAGCATGGAAAGTACTATTGGTTGATATTTCAAGAAAGAGTCACAAGGCAGTATGAAAATTAATTACTTTTCCTAAATATAATTTTCCTCCGTGACATAAGGAATTAATTAAGTTAATTGTTTTGGGTTTAAATAATTAACATATGTTCACGCTTAAGTGAATCGCATTTGTTAAATGAGATTAGACAGCATTTGACTCTGACATGTGCTTATTGGAAAGAAACACAATTGAAATAAATTCTTGAAAGTTTTCATGTAGATTCAATTTCTCTCATTAAGAGCTACACAATACTTCTCAGCAAGGTTTTATTTTGTGGTAGGTGTTCTTTTAAATGTCATGAAACAAAATTTTCATGCTATGATGAAGAGCAAAATTTAAATTCCTTAATAGATCATTTCTCTAACTAATTGTGAAGGTAGTAAAGCGATATATTCGTATCTCGCTATCTTTAAGAGAGAAAGAGAGAGATAGCGAGATACGAATATATTGCTATCTCTCTCTCTCTCCTTTATATATACACTCATATCCAAATTTATCTTAACATACCCAAAAATAATAATATTCAATAAAAATCAATGTTATCCATATTTTCAGAGAATCTGTGAAAAAAGAGAAAACCTGTAAAAAATTAGCATTATCCAATCAAAAGTAATCAAACGGTTTCTGATATGCAAATCTAGGCTTGCGTCATTCGATGTTGAATAAAACTCTTTGTGCAAAGTGAATATCTGATTATCATTTCTGTAACATATCGTTTAATTTATGTGTAAGGTCCAAAATCGATTAGCTATTGCTTCGAAATATCACTTGGAAGAATCTGTGAAGTGACGGCCCATAGGCCGTTTAGAAGAAAGGCAGCCAATCACGGAAGCAGCCACAAGTCTGAATATTTCAAGACAGACAGTTTCTACTTTATGGAAACAATTTCAAATAGATGGAATTGTTGTAAGAAGGCCTGGACAAAGTTGTAAACGAATAATAACTGTTTCTGAAGATCGGTAACAATAACTGCCTTTCGTAACAGGAAGTCTACTGCTCATCAGTTAAGTTCAGAGCTTGCGGCCACCACTGGAACTGCTGTACTCCTACACGTTTTCAATAGCTGATCTGTGCTGATCTGACCACCCAGGTATATCGGGATGAGGTCTTAAAAGCTAGTGGAATACTTTTCAAAGGTTCATATAGAATTGATTTTGTATTTATGGAAGATAATGCCCGCCCCCATTGGGCAAACTTCGTAGATGAATTTTTTGAATGCTATGACCAGCAAAACTCCTAAGCTCAATCCGATAGAGAATTTATATGACTACCGTGGAAGAGACACCCTCCTCCCAGAAATGTAAATGCTCTGAAGACGGCATTGCTGGAAAAGTGGAGCTTAATTCACCAAACTGTGGTTAACAATTTTCAAAAACTACACATAAAATACAAAAAATACTTCAGATACATATAGAAAAAATTTATTGTTTTAATCAAATTAAAACTGAAAGGACGGAAAAAATTATTTTACAAAAATGTATTTATCATTTATTTGTAACATAAAATTTGTATTTTATTCATTATTATTAATGAAATGAATTTTTAATAGATTTTCTAGGCTTTTCCCGGCATTAAAAAATAACTAAACATTAACTAACAACATTATTAAAACATGTTTACTTTTCTATACATTTTTTTTATGAATTTCTTTTAAAAGCCAGATCATTTTCATATAAAAAAATTTAACAGCAAGCATATTTTTGAAGCCGTATTTAAAATAATTATTTAAATTCCATTACAAATATACGTATTCGTCTTATTTTTTATTTCAGAAAAAAAATATATTTAACTTCTTTTCTTTAATACTACTTTATCAAAGCTTATAATATTTTATTTATAAAGTATCCAAACACAAATTCCTTCGATAATTTGCAAAATTTACTGATGCATTGTTTAAGACACAATATGACCTTTAACATGCTCTTTCGACGATTAAACCAGCAAAGAATATAAAATACTTTTTTTCTATTTATATATAACTTTATTAATTTTGTTAAAATATTGCAGATATTGACTCACTAGCCAAATCGTTCCAATTAGCAGTCACATCAAGTATGCTGCAACAGCCAATTTAAATTAGATAACTTGAGAATCATGTTCTGTTCCATCCTAGCTCTATCTCCGTCAGTCGACATTAATTCAAATGGGCGCTGAAAGGGTCCTTAAATACTCTCTCGCTAGAAGCCATTGCCAGAATCGGAAATCAAGTTTGTGAGCCTCCTCTTGCCCAACTGTCCTCAGAAGTTGAGCGGCTTAATACGTCAGTTGAATCGGAAGTCCTCCGAGTCTCATATTTCAGGAAGCAGTGGTGGGTATTGTGTGCGGGGGTGTTTCAGAAAGTATAGTATTCGAGATGCGATAGTCGTAAAGGGAATTTTAAGTGTAAACAGGCAATACCATGGGGATTTTCAGTATTATTTTACGCATTTCAGTATTATTTCAGTATTATTTTTGTCATTTTCATTAAATTTTTATTTCTAGAAAGATCTTTTAGAATTTATAATGAATATTTTAAAACATAAGTTGGATACTAGATAAATATATCAGAAATTTAAAACTTTCAAAATTTTCAATTTATCAACAATGTTGTTTAAGCATGATTATTTTTATAAATTATTTCAATTAAGTTATATTTCATTTTTTATCATATAATTTGTTTATTTGTATAATTTTCCACTTCTTTTTTTAATGCTAATTATCAATTCTTAGATTATTTTATTTTAAAAAACAATGTAAGGATTGATGAAGTAGCAATGGTATCTATAAAGTATAAAGTTTGCACAAGGTATCCAAACACAAATTCTTTCGATAAGTTTCAAAATTTACTCATACATTGTTTAAGACACAATAATGACCTTTAACATGCTTTTGACGAATAAACCAACAAATAATGTAATTTTTTTTTCTATTTATATACAACTTTATCAGTTTTGGTAAAATATTGCAGATATTAACTCTCGAGCCAAATCGTTCTAATTAGAGAACAGCATTGTTTACAGATTACATTATTTGCTGTTTAACACACAATATGACATTTAATATGCTCTTTCAACAAATAAACCAGCAAAGAATGTAAAAATAATTTTTTTTTCTCTTTATATACCGCTTTATTAGTTTTTGGTAAAATATTGCAGATATTGACTCTCGAGCCAAATCGTTCCAATTAGAGAACATCAGTGACATCAAATAGTTGTAACAGCCAATTTGAATTAGATAACTTGAGAATCATATTCTGTTCCATCCCAGCTCTATCACCGTCAGTCGACATTAATTCAAATGGGCGCTGAAAGGGTCCTTAAATACTCTCTCGCTAGAAGCCATTACCAGAATCGGAAATCAAGTTTGTAGCGCCCTCTTGCCAAACTGTCCTCAGAAGTTGAGCGGCTTAATACGTCAGTTGAATCGGAAGTCATCCGAGTCTCATATTTCAGGAAGCAGCAGTGGGTATTGTGTGCGGGGGTGTTTCAAAAAGTATAGTGGTCGAGATGCGATAGTCGTCAAAAGGAATTTTAAGTGTAAACAGGCAATACCGTGGAGATTTTCAGTATTATTTTACCCAGTGGATTTTAATTTTATTTGTTGGGACTGTATTTCCTAACAAACTAGCTAGCATTCCTTGAGATACATTTATTAAAAAGGATTTTGATAGTGTCTAATTTAAATTATATATTGTAAATCATGTTTATTTAAAGAGAGTTGGTCACAGCATATAAAATTTGAGATAATCCAAAATAATCAAACTAGATATAAATTTTGTAAGTTTTTATTTAATTATTGTTTATAGAAAGATCTTTTGAATTTATAATGAATATCTAAGAAGATGAGTAGAAATGCTAGATAAATATATCCAAACTTTAAAATTTTGAAAATTTATAATTTATCAACAATGTTGTTTAATTATGATTTTTTATAAATTATTTTAATTAATTTATATATTTCTATATAATTTATATAAATAAATATATAAATTATAATACAGATATACATATTTTGCATATTTTGATACAGATATGCATATTTTGTTGTTATTTATAATTGATTTAATTTATAATTTGTTGTTTCTCACATAGTTTATTTGCTACTGGAAATTGGCTTTGGGAACGTTTGAGAGGAAAAGAACAAATTTCATTGCTATTGTACTGGTCATTATTATTATTATTGTATAGGTTTTATTAATAATAGCTCACATACAAAATGTAAATTTGCATAGTTTTCCATCATCTTTTTTCAAATTAAATTATACTAATATTTTCTAAATACAGCATCTTATGTATTTTAGAATTTTACAAAAACGTATTTTATAATAATCAGCCCTATAAAAATTTCTCTTCCAAAGATAGTCATTTAAGGTTATACATGTTTATTTAATGCAGTTAATAGAATTCTAATAATAAATTGCATTAATATCAGTTACGAACTTTACGATATTTCTTAGAATCAACAATAGTATTTAGTTTTATTGAATCGTTTTAAAACTAGTACTCTATTATAAAATTTAAAATAATAATTTTTTCATTAGTGAAATAAACCCTTTTAGAAGCCTTTTTTAGTTAATTAATATTTACGACTAGTAAGAATCCACCATGAATAAGCACGAGAACTCTATAGCGAACAGCGTGGGTAGAGAAAAAGAAAAATGTTTAAATAAATTGTACTAGAGATGTGTGGCAACTATAGAGTGCTCTATCGTTTTAAAAAATTAGTAGTTAGTCATGGCGTTGTTATTTGTAGTTTAGGCTTTGCTTTGTTAGTTGATTGTAGTGTAGACTTTGCTTTGTTAGTTGATTGTAGTGTAGGCTTTGCTTTGTTAGTTGTAGTTTAGATTTTGCTTTGTTAGTTAGTTGTAGTTTAGTTGTTAGTAAGTTGTAGTGTATGCTTTGATTTGTTAGTAGATTGTAGTTCAGGCTTTGCTTTTATATTTAGTGGTAGTTTTGGCTTTGCTTTGTTAATTAGTCGTAGTTTAGGCTTTGCGTTGTAGAAAATAAATGATATGTTTGTGTCAGCATCTCCTATTAATTCTAACATTTCAATAATCCTATTCACGTTATGTTCACAATTTTTCGGAAGCTAAAATTTATATTTGCGTAATCTGCAACTTTGAAACTTTCACGAAAGTTTCAAAGTTGCAGATTACGCATAATTTAACTAACTCCATTATGTCTTCAAAGGCGAATACACCTTTATTCGGCCGTAATTTATATAATATAAATATATATATATATATATATATATATATATATATATATATTTTAAATTATGATGCATCTATTTCAAGAGTCTGTTCTTCATTCATGCTATTAAATTTAATTGCGACTATGTCAAACAAAATTCAGATGATATAGTTGAAAATTAAACATATTAAACGAAATACATTGACTACAATTATGATTATGTGTAATTTTACCTCCCAAGTTTTATCGCTAAGTATGCATTCATGTTCAAATTCCTAATTGGATATAAACATTTAATTTAATATTATCTGAAATCTTATTTATAGGATTATATTTAAGAACTGCCCACTTGCGACTTAGAGATAATATTTACTACATAAAGTGCAATTATATCGTATGCTAGGATGAATGCTTTATAAAATATCAATGCTACAATCATTGCAATGTCATATGCTACAATCAATGCTTTATAAAATGCTAATGATCATTGCAATTTCATATGCTACAAACAATGCTTTATAAAATTCTAGTGCTATAAGCCTTGTAATGTCATATGCTACAATCAATGCTTTATAAAATGTCAATGCTACAATCATTACAATGACGTATACTACAATCAATGCTTTATAAAATGTCAATGCTACAATCATTACAATGACGTATACTACAATCAATGCTTTATAAAACCAGGTGACTTCAAAGAGATTGTGACATATTTTCTCACATTTTAATTGGATTGCATTGCTTTATTGAAGCCTTTTTCCTATTTTTCAACTAAATACTTGGAAATTAACTGAGAATGTTTTTCATAAAGGCATTAATGAGTTTTGTGGAGTTTTGAGCCTGACTCACAGCTGCACCTTGGACTTTGCTATAATTCCTACTTATGAATCAAAGGTCAAAGTCGGGCATTATCGCAAAACAAGTGAAACGTTACAAGGATATAAATTCGATAAAAGTAAATAAAAATCATAAGAAATTTATATTACATTTCATTTTATTAAATATAAATCGCATTAAAGCATTTTCTGTTATGGTTTCATGTTTATTTTCTAATAATCAATTAAAGATATATTTGCTCTAAATATATAATATTCATTAATTATTTCAAATTGCACATCATCAAAGACGTCTAAATGAAAAAGTAGAACTGAAATAGAAATAGAAATGAAAAGCAGATATAATAACGAAAAGTTGAAAGATCAGTTCAGCAGATTGATATGCTTGAAAAATATTACCAGTCCTCATATTTTTTCATAAGCTATTTCGTTTTTAAATATTAAGATTTATCGAAATCTAAGTGTGTTGATAAGCAGTATTAAAATAAATGCTATATGCTACATTTATGAATATTTTGTACAGCGGAATATGTCTGCATAAATAATTTGCTACACAATGAAAATAATAGACTTAAAAGAACTAAAAAACTGATGAGAAACGCCATGTATCTTGCTGACACAGTCATTAGAATTAGATCATAAACATGGTTAGAATCAAAATACAGACTTTTTAACTATCATACCACTAAAAGTGTGAACATAAGCCTACTGTAGATACTAAGTAAAAACGTCAAAAAATATTTTTCTCAGAACATACCTTTTAATTTCCTCTGTATTTCAAGTTATTGAATCAAATATTTCATTTAAAATACAAAGAATCACATTTAAAAAAAGGAGCTTTATTTAGAAATACAGACAGCAGTCAGGAAATAAACATGTTCAAAGTATGGCCGAACATTTTTATTATGGTAACGACTAATCAACTTTTAAACTATCCAAAATATATGCATTACCACTTTACCACTCTGTCACGTATGAAAACGTGGGCCATAATTTAGCGTGTCTGATTAATAGTAGTTTACGTAATTTTCTTTCAGGATAAGTTGCCCCACATCTTATTATTATACTAATTCGTTCAGAAGGAATGATAGTAAACATTAAATTTGATTAGCTAAATGATTAAGATAAATCTAGTGATTTAGTATTCAGGATTCTGATATGAAATTTGTCTCAAGTGATTACCCTAAGCAGCGTTTCCCATTTTGAATAAAGGAAATTCTGTTTTAATTTTTTCTGATAATTATAATCGAAATATCTTGCAAAAGAATCATTAGGGCACAATTCCTCTATTTATCATAACTGTAAGCTTCAAAAATTACTCTTGTAATATAAGTTACGAGAATAGAATGTTTAAATTTGTCGTCATGCTAAACATCATAATGATTATGCTAAACACGTAAACATGTTCTACACACATTATACAACCACATGAGACAAGTTTCACATCAGAGTCACAAATGCTAACTCGCCAGTTTTACCATCAATTTCCATTTATAATATTGTAGTATTCGTGCCAGACGATTTGCGTTGGAAGATCCTAGAATTAATCTTGTAAAAGTATTCGTGTCTAACACACATATATATTTTAGGGCCAAATTTCGGTTCCCTGATTCGCATGAAATCGCGATCTCTTGAAATTTCTTTTTACTTGGTCAATCAATCTGGTTTCTTTTCACAAAAGACATTTCTTTCAACAAAATAATAAACTCGGTTGCTAATTTTGTTTATTCTGAATGTAGTATTGTAAATACGACATTATTAATAATTTATAAATACTAAATTTCTATCTAAAAATCAGATATTTCTGGTTTAGTTTTAGCATAAATATTTTTTATTGATACTATTTGGTGACAAAATTGTTACATTAAGAATTCGTAAAATAAATTTTAATTAACTTATTTTTGAATTTAAAAAAATTAAGCAGTAACTGATTTTTTTTTAAATGCGTCTAAAAACACTTTTTAAATTTAAAAACACTTAAATATTTTTAATCATTATTTACTACATTCTCAAAGTTTGATTTTTTGAATTCTTCTTCATAAAAACTATTATATATATAATTGATGATATAGATTAAACATATATTCATAATGTAAAGGAATATAAAATCGTCTATGCATTAAAAACGACCTGATGGCCGTTGATACCACAGGATTCAGGTTGGAATCCTGGCGATGGCATAGATGTTTCTTAGTGATTCGGAATCCACGTTTAATTGCATGTCCCGTTCTAATTAGTCCAAAGTGTGCCCAAATGACAAACCAAACTATACATTAAAAAAAATTAAAAATAGGAAATTGCCGTAAGTAGCTACTTCGGTATAATTTAATTACAAAACATTAATATGAATATTCTTTCTAGAATAATGTAGCATGGAATTTATCTTTAAATTCTTTATATTTTAGACTTCTAATCTTTTAAGATACTCTTTTTCAGAAACTTTTTTTTCAAAGCATAGTAAAAAAGAAGAAAGCACACTGGTATATTTTCAAATTCTATAACACTCAGGTGAAGTTATGATTTCTTAAAACCTGGAAGTTTCTTTCTTTGTCTAGAGTAAAGCAAACATTTATTTCGTTTCCAGTTTAATACAGACCGGAAGGAAAAGAAATTGCATCTTCAGATGGAACGAAATCTTTCGAGGAAGTATTTGTCACCCACGCCTTTGAGAAAGGGAAAAAATATTTTGTGCTCCTTATCCATTCACTCTTTTTTTTTCTTTCATTAAGAAGTGAAGATTATCAAATTGGGAATATTTGGTTTATGATTTTCTTAGTCGGAGATATTTGCTTTAAGATCAGATCCTAAATGAGATTTCTCTAAGGCTATTTTCGTATGAAAGAGGAAATTATATTTTTATTACATTTGCTTCATTTCCAAGCTAAAGTAAGTAAAATTTTTTTTTTCTGATACCAAATACTTGACTACAGTTTCCTCAAAAGATTCAATGTTACATACCAGGAACTACATTAGTTGGGGCTGTATCTATTTTACACTCACAACTATCTATTTTATACACAACTGCTAACTGCATGTAACTGTATTAAGTTTTTTCTGGAGGACTTAAAAAAAATGTCACACATTTTCATTTCATACATGCAAAAATTCAAATAACATTAACTAGACGTTTAACTCTCGATGTCTGATACTATCACAATTACTCTTTCACAAAGTAGAAATATTTGGGCCAATAACCACAAAAAATTGGATTAAAATCTCTTTCGCACACTATAATTAAGCCAAGACTATAAAATAACAATTTCGATATTTGGTTTGTCGCTCTACAGTTATTTTTTTGCATACTCTAGGGTAATTAGACAGGGAAATTTTTAAGGGAATTGTTGCTCCTTAAAATTTTTTTTAATCCTGGCGGTGGAATGGATGTTTGTGAGTGATTCGCAATCCACGTTAAACTGTAGATCTCGGTCTAATTAGCCTAAAGTGTGCAAAAACTTACCGTAGAGAGACAAACCAAATCTAACCTACAAATTTTTATCTTGGATATTCTAAAGATCCGCAAATAAAAAAAAATTGGATTATTCTTTGAAGTTAAAAAGTTTTATACTTTTTTTAACTCAGAAAATAAAAAAAAAAATGAATTTATAATGTTATATTGGATTTTTCCATTCTTATAACAAAATTATTAAGTAAATCATAATTTGCGCAGTGAAATAAACATTTTCATAGTTGATGCAGCTAATCATAATGTTTAAATATAAACCGTTAAAAATTAAGTTTGATATTTTTTTTTATTTCTTTGCTGAATTCCATACAAAACATTAACTAGATGCCCAATTCGCGATGTCTGATACTATTATAGTCTTTAAATTCTTTTTCACAAAACAGAAATATTTGGCCAAATAAACAGAAAAAAATTGATTAAAATCTTTTTTGCACATTATAATTAAATTAAGACCATGGAACAACATTTATTTTGATTTAACGAATAACAATTAGATAAGTTTTATTGCTCATAAAATCTTGAATAGTCTAAAGATTCGTGAATAACAACAAAAATGGATTATTTTTTAAAAATAAAAATTTGTCTTCTTTTTTAAACTCAGAAAATAAAAAGGCTAAAAATAAATAATAAAATATTGTTCTGTTCTTGTCACAAAATCGTTAAATAAATCAAAATCTGAGTAGAGAAAGTAAGCATTTCATATTTGAAGCTGCTTATAATTACGTTTAAATATAAACCATTAAAAAATAACTAGTATATGTTTTTTTGCAAACTTTTAAAAGCACTTTTACTCCGATATCGCATACTTTTCCCTTTAATGGCTTTCTCACTTTTGCTACTCATATATTTAACCAAAAAATAAACATTTGTTTGCATAGTAAATGTCGCTTTTCTGTATTAATATATGTTGTTTAATAATAATAAATAATAATAATAACAATAAATATATGCTGTTTTTCTGTTTAAAGTCTCATTTGCAGGAAAACAATTGTTTCTTTATTAATTCACAGGCTGCAATTCGGGCTTTAGTAAATAGAAAGTGTTCCTCCACTTCCGAGAAGTTATTTTAAAAAAAAAACCTATTAGCCATCTTATAGTATCGAAAAGGGAAGGGAAATTATTCTCAATGTATCCCAAATCCTGTTGGGAATCCTGGCAATAAAGAGATGGGTGTACTTGCAAAGTTGGCATTGTTTTTGTCACAATACCATTCTTCCTTCTCTTTAAGAAACTGTAAATCATTGAGGAAGACCGAATTTGAGGACATAAGAAAACGCAGGCATAGTAATATTGATGCTGGAAAAGTTAGGAGTGCCTTTTACAAGATAAGAACAGAATTCCTCTTGATTTACCAAAGAGAATCGGCGTCGTCTGTTTTCATATGTTGACGGACCATGATTACCGCCAGCAACATATCAATAAAATCGGTGCAACAAATTCTGAATCATCCCTCTTTGTGGGGATGATTCTATGAATGGATGGCATCTCCTTAACTAGAATTCATGTGACAAGAATCGTCTGCAGAAAACATCCATGAATCGTATATCGCAGTAATAATCTGACGTTCTAAAGATGTACCACTTTTAAAGAACAATGTTTCTATTGACTTGCTCCAAATTAAAGGTTTACAATGGAGATGCTTCTATTTTTAGTCTTTCGCATTTATACTGGACAGTAAGACAGCGTATGGTCGATGGGCCCAGGCTGGGCATAGGTTAAAAAATTTTTTTTCTGTATAAGTTTTACTAATTTTATGAATACGAAAAAAAAATGTAGAATTTATGTTTTATACCTTGACTCATAAAGCTAGTCCCACATAAAATCCTAATAGATATGAACTTATAATCAGATAATTTAAAAATATTACGAAAATAATTATTGTGTTGTAGAAATTACAATACAAAAAATATATTAGAATTTAGAATTTTATTAATCATTGAAAAATTTTTGAACGATATAAGTTATAATTGTCTTTTATCAGCCAATTTAATGATTTAAAATTGATTAAAATTTTTATTTCTTTTATTCTAAGAAAACTTTCTTTCAATTTAGATTCCTTTCAAATAATTATTGATTTGAAAGGAATCTAATAATAATAATAATAATAATAATAATAATAATAAAATAACATTAAAAAAACTGAAATCTGCTCGGCAAATTTCAACTTATCATGTATGAATATTCGAGAATGCATGAATAAACTCAGGAATATACCAATGTTTAATAATGCAAGAGATATATGAAGCAATTGATTGGAATACTATAAGTATACTACTACGAGTACTTATAGCCATTAGAAATACAAATGCTTAAAAAACATGACAAAACAGGAAAAGTGATTTAAAACCATACTACAAAACGTCAAACAAAAGCCATATTCTTCAAAAAATTCCATAAGATTAACGTTATTCATGAAGCATTTCAAAAATTAAGGGTCCCAAAGTGCCATTTTCCGCCAAAATTTGGAATGGAGTTTTATTTGCTTAACCCTCATTTTCGGATAACGTCACATACCCCTAACCAGGATAACATCATGTCCACACATGTTAATAATAATAATTTTTAATAATAATAATTTTAATAATAATAATAATAATAATAACAATAATAATAATTTATAATAATAATAATAATAATTTATAATAATAATAATAACAATAATAATAATTTATAATAATAATAATTAATATTATCGGAACTTAATAATTCCGATTTTAAAACTCCTTCATAATTCAAAAATAAGCTAATTAAATTGTTAAAAATAGTGAGATTCGTATTTTGACTTTAATTTTACATGTTGAGTTGACTTCACACGTTACCGACTTGAAACCAAATTATTAGAGAGTTTTTGCATACCGTACGTTAGTTACCGTAGGACGTCCGTTAGCTTTTTCTCCCTAGCGCGCATGCTCAGTTTCCTATGAGCATGCGCGCTAGGGAGAAAAAGCTAACGGACGTCCTACGGTAACTAACGTACGGTATGCAGTCCTCTATTGTCTCATGAATGCACGTTACTCAAAAGAGAAACAGTGAAGATTCATTCTAACAAATTAACACATGGAAACATACGATTAAATTACTCGCAATGCGAATCTGAATTTTCTCCCTGTTAGATAACGAAAGGCAAAGCCCCGTCGGGCATTGTAAAAGTTGTGAAAACTTCTTGAAGTTGAAGCAGTCGCAATTGCAGAAACAAGAAAGTACCTTTTCGGAGTGGTGACTCTCAACTGATCGGTGAAAAAGGGATGTACAGAATATAATTTTCTCCTCCAAAATCTCAGAAGCCAGCTGTGCGCAATGAAGGAGAACTAAATAGATTACCTCAAGAAAGCTCCCAGGGAAAAAGCAAATCTCAAGAGAGCTGTTTCTGAGAGCCACTTTCGAAAAGTTTAAAAAAAATAGAAAGGATAAAAAACCAGAAGTGATTCATATAAATTTTGAAATGACGAAACAGTTTTAAGTTTGGTGCTATGAAACTTTTATTTGAAATGTATAAAAAAAGTATCAGTTTTGTGAAAGCTTCAGGGTTAAAAAAACTTTGCACTGATTTTTATTTATTTATTTATTTTTTGGCAGAGATATTGAAAGAAATTATGAAATATAAAATGTATCTTAACAAGAAAAATATTTTATTCATACTCACATTTTTATTCCTTTTTTTTTGTAAGAATTGTTATAAACTTCAATGTCCGGGATTAATTTTTAGTTGAATTTAGTTGTAAAATTGCAATGAGACTGTTGTAAGTTTCAAATTTACAATAATATTGCCAACATAAATAAAAAAAATTTTTAAATAATTTTGTCTAAAGGACTCTTATTTTGATGAAAGGTTTAAATAGAGGTTATTTTTGAAATAGGTTATTTATTTATTTAATGAATAATGGTTTAAAAATAACTCAACTTTTGCTAATGACCTAATTTCTTAGTTTAGTAAATATTTATTTAAAAAAAATCATTTTTTTAAGTAAATACCTTGCCTATTTATAGTTCTTCCCAATATTTCCATCTCAATTTTTATGATAATATTACACTCTACTTCTATCAATATAAAATATCAATTCTGTACCAATTTTACATAAAAATCCTTTTATTAAATATTCTTGAAGTTTCTTTGTGTTTAATTGTCCATACATATGAGTTTGATATCTCTTCAAACTTCAAAATAATCCTATTCGAATAATATACAAATAAATTTGTGACACACTTAAAATCTTTGTGTGCCCTCCTATCGTCTAAATCTCCTAGTGCTTTTATTCTAGTGTCTTGTAATATTTATGAGCAAGCAGATACCAGCCTTCTAATTATACAAATATCAACCTCACCGAATAGCCTCTTGTGACAAAAATAAAACGAAATACCAGGGAGCTAAATATGAACGGTAAAGCTATAGAATTCCAGTCAAATGTTTTGGTCAACAACCAACACGTTTTTGACAAGAAATCTCCCTGTTAGGCTTCTAACAGGGAGATTTCCTCTATTCATTATTAGCTGGAATATTCTAAAAAAAAAAAAAAATCAGATTTCATGTTTTTTTTTTTTCCCTCACTTGCCTTATTTAAAAAACTATTCCTGTTAGTTTTATGTTAATATTCCTTGTCTCTTATTATTGGAAATGTGTGTAAAACTTTTATTGCAATAACCAGACGATTATAATTCGAAATATTATATGTTTTGTGTTTATAACTTAATTTTTGGATTCCAGCGTATATGGGGAGAAAACAAGCAATGTTTAGACTCCAGTGTATATGGGGAGGAAACGAGCAATTTTTGGATTACAGTGTATATGGGAAGAAACAAGCAATTTTTTGGAAGACAATTTTAAATTAAAGGATAATTTATAATTCATAGAGTTTCAAGCAAACAAAAGGAAATTATTTGTGAATAATGTTTTTCATTCAATGAAAATGCAATTACAATTTTTATAACAAATAAATAGATCAAGATTTCAAGTAAAGAAATCGTCGTTAATTACAAATAAAATTCCTATATTAATTGTATTACTTTTTTAATATATTATATATCGAAATATTATCCAGACATCATTCAAACATTATATTTATTTTTCCTGACTTATAAAACTATTCCAAAACGTTATTATATAAACGTAAATTTAATGTAATTGTAAATTCTTGAAATGAATTAAAAATTAAAGGTACATTCAGTAATATAGAACCAAGAATACCATTTATACATACTAATTAGAAAAAATTATGATATTTTTATGTATAAATATGGCATTTAATTGCATTTTCTTTCATTATTTATTTAATGAAATTCATAAAATCAGATTTAATGTTAATGACAATAGAATCAAAAACAAATTTAAAAAATATTTATTGCTATTATTAAGCCTATTTTATAACTCTTCATTGTAACATATTACAAAAGTTAATTGAAATACTTTCAATATGTTTCCGGTTATATTAGCATAGATGTCTCATTTACAATTTATTTAAAATTCCAGACATTGGGATTAAATATTAATTAAATTGGAGATTAACTTTGATAAAAAAAAAAAAAAAAAGAATGCAATCAAACATGTCTACCTTTTTTTTGTAAGTACTAAAGTTTTTAATTTAATGAACTGTTATTATCTCTGCATAAAATATTTAAATTAATGGAATGTATAGAAACTATGCAAATATATTCAATGCAATCACCTGTCTTGAAAATTTCGAAAAAATGCTATCTAAATACACATATCAAAAGTTTTAATTAGCTAATTTTATAATATTAATAAATTAAACTGAAATAAATCTCTTATTTAAAATAATTTAAGAAAAAAGGCTTTTCCTTATTATAAATAAATAATGTATTATAATTTTAAAATTTTTCATTGTTTTTCTATTAAGGTTTAACTTTATATAATCATAAAAATGTCTTAGATGTAAACAATAACATACTTACAAGCAAGTTTAAAATCTATATTTTTGTATATTCCTATTTAAATAACTTTGCTTGTTGTCTGATTTTATAAACAATTGTAATGCCTATACTAGAATTCTTGTCCTATAGCGGCTTTCAGGTTCCTAGAAACACTTTAATATTTATTTACAAGCACTATATATATACAAATACTGAACTCTGTGCTATTATACAAAGAAAGGAAAATTAAAAATATAAATTTGATAACAAGTGCAGGATTAAATCGCAAATGCAGTTCACCCCAAGGTTATAATGTAATGCATGTAATATAACTACTCAAAACACTGCTTGTCTGCTACCAAATTTGAATGATAGGTTGTTATTATGTACTTTTCAAATAATATACATTCCTCTCTCCTGGGAAAGAAATGTCACAACTCTTCCAGTGGGAAAAATGTTACACAATCTATGCTATCTCTTAAAATTCAATAATTTGTAGTTTTTGCAATAAGAATGTTATTAATAAAGTGTAACATATTTAAAAGAATAATGGCATTATTTTTATGCATTATAAATAAATTCCAGATGGTACAAAAATGAAAAAAAACATTTGGAGAATCAAAAGCACTTAATACCAATTATATGGATAAAGAATTTATATTACCAAGGATATAATATTTTCCGTGTTATTAACAGACGAAAATCGCATTTTCATATTAAGTAAAAGCATCAAATATGGAAATGAAATATTTGAAATAAATTACGACAATGAATGTTTTCCATGTAAAATGAAATTCCTCAAATTTTCAGCATGTTAACTTTATAGTGTAAATATGAATAATTTTACCATTTTTCTACTGTTACAAAGAAAAGTGGATTCATAACACTCTTTTAGTGTCAGAATTTTAAAAATACCCATGATGTATTGTAAATCATAAAAAAAAAAGAGTTCAAGTATAACTTTTTTCTCAACTTTGGAACTGCTGGTAAGGGTTTTTCTTCCAAAAATACTTCCTAAAGATAGTGATTTTCCTATTGGAGAACATGGTGTAAAAAAAGCAAATTCGATTAATTTTTTAAAGATTTTTTTCAGTTAAAAAAGTAATATTTTCATACAACATTATCGTTTTTTTTTTTAAAGAATATACTGTTTTTATTTATTTATTTTATGAGAATTTTTCAAAATTATTGGAATTGTAAAACTCAAGATGATAAGGATTTGAATTTTTTATACATAGTTTGTCAGATTTTTTCTCTCGCAGTTATTTGTATCTTTAGTTAAAGAGTATTTAAACCTATTTTGATCTTTTCTTTCTCACATATAAATTTTAAAAAGCTAATAAATAAATCTTTTGAAAGAACTTTACAGAAATTTTATAAATAATGTATTGATATTTAATTTTCTTTGAAATATAGAATGCCATTTATTAAGCATAATAATTTTCTGCCTTGGGTAATAAACTCTAACCCAGTTTTATAAATTCCGTATATTTAATTTCAAAGCAATAATAAAAATTAAGATGGATAATTGTGCAAATCATCGATAGGAGAGATAGTTTTAAAATTTTAGCTAATCTTATTTCTCTGTATAAAATTATTTCGGTACTTACGTATTAACGCCACCGCAACTACAGATTTGGCGGTTTTTAAGTGGCACCAATCTACACTTAAAATTGTGACAAATCATAAAATATATAAAACACTTCATTTAAAATCAAGGCACTTTCAAAATTCAAAACACTTTATTTAAAAACAAAGTAGTCAATCGGATTTCGGTGGAAAATGGACCGATATAGAGTTTAACATAGATTCACAACAGTCTCTATTTTGGCGCATTGGCAGTTCTTTATTGGCGCATTAGCGCAGCTTCTGCTGCGGTGGCGTTAATACGTAAGTACCATTATTTCATTTTTTCTTCAAAGGATTATCATAATTTTCAAGAATAACTAAACTTAAAACGAATGCATGAATATTTTAATATTTTTAAACTTAGATAACTATTATATTGAAGCTGCTTAATAGGATAAATTAAATAAATTAGTAATTTTATCAGATATTTTACCAAATATCAGGCATTTGTAAATAACAAAGTAAACTATTACTGAAGCATTACAGAACAGATAACGGGAACGCAAAATTCAACAAAAAAAAAAGATAAAGAATTATCATAGTCATGAATAGAATTCATATATTTTTTTTTTATGGATGTGTTATGAAATTATAAAAAACATTTTACTTTCGAGATAACATCACCAAAAGATGTAAACAAGTAAACTAATGTCTCAGCTTTCAATAAAACCAGTGGACAAGTTTAAATATAATCAAATGTGAGTAAAAAATATACATGTTTATTTTTACATTTGTAATAATTTACACATTTGTGCTCTCTTTTAACAATTAGCTCAAGTACCTGCCTTAACTGTTTAATTGAAATTTGTAATCTTTACCAATCTATTCAATGAGCTATTATGAATCCATTAAAAAATATGCTATATTTCACACAAATACAGTATTAGTGTAGAAACACAAAAGATAGAGGACACTTTATACTGACTATTTATAAATTGACTGCATACGAATATTCAATTATACACCTTACAAAAAGCATTTTTGTTTCCAAAAGATTTATTCTAAGAAATAAATTTTCAACCAATATAATTTCTTTATCACAATGCATTATGAAAGAATGAAAAGGACAAAATTTTATGCTAACAAATAGGTTCAAATCATTTGAAAACTGATATAGTAGCAACTTAACTAGTTTTATTGCATATTCGAGACCAAATTAAGCACTGACAGTTTTTAGCATATTTTTATTACATTGCAACGTATATTGATGTAGGAATTCCTATACGAATATACGTTTCATTGTAATCAATATACGTTGCAATGTAATCAATATACGTTGAAGTCAATAAACGTTGCAACGTAATCAATATACGTTGTAATGTAATCAATACACCTTACATTCAATATAGGTTGCAATGTAATCAACATACGTTGCACTGTAATCAATATACGTTGCAATGTAATCAATATACGTTGCACTGTAATCAATATACGTTCCAATCAATATGCGTTGCAATGTAATTAATAACCGCTACAATTAATATACGTTGCAATGAAATCAACATACGTTGCGTTGTAATCAATATATATTGCAATCTATATGCGTTTCAATGTAATCAATATACGTTACAATGTAATCAATATACATTACAATGTAATCAATACACGATGCAATCAATATAAGTTTCTACTCAACAATAGTGAGTTGATGGCTTACAACAACATTTTTTCTTATCAAATTGTATTATAATATAACATAATATAACATTTTATCTCAATAACGTCTATATTTATTTTGATACACATATATTATTTAAATACTTAGAATGTGTATTTTGTGTATTTGTATGTGTATTTTTTCTGTCTTGCAATTGATACAAACATAATCAATTTCTTTCATAAAATACATTGGCTATTTTCTAAAGAATCCCCGTTAAATTTAAACATCGATTACTTCCAATCCAGTTTTGAATACCATTTTCTTATTCTAATGAAAACATTAACGTTTCATAGCATACACTTCTTCATTCTAGATTCCATCACAAAATTGGCGGCTGGTTCCCCACGGCACAAAACTTCTTCTCGAACTTCCCACAGAATTGTAGCTTTCATAAAATAGATTCGAAAAAAACCCATATTTCCGAAACGAAATAAATTGCAAATTCTTTATTGTGATACAACTTTTTTTCTGTTTATTTCTTTTCATTGAACAAAAAAAGAACTTCTTTTTTTTAAAGAAAATTTTTAAAAAAGAAATTCTTTTTACCACATGCTTTACTCACCATGGACAACTTCTCCAAGGATATAAACGAAATAAAATGTGGAAATTTTTTTCCCTTTTTTGTAATCTTCCCTCACTATGAGGAAAATAAGGAAATACGTTGAGTTGGTATTTCTCTGTAACCGCAGAAGGGAAATGCCCCCAAACAAATGCTCCCTGAAGTATCCAAGATCAGCTCTGCTTCAATTGGGCAAAGCCTCTTTGCCCATCGCAATCAACTATGGTAGTGAATTCATTGTCACTCCTTTTTTTCTTTCATAGAAAATTCTTTCATTTCATTCATCTCTTTTTTTCTTTCATCAGCAGAAAATAGCATTTGATTAGTTAAAACATGATAGAAAAAACATGTAGTATAAAGGTATGTGTAATTTAGAAGTGGGAAATTTTATTACATGCGTTTAAAAGAACATTAGTTTGTATATTGACACGGTAAATAAAATCGACTCCATCTATTTGTGTTTATATATCATTTTTAAATTATATATTCCTCTTTTATTTATCTTTATATATATATATATACACTGAAGTGACAAAAGTCATGGGATACCTCTTAATATCGTGTCGGCCCTCCTTTCGCCCGGCGAAGTGCAGCAACTCGACGTGGCATGGACTCAACAAGCCGTTGGAAGTCTTCTGCAGGAATATTGAGCCATGCTGTCTCGATAGACGTCCATAATTGTGAAAGCGTTGAAGGTGCAGGATTTTGGGCACGAACAGACCTCTCGATGATGTCCCATAAATGCTCGATGGGATTCATGCCAGGCGATCTAGGTGGCCAGATCATTCGTTGGAATTGTCCAGAATGTTCTTCAAACCAATCGCGAACAGTTGTGGCCCGGTGACATGGCGCATTGTCATTCATAAAAATCCCATCGTTGTTTGGGTACATGAAGTCCATGAATGGCTCCAAGTAGCTGAACATAAGCATTTCCAGTCAATGTTCGGTCCAGTCGCACCAGAGGACCAAGTCCATGCCATGAAAAAACAGCCCACACCATTACGGAGCCACCACCAGCTTGAAGAGTGCCTTGCTGACAGTTTGGGTCCATGGCTTCGTGGGGTTTGCGCCACACTCGAACCCTACCATCAGCTCTTACCAACTGAAATCGTGACTCATTAGACCAGGCCACGGTTTTCCATTCATCTAGGGACCAACCGATATGCTCACGTGCCCACGAAAGTCGCTCTGTCAGTAAAGGCACTCGAGTCGGTCTTCTGCTGGAATAGCCCAAGAAAGCCAAATTTCTCCGTACAGTTCTAACAGACAAGTCCCTTGTACGTCCCACATTGATTTCTGCGGTTATTTGACGCAGTGTTGCTTGTCTGTTAGAATTTACGACTCTTTGCAGACGTCGCCGGTCTCGGTCGTTAAGTGCAGGCGGTCGACCACTGCGCTGTCCATGGTGGGATATTATGCCTGAAATTTCATACTCTCGGCACACTCTTGACACAGTGGATCTGGGAATGTTGAATTCCCTAACGATTTCCGAAATGGCATGATCCCTGCGTCTAGCTCCAACTAACATTCCGCGTTCAAAGTCTGTTAATTCCCGTCGTGCGGTCATCATCACGTAAAAACCTCTTCACATGAATAACTTGAACAGAAATGAAAGCTCTGCGAAAGTACTGCGCATTTATACCTGTTCTACGCGATGCTACTGCCATCTGAAAATTTGCATATTGCTATCCCATGACTTTTGTCACTTCAGTGTATATATATATATATATATATATATATATATATATATATATAGATAGATACAGATATATAGTAAAACAATTAAATTATTGTTAGATTTGCACACACATACATATATATATATATATCTATTTATATATAATTACTACCATCTTTATTATTTATAGATTATTAATAACAATGAGTCTATTTTTAAATGACCCGTCAAACAATATATTTTCTATTGATACCTTTAATTTAAAGAATACTTTTGCTATCATTTCTCATAAAAGTTGGTCATAGTTTGTCATAAAAGTCTCCAATTCATAGATGTATTCAAAAGTCTTAAACTCACTACTATCACAAACTCTAAGCAAAAGATGTCTAGGGCGTGTTATTATGCATTTAGTTAATTCCATGTTATTATGTAGTTAGATGTGTTTCAGTCATGGATTCAGTTACAGATTCAATCATGTACTGAACAGAAATACTATGGTTTGTAATAAACTTCGACTATATAAAGCTCTGTAATCTCAGCATTTCAATGATTATATTTACAGCAATAAGAATCTTTAATCCAAACTCATGGTAATCATTCTCCAAGGAAGTAAATATTTATAAATACTAGCTAATTTTTTAATTACTTTGAAAAAAAATATTGTCTACTTTACAAACATGCCTTGCGTGTATAGATTATCTAACTGTTTTCAACCCTCCAAATTTTCATAGAATCTGTCAGGGTATTTATCCAATACAGCTTATTTCAAGAAAGACTAATACAAATAGCCTTTTAGTTGATATTCTTAATATATTAACACTCAAATCTTACCACAAACCAATATTTTTTTTACAAAAGAAAAGAATTTCACTTCTCTATCAATCGAGTTACACCCTGGAATTCCAATAACAGTTTCAACATCATCAATCAACTACTTACAATCAGTTTCACCTGTAATAACACTACTTTAAACTAACAAATAAAAGAACCTAAGAATATTTTTTAAAGAAAAAAATGGTTCCCTCAAAGAATTTCTAAACCATTAATTTTTTTCGTTCTAATTTTCTAGTTCATTACTCTTAAGAATTTTATCCATAGCTTACAATTTTCACAAATCCTCCACATTGTGTGTCTTTTCTCTTACATTTTCCTCAAGAAATAGTAAATCACTCCATCAATTTCTACATCACCACGCCAAATTCCTAAGCTGCTGATTACCAGGCAACACCGCAACGAACAATAAATCACCTCACTCAGATACTACATACAAATTATTGATTGTACCAAACAGTCGCTTAATGACCATATCGTTATAAATAGTCCTGTTCTGCCTGGTAGCTTGATTTTAGCTATATAAAGCAAGCTACACTGCTAAACTATTATGCCTTACAAACTCTAAACTGAAGTTTATTCTGTCAACTCCATGTTATTAGAATACGACAATAGAAGTGTTTCAGTTATGAATTCAATCCTGTATCTAGCAGAAATAACATTTGTAATAACCTACGGGAACATATTATTTAATATAGCTATGCTTAGGATATTATAATTTATATCTTTTAGGAGTTGGTTGTCTATAAGTGTTTCTTTTGGGTTTTACTAATCATTTTTTGGATCATACTGATTTTCTTGACAACTTGCTTCAAACTCTTTATTTAATATTTTATATAAATATTTATATTCTTTTTCGTTCTTCCAATGCAGCTGTAGTTATTCACCCTTTTGATATTTGTGTTTGTCTAATCTCATTCAGTTTTGATTCTATGGCTTATGCGAACTATAGCAACTCGAGCCACGGATACTTGATGATCCCTGCAAGAGGGAAATCATAACGTATATCTTCCCTGTATGAATGTATCAGATAGGAATTGAATTCGGCTGAAGTATTTAAGACCTCATTGGAAATTAGAATAAACCGATTTGGACATTATGTTGTAAACGGATAATAGATTTATGTGTGAGTTGGTGTTGTCAAGTGTAGATGATTGTGTTTAAGTAAAATAATTGAAAAGGCAAAAATGGAGACATATTTTGAAAAGCAGTACATGAACACACACCTCAGCAGTGATACAGTCATCAGTCTGTTCATCACACCAACCTCGGACACCGATATATATATATATATATTTTAATTTGAGGCACTAGAGAGAGATTTTGTGTTATTACTATTCTGATATTCTCTTCGCCTTTCTAAGTAGAATATTTTGAAGATGAAGTTTTCGATTAAATATTGTAACCAAAGTAAATGAATTCCAGACGGTCCCATATTTAACTGTCATGTTGTCTATTTTTGTTGTGCCTCGTCATGATAATGATTATGGCATAGGACACCTTGAAGCAGAGAACATATTAGATAGTTTAAGTTTCATTTTTCCAACTCATTCAACGAAATACAATTTCTAAATTATTTTTTTAAACTACTTGTTCTTGAAGCAAACCAGTAATGGTAGCATCTTTTTGCCTTTTATACAATTGATTAGGATCAAATTCTTAAGAATATATTAATTGGTTTAGCTTTTATTGAATATTCTTTTATGTATCGAAACAAAAAAAAATTTAAAAATTCAACTTACAAAAGCTTGTATTACCTTAAAAAGAGAAAATCATTTAAATGTAAAAGATAAAACTTTAAAAAATCCCATTATGCTCTAAGTTTTAATGCACTCTAATATATAAATTAAGATTATCAGAATTTTAGAACAGCAATAAAAATCAAATCAAATAATTTTTAATAATGATGATCACAATCATCTAACCATAAAAGGGCGAATTAAGACCTGCTGTCAAACGGATAAAAAATTAAATAATTTTATGATAAATAAATCATAAAATTATTTAATTTTTTATCCGTTTCACAGCAGGTCTTAATTCGCCATTTATGGTAGCCGATTTGGAAAATTTTATGTGAGTGCCATTTTTCATCTTGCTTAAGGGTACACTTTTCTGAAATAAATTTTAAATTTATTTTCTGAAATAAATTTATTTTCTGAAATAAATTTTCTGAAATTTTTAAAATTTTATTATTCAAAATTTTACAATTACGTTTTATAACTTAAAATTTATTTCCAATTACTCTAAGATGCACATGAAAAAGTATTTCTTAGTTAAATTTATTAATTTGTAATTAAAATATTTTTAGAGGATCTTAGCGATTTATTATTTATTTGAAAAACATAAAATTTGCCAACAGAAAAAAAATGTATCATTAGAAATAAAATATTACTAAATTTTTAATAGCATTTGTGGATGGTTTGCTTAAACTCCAATTTTCGCTGATTGCATGTACAGGATTGCATGTTTTTACAGCAAGTGGGACTTAATTATAATCACTCTCTATTTTATGATTACCATCAAAAGGTAAATTTTGTCGAGATCTAGCAGATAGTGTGGAGATCGTAAGCTTTCAATAAGATAAGATTTTCAAGCTTTATTCCATACAGTACGAAAAGGCGCAAAAAATATTTTAACAATTCTTACGATAAACATTTTCTTTAGCTCTTACATACATCGAAAGTAACTCTTCCGAATATGAAATCCTTGCATATTTTAATTCATCTGCATAGTTTAATCCATCTCTGTCCTTGCACATGTAATACAGTAATACTATATTTTAATTTTAAATAATATCTGCCTTTCTTTAACTCTATTTAGATATATATTTCATAAATTAGAATTTTCAAGAAACTAGCAATTTCTGAAATATATAATCTTTCAACATTGAACATTGTAGACTTTATTAATGAAACTAGACATTTTAAATTCTATTTATTTTTTCTAAATATAATTATATATTTACTTTATAAATTTAAAGATTGAAATTAATTCTTCATGGAATATATGACCTTGTACGCGATTAAATTATATGACTCATTTTTCCACACGATAAGCGGACAATATAACATGGTTTTGGTTAATATATAGTAAATTATAAAAAATCGAAATGTAGCAATTTAACGAAAGATTGTTTAATTTGGCATTAGCGGAAAGACAATTCTGTACAATTGAAAATAAAAATGTATAATTTGATACATTGGGTAATTCTAGCGAAGAAATTCTACGAATAAATTAATTTGTAGACTGAAGTGTGAGTACGTGTAAATTTTGTGTAGGTAGATAAAAGTACATAAAGGGATTTAATTTAATCCGCGTAAGATGTTTGCGAACTAATCAGCTAGTCATCTCTCCCTGGAACCATTATTAGTAGAAAATACCGTGTAATTAAATCAATCAGGTTGCGTTTCAATATGCATGAATATACAACTGAAATTTAAGACGTATGTCTAACATAATTTGAATATCAACTCACTCGGTTAAATAATTCATGTAATTTTATAGTAGCAGGCAACTTTGAACTGCAATTACTGTAATTACTGTTACGCAGATAGATTTATGGTATCGAAATAGTACGCTGAAAGGTCAGATTTAACTTCTAAGCTGTTTGTATAACTATTCACTTTATTATTCATCTTGTGTAGAAAATTGATTTACCAAAGATACTTTAAATATTTTTTTAAAGTATATCCTCACAAAATTTTATTTTTTTTAAATTTTTTTATTTCTTTAAAAGAAATTTCGTCGCAAAATTAAATTTATGTGCAAAAAAGGATAATTAAATTTCAATAATTAATTTAAAATTTTTTTTTAATTAATTATTTCATTTTAACTATCGCAATTTAATTAATGTCGCAGTTTAATTTTAAGCATTCTAAGGAAACTTCATTAGATAAACACATTTAATAATTCAGTTTTTAATATTTTAATGCAATACATAATATTATTTAATACTTAGAAATATATAACATTATTTTTTATTTAACAATACGTAATATTATTTAATACTTAGAAATATATAATATTTTTTATTATTTAGCAATACAGAATATTACTTAAAAATTGTAATATACCAATATATTACTAAAAAGCATTATCAAATTAATTTACAAAGTGAAAAATCACATATTTTATGAAAAAATGGGGATTTTTTAAAAAGATTAATGACTAGATTAAGAAAGAAGTACTTAAGAAAAAAGATTAAACTTAAGGAAAGATTAAACTTAATATCGATTATTTCAATTTTTAAACATTATAATAAATATTAAAGATTTATAAGTAATTATTTTAGACATAGCATTCATTACTTTTATAATAATAAACAATTTTTCACAAATATAGGAAGAAACAAGAAAAATAAAACTATTTAATCATATTTTACAAATTTTTGAAATGGTTCCAAAACTTAAGAAAAAGGGATCCTTATATTTCTATTAGAAAGATTTACTATCGGCATTTATCATTCTATCTAAGATAGCTGTTGTGGTATTAAAAAGAGAGTTTTATAGATAAAGAATTTTCTAGTAATCTTTTGTTAAAGCCATGCCTGTCGGTGTCATATTGGATTCAATATCAAAAACAAGTTGAATGATATAGAAAAATTCATCTTAAGAAAAGAATTTGCTGTAAGAAATACATTTTAATGTCTTCCAGGAATTTCCTACTAATAAAAATGCAAAATTTTAAGTCAGAATATTTTGCATTTGAAAAACATAATTGAGGAAGTCTATAAAAATATATTACATAATGTATTGTAAAACTATGTGGAAAAAAAGTACTGTTGCCACCCTTTTATATAAGTGGTAGCTAGAAATTTTGTTCTAAAAACGATAAATATCACATTCCATTATTCTGAACTGTCTTTCTAAAGTAAATATTTTGTAAGATGTAGCATTTATTTAAATATATGAGTACCATATTTTTCAAGTATCACTTCAAATTTATATTAAACTATGGTTTTTGTCAAAGGAAGCAATCTTATTATTCAAGTAAATGTATAAAAAATGCATGTTTTTTTAATCAAAAATGCATTCAATACATGCAACCTATTTATAAAAAGTTATTTGTAGCCATTGCAAGCCATTGCAAGTCCTCTTTTATGTAATATTTGCCATTGCATAACACGATTTGATTTATTTCGTTAACAGGCGCATGTGGATCCCCCCATTTAATTTCTTTCGACTTTCTTATAATAGTTTCAAGATACAGAATGTTAAGACAGAAAATTCATAAGAGAAACTTATTGAATGAAAGATTTAACAAGATTTAACATTAGTCTACTAGATGCATAAAGATTCCAAAATCAAGTCATTGAAGTCATAATATGGAGTGTAATGTCTACCTCCTCGTGGTACACTCCTAGAAATGTCTGATACGGCAAAATGATCTACAAACATGACCTTCAGTCTGGTTCTCAGTGTGAATTTCTTAGAGTTCTGCGGTGGAACGCAGGTGGATTGTCCCAAAACATGAGAGAGGGTAATTAAAAAGACCCTTAAGTGTTTCTTTGAAGATATTGCCGCTAGTAACAGTCACAAGTCCTGGTACTATCCTATTCATGATATCCCTGAAGGGAAAAGAAAGTCTAGAGAAAAATCGGGGAATTTGTTATGGCTTTTCTGTGGTCAGGATTGTCTCCGCAAGCACTTTCACAGAATTAAACTGACTCCTAACCCTCTCTGTCTCTTGTGTGATAACCAGAAAGACATGGATAGGCCTCACCTTGCTTCCTGTTTTCAGATTGAAGCGTTATTGTATTGCTAGACTTATCTTGATGAATTAACTGATGTCATTTGTTTCTATTTTGTTCTTTGTATTTACACTGGTGTGCAAAACTTAAGCAACAGGTAGGTTTTTTGCCACAACTCCACGAGAAATCCTCTGAGAGACATACCATTCAAAAATGAGGGTACGTAAAGGATGACTAAAGCTACGGTGCTGAAAAAGGAATACAATGCATACGGTATGGAATCAAACAAAAACAAGCTTTTTTGAACGTATAATATCGTGATTTATGACAGTCTATCCAAGTGGAAGAGCAACAAGCAGATGTTCCTTAATATGGGATATGCCCTCCCCTCCTCAGAACCAGCTGCTGCAACATTTCTTGCGGTAGGAGTGCCCATTCCTAATTCAGCACCTATTTGAGTTGTTGGGTGTTTTCCGGAGGATGTCAGCGTGCTGCAATGCGAATAGGCCCACTTTGTGAAGGCGTCTGGCCACAGTAAACCGCGACTTGTCGCCCCGTTACTGTACAGAGTTGCTGAGCAATAGCGCTTGCTGACTGCTGTCGGCCACTTTTTGCCTGCAGGACGACTTCAGTCATCCCTTTCAGTTGTCTTTCTCGGGCGGCCATCACCAACCTTTCTAACAGCTGTACCTGTGGTTTGGAACGCTTCCAAGCACGCGAAAAGACACTTTTGTTGGTTCCGAACTCTGCAGCTACACTTCCTCCAGCTTTTCAATCATTCTTCCTCGTGTGAAGTTGTCCAGGTGATTTCTTCTAGCCATATTTCACGAACTGACACACTGGCACTTGCAGCGAATATGTTGAATTGCGTCTCCGTCCTTCCTTTTATTCTACTGTTTAGCTGCGCGCGCCGACATCATGCGTTTTGCTTACGCTCACGTCGCCTCCGACATTTCGTTCTTGATATTTGCATACGCATGACATTTCTACTGACTTACGTGTTCAGTGTACTGATCTCCAGACCTCTTTTTCTGCAATTTCATGGCTATCTGCTAAATTTTTCCATTGTTGCTTAAGTTTTGCACACCAGTGTAAATAACTGTCCCTTTTCTTACAGTTATTTAAACGTTAATAACTATAAGATAAAGGAGAGCTTTTTATTTAATAGATATACCTGCTAATAACATATTAACAAACGTTAATATGTTATTAGCAGCTTTAATAAATATAGAATAAATCTTTAATAAATTAAATATTTATATTTGGTTATAAAACCATCTACTACTGAAAACGTTTTGAAGAATCTGGAGATTGTTATGTACTAAAGCAATATTTCAACTTTTTTTTGAAATGTTGATGCTACACACATAATTATGTTTTTATTCTACATAAACTCCCATGAACTGAGCGTAAATATGGTTTAGGAGGGGAACTGTTAGATGATAGATCAGGTGCCGATAAAACAATAAACAAGCACCATGAAAAATGAGTCTTGTTGCTTGCAGCTGTTTATTCTCAGTATTTTTGTGTCCATTTTGCTTTATTTATTTATGAACAGACATTGACTTGATACATTGTAAAAAATTAACCTCTTATTTGCAAAAAAAATAACGGTTATTGCTGATAATATTATGAATATAAATCTATAATGTAACTTTGAATATTATGAGTTTTAGTAAAACATCAATAAATCTCATTTTTTTTTTTAATTTAAAAATGTTATCATAGGTTAGATATAGTAAATTAATATAATACTTTATACCTTAGTCGTATAAAATTTATACTTTTAATAACTCTCGTAAAATATTTTCAATTAATGTAAAAGCAAAATAAATGATAGTGCATCCTAATTATATGCTAGCTTATGCTGTTTGAATAAAATAATCATTTATGAATGTTATTAAATGGGATAATTTTTCCTTCATCACAATAATCTATATAAATAAAAATATTCAATTATTCACAGATTTTCTAATCATTAATAAAGTATTTTTAATATAAATATTGGCTTAGATGTATAATGTAGATGTAAAATCCAGCCTCAATCAAAAAAATAATAATATGAAATGCTTTTGTCTCGAAATTGTTTCATTTGGAAATATTTTATTACCGAAAATAGAATTTAAAAGAGACACACACAAAAAAATTACTCAATACATTTATTATGATATGAACTACTCTAATATTTACAATAAAGAAAACTCAGAAATAATATTTTAACATAATTACTTATAATATAGATTACATAAAGCGAATAATAATAAAATAGATTTTAGTGTTGGTATAAATTTGTCATTCATTTCTAAATGTTTTAGTTTCTAGAAAGATTTTATTCATTTATTTTTTCTTGCATGTTAATTATATAAAATTAACGCTTCCTATAAAACTGAAATTATTAAAACTGAGAAAGATGTTTAAGAAAAAATTAAAATGTTCATATTAAAACGCCTTATTTTCCATTTCAAAATTTTCATGTTGATAAATAGCTATAAACTTTAAATTAAATGATTTCTATTAATATTTATGAATTTTTTAAATTAATGTTTTTATTTATGTTTCTAGAAGAAAAATATAGATTCAATATTCCAAATGTTTTAAGATTTGAAATTTTTCAAGTTAAATAAAAAATAATTTTGAAAAAAAATTACAGATTATAAAAGATCTTTACATTTATAATTTCTTCAAAAGGTAATAGAATTAAATTATTATGAATTTATAATTTGACTTAATATTTTAATTAATTCACGAATATGACTGGTTATTAAAAAGATAACAGAGTAAAAAAAGAAAAAAATACATAGCATGACATCAATATAACATGTATGTAATTATGTACATAAAAATTACATGCATTAATCATAATATCTACCAGTGACAATAAATGGGGATCTGTATATTTGGATCTACTGATATATTTTACAATATTACACACAAACAGTACTCAAAAGATATTTAAGATGTTCACAAACATACATTGAAGTATATTACATGTATATACAATCTGGCAAATAAAGGAAATAAATGGAATTCATATTTCCTATGTTAAATATGTAATAATTTTCTCCTGAATATTTATAATAAAATAAAATATATTTTTTATTACAACTTGTCCGGATATTGAAATTAACTCAGGTAGTTAAGAAACTTCAGTAAATATTAGATTTACATTGTAAATAATTTATAATAAAGTAGGATTAAACATACCAGTTGAAACTATTTACAAATTATCATGCCACATTGAGAAATTATTACACAGCTTTCTCGAATTCACAGAGAAATGTATTTACTAATATTTCTATAATATATATTAACCATATCATGATTATTTCTTATGATATATGACTGAAAGTTTAATTAGAATTTCACAAAAATTAATTTATTTTAAATCAAACTTTAATAAATTTTTTTAAACATACCCTTCAATTTGAAACATATCTTTTGACACACACACACCACAGAAAGTTTCAAAAAATTCTTCATATACTTAATTACTTGGACAGCAAAATATTACTAAAAATAATTTTTTAGTCGTTAATTTAAAAATTATTTTTTATTGGAATTATAATTCAATTTAAAATTAATTGTATTCTTCTTCTTCATTGGAGAAACAGCCACATGGTGTGCAAACTTATCAAACTTATATTATTTTTCTCAAATATATTTTGAAGTAAGAAAATGAATTAATTAAATATGATTATCAAAATATGAGTTGTGTTAATATTACATATATTGTGCGATACTGTATATTACATAAATAATGCTATAATTAATCTATCTTAAAAGTAACTACGTTTTTATTATTTAAATGGGAATAAACAATTAGTTTATTTTAATTTTAACAATACTTTGTACAGTTAGAAATATTTGTACATTTTTTATTGACGTGTACTGAAATACGTTATTGTAAATTATTTGAAAAATTCAATAAATGTTGATATGATATATATACACATTTTTTATATCTGTATATCTGTTCATATATTTCTCATTTTCTTTTCGTTTAAAAAAAAAGAATAATTTTATGTTATTTATTTAATTCAAACATAAAACAAACTATTTCATAACAACATGCAAATTAATCATCTTCATAATATGCGAGATATACAAATTATAAATAGAAAATTATCTTTATTTCTTCTTATAAATTCTGATTGCATCTAATTCAATAACAAAGTTAAATAAACACCAAACATTCGTACGTTGGTTATTCAAAATGTATTTATAAATATATCAAGTCAATTTTCTTATGACAAGTTTGGCGCTTTTGTATTTGTAGGTTAATTCACAGTACCTATCCCAAAAGTTATTCTAAAAACCTACAATACATCAAAAATGTGTTTCTTATTTTCTGAAGATAACAGACATTGCGTATTTGAAGAAGATTATTATATTTGAAATATACGTGAAATCATGTCCAAAAACCTTTAAATTAATTCTTAATATCTTAGAATCAAACATCGTTATGAAATCATCAGTTATTCAGAAACATCGTTATGAAATCATCAGTTATTCATAAACATCGTTATGTAATCATCAGTTATTCAGTTTTCATTGTTAGAAGTGGATATTTAGCATCGCACATTCAAAAAAAACCAAAGTACTTATTTTATAACAAATAACTTTATCTATAATCCAATTATCTTATTTAGAGAAACATTCATGCGAAAAAAAAGTGAAGAAATGTTGAAAAATTCCATTTCTGCAAGATGTATTTATTAGTATAACAGTAAAACACTGTGAACAGGACTTCATCACTAATCACTGGAATTGCTCCTAAATATTGAACGCAGTCGTCTGGGGAGATCCATGAGGGCACCTCTTGACTCTAGTGCTGGCTCGCGTGCATTCTGTTGGTACATTAGTGGTCATCGGCGTCATCTCGGTCATCTGCAACTCCCCCCTCAGACATCGGCTGAACGGGCCAAAGGTATCCTTGAACGCTTGCTGGAATTTCAGAGACATCAACTGGTAGAGTATAGGGTTGACGGTAGGGCTCAGATAGTAAGTGACTCCGGATATGTGTCTGATGATGGTGTACACCATGTCAAACAGAGGGGTGGGCGTGGCAGGAACGTAATCAGCCGTCAGGCGTTGGGTGTGGAAGGGTGACCAACAAATGAAGAAAGACAGCACAACAGCAACTGCAAAGAGAATAATAAAGATACTTCGTTAGAGAAATATAATTATTTAAAAATCCATTATATTTATATATAAGTACAACTACATGTATAGTATAGTGGCCTTGTCTCATTTTTTATTAGAAAATAATATTTCAACAAGAAATTATAATTAATAATGCATGATGGTAATTATAAGATATTGTGTCAAAACATTGTGGCCCTTACGAAAGGAAATATGGGAGAATTACATTTTCTCATAGGATTATTTCAACAATAGCTGGTTCATAATTGTTTTTCACGTGTAAAAAAATATCCTAGGATAAAACATGCTGTCCAAATCTACGAAGTCAATCAATTTATTAATTCTAGTAAAGCTTCCAATTATAGTTCCGATTTTTTCCACCAGAAAACCACTATCACTGATCAAACGATTGCATTTTCCGTTGTATTTAATACAATTAATAAAATAAATAAAGTTAAAAAATCACTTTTTTATCATTTTATAATGTAATTCTGTAGAGATACAATGTGAACATTATAATGCACATTAAATTATGATATCGAACTTCATTATTTAATAAAAAAGAATTTATAAAAAGAAATAAAACCTAAGGAGGCACATTCTTCTGCCTTGTATTGTCGTTTTAATGTGTGAGAACATTTCAGTGAATAGTGTTTCAGGGTGAATGAAAAGGAGAGTTGAATGGAAGTAGATGAAATAAGAAAACAAAGGTATGCATGAAAATGTAACCATTTATTGAAATTTTACGCTGATATAATTTTAACGTATCGACAATGGGTCTACGGCAATTTAAATAGGTTAGATTAAGATTACAATGCATTTCACTGAGGTGTCTGGAAAAGGTGAAGCCGATGGTGAAGTTCTCAAGGGTTGGAAGGATCAAAGGATCTGTTGGTGGCAATGGGTTCAAGACTAAATGTAGTCTGCATGAAATTGAAGAGAGTTCGCCACTGTGAATTTCTTGATAAGTGAATAGTAGAGAAGTCTTGGAATAATAAGCGGCTTATAGGTTCTTTTACATTTATAATATGTTCATTTATATTCATTGGCTCAATAACAGTGCTCGTACTAGGCGTATTTGGCGTGGCAAAAGCCGTGTCGGCTAAAATTTGATCCTCAGCCTAGTACCCACGTTTTCTATCTCCATATTTTTAGGATTTGAAGTAGTCACTCTACAGTCTGTAATAGGTTTTCTCAAATTTTATTTCTGCATTCGTTGCACATAAGTGGAATTTATAAAATATCATCTCAAAGATTTCAATATTTTTGGATTTGATACATAGAGATTTTCTTTCTTTGTAACTTTTATTCTTATATTTAGTTATATTTTGCCTAGAACTTTCAAATGAGATCTTGATTATTCCCATAACAAGTCTAAATTTTAAAATATAACAGTGGGAACAGAGCACGTGGTGCCCAATTCTAGGCAAACTCTCCACCCCTCTCCCTTCAAATTTCCCTGAACATGATGTTTGGCACTCTCCAACTACTAATATATTCCAACCTTCCCCTATACGTGTTTAGATTTTCCAAATTATGTGTAGTTTTGATGTTATTAACTTCTCAAGTTGGGAATAAAATCAAAAAGGCTTCAATTCTGCACCGGCTGCCCATACTAAACAATTTTATCAACGCTTTCTCATGAAAAAAAACAAAAAAAAATCCACGTTGCATGTTTGTTTTAAAAATAGAAAAGTTCTTTTAGATAATAAAGGTGATTTAATATATTTTAAATACAAACATTTTAACGAGGCTTCAATAATATTTACAATTATTGAAACCTCAACCAATAATTTTTACTTCATTTAAAACTTCTGATTAAATACAATATTTTACAAGCGAGATCTAATTTAACCTAATAAAAACATAGAATAAATCGTTAAGAAATTATTAGAAAATTATTTTAAGAATTAAATAGTTAAATCAAGTTCAGAAATAGTTTTGTACAAAAACTAGTAATAAAAATATAACCTATTAAAAATAATTTTAAAAAATTAAATTATTTTAAGAATTAAATAATGAAATTATTTTAAGAATTAAGTAGTTAAATCTAGTTTAGAAATAGATTTGTACAAAAAACAGTAATGAAAATAAAAACTAGTAAAAAGAATTAAAAACAATTAAATTATTTTAAGAATTAAATTGTTGTAGAATTAATTTTTTTAAAAATTATATAGTCATAGAATTAATTTTTTTTAAGAATTAAATAAAAAGTAGTAAAAAGAATCTATTATTTATTCAGAAAAATTTATATTAGATCCTATCAGCAATGATAAAAATAAAAGTTTTTATTTCATTTATGTGCTGTTTTAAGCTATAATTTAGAGAGCTATCAGTTTTAACCTGCGATTTTGTTAACAAATAAAAATAATAACAATAAATTATTTCAAATACTACAGCTGTTTCATTTCATTTGGAAATGAAGAAAATATTGAAAAATGGCAAACATATCTTCTGCAAGAAATTCGACTGCAAATATGTTCCGCCTTACTGATTCCTAAAAACGGATAAGTACTTTCTGATGCCGTAAAACTAAATTAAGTGCACAGTACAAATACTTATCACTGAAACTTAATTTTCTAAAACTTCTTATTGTACGTATCGTTTTGAGATGCCCGAACAACTGCAGTTAAGTGAAAGAAACTAATAAACTTTTTCTCTGTAATAAAAGAGCTGCCATATTTTTAAGTGAATCATTTTACTTTTCATTTTTAATAATGTACACAAAAAAGATTACGAGTTCTTTGTTGTAAATTCTTACAGATAAAATGTTGAACTATTTATTAAAAACTCTGGATAAATATTTTTAGTAATGTTACAAATGGATGAATTTCTAAGCAATCTGAAAATTATTTAGAAAGTTAAAATTGCAGTGAAATGAATAAAGGATATATAAAAAGTCAGTTCAATTTAATAAATTGATAGATTAAAAGAAAAGAAACTAGTAAAAAAAATCAAGCACAAAGGATTGAATTAGAAACAAAATAATGAAAATGTTTTACAATGAATCAGAATGCTTATTGCTCTGTATTTTCATTCTTTTTGTAAAATTACCATGCAGTTGAAATTACAATTTTACTTTATTTTTTGATTTATTATTTATTAAATAAAAATATGAATATCATTAGAGTTTTCTGTAAATTGCAAATTATTTGTTCAATTAAGAATAGTGGATTAGTTTTCATTATCAAATACAACAAAAGAAAAACTATTTAAAAGTATGCTGTATTATTGAACTGCAAATTGCTATTCTAATTTTTATTAAAATTAATAATTAATCTGAAAACTAGTAAATACTTGACATATTTAAATCTATTTCTCATAATATCAATAAGAATTATACATTGGATTATAATTTAATAGTATAAATTGTGTATATAAAATACAATTTAAATTTTTATAAAGATTTATAAATTAAAATTTCAAACAAAATAGAAAATGTCATTGCAAACGAAAATATTTACTGACATTGCACAATATTTATAACAAATTCTATTATTATGTAAAATTATAGCTAATTACAGCTGAAACTTTTGGCCATTTTGATGAAATTTATTTTAAAATTAATTTTAGTTTAAAATAAATAATAGTAATAAATGTAAAAATAGTTTTTCAAGTAGCATATAATTTAACTAAATCAATTAAATTAAAAGTATTTTTTTGTCAAATAGATATATTCTTTAAGCTAATTACTGTATGATATTTAAATTTAACGTTACTAAATCCTTTTTATAAAAACAAATTATTTTTCTTTGCATACAAAATATTTATAATAATTTTAACAATTTAACTTACATTCAATGAGTAACTTCTGTTGGAAATGTTTAACCAATTTGAATAGAATAAAGGTTTTATTAATAAAATACATTTTGAAATGCATGTTTGATATACATATTCTGAATGGATAATAAATTTTTTACTAAGTTAAACAATTTTCCGTGAAAGGGTAGAAAAATAATTATAACGTGGGATTTTTAATAATGTCTTAAAAAATAAAAGACAATCAGTTTAATTTTTAATCTAATAAAATTGAGAATATTTAATAAGACATTTCTTTTTTAATGATTGCATATTTTTGTTTATTGTCATTTAAACGAAGTGTATAATTTTTTGTGTATAAATTATGATTTTGTTTTAATCTATTTGAATTTTTAAAAAAAAGCAATAGCTTTGAATGACTGATCTACAAAAATATCAGTGTAAATAAAATTCGGCGTATAAAATTTCTTAATTTCAATGACAAAAGTTGGCTTACAAATTCAAAAGGTTATGCCTGCACATAAAATTCATAGAGCTATCATAATGTAAAAATTTAGAACATCTTTTTGAAAGTTTTCCAAATTTTTGGTTTCCATATCTTACATTGAATGAATTAAATTTAACCATTTACTTTAAATTATTGTTCTTTTTGGAAAATAAATTATTTTATAATCAATTCTATTACTGAAATAATTTATTTCGATTTTTGTTTTGTAAAGAATATATACTGCAGATTTAAAAAAAAAAAAACTGTTACAAAACACACAATAAAAAAAAAATGATACAAATGCAAATTCCTCATAAATATTTTTAATTGATCATTCCATTTAATAACTAATCTATAATTTTTTTATATTTAATTAAAAAAATTAATTTGATGTGATTTTTAAATTTAATTAAATACATAAAATTAATTTAATTTTTAAATTTGATTAAATAAATGAATTAAATTACAGTTTCTAATGAAATTAAATTAATTAATTAAAAAATTTCAAATTTAATTTAATTAATTGAAATTAAATTTTTAATTTGATTAAATAAATTAAATAAAATTTTTTAAATTTATTTGATTAATAAGTAAATGAAAGATCAATTAAAGTAAAATTTTTTTATTTAATTGATTAATAAGTAAATTTTAACGTTTGTCAGTATAAAATTAATATAAGCTGTTCTATATTCTTCAAATCTTGATCTTACAAGGTAACTAAAATGCGAATATTCTGGTAATCCCAAAATTTTTAGTTTTTAAAAATTATTATTATATACATATTTATACATTAATTAAAAATTAATTTGATTAAATTGATTAAAAATATATATTTATATTTTTAGAACCATATCTTTTTGTATACTAAAGAGCTATATATGAAATAAACAAACAATATAAATTTAGAAAAAAATTAAAATTGTAAAAGTACAAGAGTTGAAATAAATGGCGAAGAAACGCTCTGAAAACGCATTTAAAATAAGACTAAAAAAGTGAATTTAATCTTCTTATAATGTTTAGTTATCGATCGTATAATTTAAAACGAAATTGATGTGATTTTTTTGTAGAATTATGACTGAAACTTCAACTGAAAAAAATCATATTGTAAATTTAGGTTTCGAGCGAATTCAAGAAATGTATATATTTTTTTTAAAATTTCGATGAGATCTCATAAAAAAAATAATAAAGAAATAAATAAAATAAATAAATGCATGAATCTTCTTACTTTTATCAAAAAAAAGGATTTTATTATCGCATAGATGTTCTAGATTTGAAGTTCATATTTCTTTAAAAAAAGCACGTAATAAGATTCGCATTTTCCCCGTAAAATATATTCCAAAAAATCGTTAAGAAAACTTAAAATTTCAGAGAATTCTTTCTCAAATTGAATAAGTAAAAATGGAGTTCGATTCTTATTAAAAGCTAAAAAAATCAAACTTGAAAAAAATTTACACTTTAATCTAATAGAAATCTTTCAAATTAAAAAAAAATGGATTCTAAATTTCATAATGATATTTAGGTTTAATAAAATATTGAAAAACAAACTTTTCATTCATTATATTTAGGGTTTTCTCTGTGATGTGCCTTTAATAAAAGAATTTATGTAAAAGAATGGCTTTAAATTATTCGGCCGTAGAATTTAAATTAAAATCGTATGAACTTTATAAATTCCAGGTACAATAGAGTGAAGCAAAAAATTCATGGTAATTTTTTAAAATTAATTTAATAAAATTTAGCATGAAAATCAATTGGGAAACCAAATATATTTATGAAAATAAATACGTTAGTTTTAAACTAGTTTAGTAAAGTTTTCAAATATTCTTCGTAAATATAAGATTTTATATTTTGTAATGTTTGAAAATTCTGTATGAGACACTCAGCCTAAAATTGATATATTTCACTTAGTGATATATATAACTTTTGTACAATTGATAGAAAAATTCATATAATATTTATGGGAAATATATTGTTAAGAAATATTCTACATGTAATCTTTTATTTACGGTATTTAATGAAATATATTTAATAAATTACGATTTTTGATGAAATCTCATTTAAAATATATTTAAATGATAACAGTTAAATCACTGTTTTGAAACGTTGGTAGACTCTTCATGATCATGATACAAAGCCCGCGTTGATGGTTGTAGTGTTTTGTTGATACATTTTACATATTATTGCAAAATTGATAGAATCATATAATATTTATGTGAAATAAATAATATTCAAGAATTAATCTTTATTTTATAATGTTTGGTGACATACATTTAATTAATTATGATTTTTAAAAGATTACATTCAAAATAGGTGTAACCCCTTTTGTGGTCCAGTGGACTGTTAAGTCACTGTTTTAAAACATCGATAAGCTTTTTCATGATCATGACGCAAAGTTTAGTGTTGACGGTTGTAGTACTCTGTTGATATATTTTACGTATTATTGAACAATTTATAGAAAAATTCATATAATATTTATCTGAATTATATTGTAAAAAATATTCAACATCTCATCTTTATTTTACAATGCTTGATGAAATATAATCAATTTATTACGATTTTTAATGGATCACATTTAAAATAGATTTGACTTCTTTTGTGGTTTAATGGACCGTTAAATCATTGTTTTGAACATTTGTAGACTCTTCATGATCATGACACAAAGTCTCGTGTAGATGGATATAGTGCTCTGTTGATATATTTACTCTACTCATAGATACTCTACTCTTGATACTCATTTGGCATATTATTATAAAAGTGAAAGAAATATTCATATAATATTTATGTGAATTGTGCTGTTAAAAATATTCAACATCTAATCTTTATTTTACAGTTTTTAAAGAAATATAACTAATTAATTACGATTCTTAAAGGAATCAAATAAAATTAGATTTGACTCCTTTCGTGGTCCAGTGGACCATTAAGTCACTGTTTTGAAATATTGTTAGGCTTAGTATTGGAATAAAGTATTGGTAGACTCTTCATGATCATGACACAATCTCCTGTGTTGACATTTGCAGTGCCCTATAAAAATGTTTGATTAAAATGCTTCATACATATGTCATTATTACCTTTTCATTCTAAAGCCCCTAACCCCCTAAAGAACCTAACCCTGAACCTATTACAAATCTTTTTTATTAGTTGTCAATAAATAACAGACAAGTGACTGGCTTTTAAATAAATTTAAAAATACTTTTAATTTTTAAGTTAATTTTAGTGTCGATTAGTAACAATATGGATATAATTAATATTAACAGATAACGGAACTGCAAGCAGTTTAAATTAATATTTCACTTTAGATATTCCTTTATGGCATCTATCCAAACTTTTAAAAAGTGTTCATTGCTACTTGAGTCAAGTGAAATAAAGAAAGATAAATGTCTAGATGTATTGTTTCGCCAGTCTGTTTTCCCTGGGAAGTAAAAGTTAAATCCTTTTCTAGCGAAACTTAAATTGGAAAAGATTTTCTCGGCTTGTATCTGTGACGATTGCAAGCCAAGGAAGATTTAAAAGCTAAAGAACAGAGCAGAACTAATGCCCCGGCACAACCTACACAGGATTGCGCCAGAGGGCAACAAACTTAATGCAGCTCGCGTAGCTATTTTGTTAAGAGGTTTGTACGTTTAAAGCCCAGAAGTAAGCAAAAGAATTTTTCTGACAGAGAAATCCAACTAGCTGACACGAGAGGAAAGAAATGAAAGCAGAATTAAAGTGTAGCGAAAAAATTTCAGTTTGATGTACAATAATGTGATATCTCGATTTTGGAATGAAAGTTTTGAAATGGTTATTGGAGATGTCATAATTTGTTTTCTCAATAACATTAGTCACTGATAACAAATCAAACAGTTATAACGATAAACAAATCAAAACAGTTATAGAGATTGTAATATTCACTTGAGTTTTCTTAGGAAAATATAATTTGTTAACACTAAATGTATTTTAAACACTTTAAAAATTATTTGTTTCTTTTTTAATGTAATAAATAAATTTTATAGTTATTTTATTTTCTTATAATAAATTAATAATTGAATTAAAATAAAACATTTATCGATTACAGTTATAAGAGAAATTGAAATTAAATGGTCTCAATAAAGAAAAAAAAATATGCTATAATTCAAGTTAAAAAAAAAAGATATAATTTTAAGTAAAAATATATTATAGTAAGGATCCCCGATACATTACCACAATGATCTATATATTGAACTCAAAGCTGATAGACCTTAATTTTAGGGATCCTTACGTTAGATTTTGGACTTAGCACGTTTTGTCTCATCCCTTAGACTTTGGAACTTATAATGGGAGAGGGAGAAAGAGGAAAGGGAGTGTGCAGGGTCGAGTGAAGTGTTCCAGGCAGTAAGGAGGTTACAAAGACTTTTAAACTAACTGGCTTTTAAAATGATTTTGTAAATATTTGTTATATAACATTGTTTTGTGTGTTATGTATTACAATTATGCAGTGTTACCGTTTAATAAATATGGCACCTAATCATCGGGTTTTTATTTTGAAAAATAATTTAGATTGTATCTGCGAACAACTCTGAATCAAGACCACACGCATATCCGGCTCTAACTTTTACTGTAATGATATAATATTAAAAAAAATATTTTCATAATCTGTATTAAATACTTTAATAATATTTTTATACTATTAAATTTATTCTCATTTCTAAAATGCATTCATATTAAGCACAAATTTACTCTTTTATAAAAAATTTAAAAATATATACTTTTGAAACGTATTTATAATTTACAATAGTCTAAACAACAATAAGCATTTGTAAATTTGTAATGTGCAAGTATGGGCGCCACACTGTAGTGTTGTGGTTTGTGCAACTGCAGTTTAACTGGGTATGTTTGGGTTGAGATTTCAGTCAGGATAATATTTAGCAGGTTTGAGAGCTCACAGCTTTATTTACACATACATAGACGTCACACACGTACAGTTAAAGAATACTGTCTTTAGTTGTATGTGTGTGACATATACAGGATAATATTTAGCATATTTAAAGACAGATAATTCTAGATTCGTTTAAGGATTCCACTTCTAATCCGAAAACCAGATACTTAGGTTTGCGCGTGATGCGATGATTATACTACCTCACCGGGTGAGAATCTGTAGATCAACTTGTACCCAAGATTGTGCTAAATATCTTTCCTCTCTGAATGCGAGACTGAAAACTAAACGTTTCTCAACAAAAGCGCGTGATTGTGTTGTACTAAACATTTCACAGCGGCAGCGACGGTTGCGTTGTACTTCCACTCCCATGAGTTTCTCGAGGCCTACTGACCATTTCTCCTGAACGCCACAAGGGGTGTTCTAGCAGTACGTAGAAGAAAGCACGGTGACAAATTTAGAAATAGATTGAAATTGGGTCATTATGTTTGTTTAAAACATAATTTTTTTGTTTAAGTATAAATATTTATATACAACATTGGGATTTTTTAGAAAGTCATCATGTATATTATTATAACTGAATAAATAAAAAATATTAAAAACTTTAGACTTCTATGAATATTTTTAGTAAAAAAAATGATTAAAAATTTGTTTATTAGAAATTTAATAAAAAAGATCTGTTTTAGAATAATTACAAAAAAAGAAACAAATTTAGTTTTAGAAATATCTTCTTTTAACGATTTAGATAAATATTTCACAATTTTTAAATACAATTGAAATACAAGTAGGCAATTAATTTAATTTTATAAAGCTTAAAAACCGCCGATAATATCATTATGGCTTTTTAACCTATATTAATTCTATCATTAAAAAACGACTTATTTTCAAGAATCACAATCTTGAATGTGGTACGGTCATCAAAATATATCGCTATTTAAAGAGACGCCAAAGTGTAGTATTCCAATTTCTTCTTCTTCCCAAAACCTCGGTCTATGCCACTGAAAAACCCCTTAAGGGTGAAGACGTAATGGAATTGATCTGAGGATTCTCGAAAGCTAAGGATGGTGGAATTTTCAAGCGGAAGAATACTTCATGCGTTATATTATGTGAGTTTTTACGTTTGACAGATGATTTTCTTGTCTGTTTGTTCCAGAATTGAATTCCAAAGAAGAATGGTTCTTGTAGCATTTGTAAGATCTTCTTCTTCACAAAGACCGCTTTTAGAGAAGAGATATCAGTTTAATTGCAAACGTGTTCCACGATAAAAAAAAATGAAAGATTTGTGCGATTATTTCTTTTTAACTGGAAGATCAAGATGATATTTAAACCGAATGTAAGAAGTTTATTTTACAGTCGTTTGGATTTTAAATTTGCAGTTAATATGATTTTTTTTACTGCCATTTTAAGATAAATTAATTTTTTTATTGATTTATTATTAGGTTATTTCCTTGGAAAAGTAGGATTTTTGTATAATTAAATATATTTTGAAATATTTTTCTTTTAAAATTTGTGTTATAATTTAACCTTTTATATAAATTTTTAAAATCTTGTTACTAATAACTTATTCAAATAATGAATTTTATGTTTTAGTTATTAAATGTAAAAATTTAAAAGATTAATGCAATTGCTAAAGAGACAGTGTTAAATATTTTTATTTAGTTATAAATTTTATGATTATTTAATGTATTTGTATACAAAAAGCATAATACTAATTAGTTGTTTTTAGTTCGCAATAAATGTTAATTTGGTTTTAACAAAATTTCCATTAATATATTTTAAATACTCTATTGAAGTCACTGTTAAGCTGTTACGTCTATCTAGTGACAGTAAACCCTGAAATTTTTACAACAATTTATCGTCAGTAGAGTCAGTATTTAGGGGCCTGTAGGCCCAGTGACTAGCGTTCAGTGCCACAGGCTGCGGTTTCAAGTTCCGGCGGTGTCAAGGATGTTTGTAATGGTTCGGAATCCATTTTAAACCGTAAGTCCCGGTATAATATCACTGTAAATTGTAGGGCTGAGAATCCAACCCCATAAAAAGGTAACATCTCCTGTCTCAAAATCTGCCAGCAGGCAGACGGCCTTGGTCAACCATTAGGCTGTTGCGCCAATGAAGAAGTACAAAATCCAGCATTACCCAGTTGCATCTTCAGAAGTCTACAACACGCTTGACAGTGCAATTTGTTGCATGAAACAATACATGAGTTGATTTTATATAATTTGGATCCTGCCCAAACCCTCTTCAAATCCCAATTGAATCCAGGAATATTTCAGATTTCTGATATATCATATCTATCCCGGAACAGACACAAACTTTCGATTCGACTTGCTTTTCTAATTCTACTCTGGATCCATTTAATTTGAAAATTCAATTCTCTAACCTTTAGGATTCTATATAAAATATGCTGTATTGTTTCACTTGCATTTTAAAAAAGATATTTAATTTACGTATGGCTTTATATAATATATGATATTAACTTAATATTAAACAAGTATTTTTCAAAATATTTCGAACAATGTAGGTAGAAGCGGCTTAGGGAATTGCGAGTTGGATTTCCATACTGTGGAGGTTGTATGGAAATGATGAATTGAAAACTGCTGTGTATGTGGGATAGGGAAATACAACTGAATATTCTTTCATCGGGATTATTCTTTTGGAAAGTATCATTATTTCAGAATAATGTATAATAATTCATATTTATTTCCCAATAACGAATAAATTAATACGAATTGCCCTCTTTGAATTTTATAGATAAGGCAGATAATCAACAGAAAGTTGTTTAATGTGGAATATTTTAAATAGTTTATTAAATAGTCTGGTGTATTGTTCTTTGCTCGGGTCTCCAAAACCCGAAAAGCGAAGCTGAACTGAAAATTATCCTATCTATGCCAAAGGCAGGCCGATAAATTATAAGTAAAAAAGTCTAGTCCTTTGGGTTCTAGGATAAGAACAGGAGATTGTGAATCTCAAGATGTTCAGATGTCTCCCCTGGAGATGTTCGTTTAAAGGTATGGCGGAACAATGTAGCAATTCTCTGTAGTGTCTCCTGGATAGAGCTCTATCTGCCGTTCTCAGGCAAAGTACCGAAAATTCAAAAACAATATCTCGGAAAATATCTGTCGTGCTTTTATTGCCGTGCTTTGATTATTTTAGTCTTGACCAATTACAGAAAATAAAACATTTTTATTTTTGGTAAATAAATTTAAATATAAACTGCTTTAAATGAAACATTAAATATAAATTGGCTAGAATAAAAAAAAAAATTTATACCAAGAATTCCCAATTACTATTTTTCATCTCATTTGAAAAAAATTTACTAGATTTTCTACCTTTAGTAAAATGCGAAAAATTAGCCCCATTTTGAACAGAAATCAGAGCATAGATTATCTGCCTTAATTTTTTCACAATTTAAATAATGATGTCAATAATTATATTGACAATAATTAATAGCACGAACGTTATTATTATTAATAATTTAGAATAATTAATATCATTAATATAACTTTTAGGACTAATGCCATCTGTTGGCTTAAAAATCTTATAACATGAAAAAATAAAGTTTGTATTTAACTAAAAAGTAATTAATTTAAAAAAATTAAGTAAGTTTTATACTTTCAAAGTTATGCTGAAGTATACACATACAAATACATCCATTTCTATCTATCTATATATATAGATATATATAATAAGCATGTACACTCAAGAGCCAAAACATTATGACCACTTGTCAAACAACGAGTTGGCCCACCTTTGGCGCTCAACACAGCTTCAACCCACCTTGGCATGGATTAATACCAGCACTTAATACCAGTTAAATACCACTTCCACCTGATCACGTGCCTTCCACGTCATCCAGGCGAGTTCATTGCAAAATGCTGGAGTGGTCATAATATTTTGGCTCTTGAGTGTATATGTAACGGAAGAAATAGTCATAGATTACAGTTTTAAGATGTTCCTCAAGCAATATTTCATTCTAGGCTATATAATTTTTTAAACATATTTAAAATAGTAATAATCTTAAAATCACTTATAAAAGTCAAATAAACATATAATTTATGATACTGTCCAACTTTTATGCTTATAAAGCGGGAAGTGCATATCCATTTATTGAGAAGTTAACATAAAATGAAAATTAAATGAGATCAAAAAGCTGGGAAGGAATTTATAGGTTCTAACTTCCTAAAGTGAAAGGTCTTATCTAATATTTCGAGACTCTGTCGAGAGAGAATTAAAAGTTTTTCGTCTTTAAGGTCAATCCATCAAATTTGATGTGGAGCACAGTAATAAAAACCAGTTAATAAGCACATTGGAAAATGGATACTCTTAGTTTTTGCTAGTTTTGCAATAATGCTATGTGATTTACTGCCATTTTAATTTGTTTGCAAAATCATTTTTACTTTTCTATCATTTTTATTCTTTGTGAGAGGTAAAAGCAATTTACACTTTTCAATAAATTGAAAAGGATGGCTTTATTCGCATTCACTTTAAATAGAAAACTGATAATATTTATTTGAATGTTAATTAATTGTGAACATCTTACAAATTTACGGTGAAGAACTGTTGGAGGTATAAGATTCACAAAATAAACTCAAAATTTTAGAAAATCAAAAAATAAGGTTTTTTTGTTATGCAATTTAATCCTGCAATTTTTTTTTTTTTTTTTTGCTGGAGAATATGCCAATCTAAACGATATATGCGGAAATAGCTGTATTTATATAATTTTCTTATCATTTATTTTAAAGAATGTTTTTTTATTCAAATATTTTCTATTGACCTTATAATTAGTTTGAAACAAAATCCTTAAAACTTTTTAATAATAAATAATTTCAAAAGTATAAATTATTTTTTTTCTTTCTCTGTACATAGCCTTTGATGCTGGTAGTTTAGATGTAGTTGTGTTAAGATGAATACCTATTCGGTATGTGAATGTTAATCTCAATGTATGGATTTAAGTAACTTTTGCGGAAAATTTTTTAGAATGGATTGGTTTTAAGGGTTTGAACAAAACAGAGAACACTCTAGTCAGGTAACATGACTGTTGGTGTCAGATTTGGTTCAAAATCCTCATCAAGTTTGACAAAAAATAATGATTATAGGGCATATTACTTGTATAATCCTCGTGAACTCTATATGATGGAATAAAGCAGAAAGCTGAATTAAATAATTGGTTTTTGTTTTTATAACTAAATACGTTTCGCTGGTTATCTTAAGTGAGACAAATCAAATAAAACTCCGTGAAAGAAATTAACAAAAGAAAAAAAAAAAAATCTTATTAACTATGTCAATATACACATTACCCATAAAATTTAGAATTTAATGTAAGAACAAAACATGTAACAGCATTCTTAAGAAATAAGAAACTATAGTATTCCAAGCAATTTTCTTTTCTTAAAAAATCTCATTTTCACTTTGAAATGAATTGTCTTAGCTTTCACCAGTCATTAAAATTTTTTAAAATTTATAATTAAATAAATGTTAGCTAGTGAAAAAAATTTAACTTAATATTATGTATAAAAAAAGCTCTTTAAAAAGATTTAATCAAACAAATAAAAATACTTCATGAAAGAAATTTAAATAAATTAATAAGAATAGCTGATGAAAGTAATTAAAAAAATGCCAAACAATAATTAACGCTAAAAGTGGTCAAAGCCAAAAGAATTTGATCAAGGAAACAAAAAACTCCGCTTTCGAAAACAATACCCATAATTGTATGGGTATTAAAAGTATATTGTCGAAAATAGTATAAATCTAAAAAAAAATTATTACTGTTTTTAAGGGGTTAAATAAACAGTACTATGCTTGTGTACATTTAATATACAAATTTTTTTAAATTAGTTATTCATAAATTCAAGAGCATCATTGTTTTAATTTTTTTGCTTTTAATACTATCGAATGAAATATTTATTTCTAATAATATAAGTAAATGTTCTGCATGAAAAAATAAATCCTTTTCATATGTTTTTAATCATAAGAATAAATAGTTCTAGGTAGAAAGATACAAAACCTTAATTCAATGCCATTTGTTAGTTTCAATCTAACTATCTCTATTCATATTTTTCAATTATTCTCATGGATTAAAGTTTCCAGGAAAGCCTTTCTTACTTCAAAGTGCATTTATTCTACGAGAGTGCCCACTTACATAATACGAAAGTTCACTCCCATGCGACTGCCTGAAAAGTTAACTGTCTACTTTTGTTGCAGCTATTTACAAAATTGCTCCAGTTCAGAAGTAAGAGCTCATTTTTATGGATAAAGCTGAGCATTCGTAAAAGTTTTTTTTTTTATAATTTTTTACTTTTTTCAATTGTAAGTTTATGAAGAATAAATTCGTAAAGAAAGTTTTACATGACTGTCTCGAGATTGCAAATGTACCGTTGCATGTCCAACTGTTATTGTATTTAAGTATTCTATTATCATACTGGAGTAATTTATTGTATTCTATGATGCAACTTGTAAAACACTTCTGAGTGATAATTTGAATATTTGTATATTCATTTTATTTAGATATTTGAATATGAAAGTGTCATTAAAAAAGAGAGGTAGTGTCATTTTATTTGATTGCTTTTTCATCATGTAAACTGAGAAAACATAATAAATTTTTCATGCTATAATGAACTGAGAATAATTCACTACTGTAGTGTGGTAGCATCTCGGCCTATACTGGACCTATAACGACTTCAGGAAGAGGGCCATTTTTTAGTTCATGGGAACATGAGTTTTTATTTAAAAACATTATATACAGGACTCTAGGTTATTATATTTATAAAAGAAATGAAAAATAAATATATAAATTTGATTGACAAGTACAAATTGTAAATTAATTTAATAATTTAATTGCACATTACTTACAGGCTTTTGAAGATCAATTTCCAATATTTAACTAGTCATAATAAGAGTCTTAAAACAAAGTTTAAAATACTGTTTAGTGAATGATTTATACGTAAAAATTGCACTGGAAGGTAGCATGAATGCAATGTAAATAAATAATATTTTTTAAATTTTCATTTTCAGATTTAAAAAATTTTTATATTTACATAAAAAAATATTTGATTAAAATACTAAACTGGTGATTTTTAAGTTGTCAGTTGCTTCACATGATGTTATTCATCATTAAAACAACAGACAAAAAGTTGATTCAAACATCATGATTATACGTCATACATAATTCAGGAATTACATTACACTGACGACTGCAATTAATACAAGCATTCTCAATTAGGGAAAATTCACACATATATCTTCCTTTGTGTATTCCTCATTTTTAAATTGTCAGTTACTTCACTCGCTGACATTTATTATTAAACAGCAGATAAGAAGCTGATGTAGCATGATCCATGATACACTACAGGAGACTTACTATAATTCGAATAAACACTCCCAACTAAGGAATATGCACTCGTCTCTCTTTCTAAGAGCTTTTCTGAGTTTTTGAATGTCAGTTGCTTCGATTGATGCCATTCATCATTAAAACAGCACCTAAGATTCTGATCCAGCATTATTCATGACACAATATAGAGGACTTACTACAATTCGAGCAAACACTCACAACTAGAGAATATGGGCTCTTCTCTCTTTCTCAGAGTATTTCTCAATTTTCAAATGTCACTTGCTTCACTTGATGCTATTCATCATTAGAACAGCAGATAAGATGATGATTTAGCATTATTCATGATTCATTTACTACATTTCACTCACTTCAATTCGGGTAAACACTCCCAACTAGGGAATATTTTCCTTCCTCAATGTATTCCTCATTTTTAAATTTTCAGTTACTTCACTTGATGGTATTCATCATTAAAAAAGTTGGAAAGATGACGATTCAGAATTATTCTACAAATGATTTGATACAACACACTCATTACAATTCGAGTAAACTTTCCTAACTTAATATACACTCGTCTTCCTTTCTCAGCGTATTCGTCAGTTTTCGAATGCCAGTTGCTTCCCTGACGTTATTCATTTCAAAACAACGGATACGAAGCTGATTCGGCATTATTCATTATACACTTACAATTCATGACTTACTATTTTACTTCCCCTATTATTCGAACTGAAACTCCCAGAGTGACAGCTGGGGAGTTTTCACTCGTCTATCTTTCTCTTCGAAGCTAGTTGAAGAATATTTCAATCTACAAATTTATTGAGTTCGCTTGTCTGAATTCAGTCCAATCTCTATCAGTTAGAAAACATACATTTTATATACTGTGCAGAATCTCCAATATGCATATTCATTAGTTAGCAGTGTTTGCACGAATTGTAGTGAGTGTAGTGTAATAAATCCTCTATAGTATATTATAATGCTGGATCAGCTTCTTATCTGCTGTTTAATGATGAATGACATCAAGTGAAGCAAATGACATTATCCAAGACCTCTGTAGTATACTATGAATAATGTTGGATCAGCTTCTTATCTGCTGTTTAATGATGAATGACATCAAGTGAAGCAAATGACATTATCCAAGACCTCTGTAGTATACTATGAATAATGTTGGATCAGCTTCTTATCTGCTGTTTAATGATGAATGACATCAAGTGAAGCAAATGACATTATCCAAGACCTCTGTAGTATACTATGAATAATGTTGGATCAGCTTCTTATCTGCTGTTTAATGATGAATGACATCAAGTGAAGCAAATGACATTATCCAAGACCTCTGTAGTATACTATGAATAATGTTGGATCAGCTTCTTATCTGCTGTTTAATGATGAATGACATCAAGTGAAGCAAATGACATTATCCAAGACCTCTGTAGTATACTATGAATAATGTTGGATCAGCTTCTTATCTGCTGTTTAATGATGAATGACATCAAGTGAAGCAAATGACATTATCCAAGACCTCTGTAGTATACTATGAATAATGTTGGATCAGCTTCTTATCTGCTGTTTAATGATGAATGACATCAAGTGAAGCAAATGACATTATCCAAGACCTCTGTAGTATACTATGAATAATGTTGGATCAGCTTCTTATCTGCTGTTTAATGATGAATGACATCAAGTGAAGCAAATGACATTATCCAAGACCTCTGTAGTATACTATGAATAATGTTGGATCAGCTTCTTATCTGCTGTTTAATGATGAATGACATCAAGTGAAGCAAATGACATTATCCAAGACCTCTGTAGTATACTATGAATAATGTTGGATCAGCTTCTTATCTGCTGTTTAATGATGAATGACATCAAGTGAAGCAAATGACATTATCCAAGACCTCTGTAGTATACTATGAATAATGTTGGATCAGCTTCTTATCTGCTGTTTAATGATGAATGACATCAAGTGAAGCAAATGACATTATCCAAGACCTCTGTAGTATACTATGAATAATGTTGGATCAGCTTCTTATCTGCTGTTTAATGATGAATGACATCAAGTGAAGCAAATGACATTATCTACTATACATTATACAAGTCCTTTAAAAGTATATTCTGAATAATGCTGATCAGCTTCTTATCTTCTGTTTAATGATGAATGACATCAAGTGAAGCAAATGACATTATCCAAGACCTCTGTAGTATACTATGAATAATGTTGGATCAGCTTCTTATCTGCTGTTTAATGATGAATGACATCAAGTGAAGCAAATGACATTATCTACTATACATTATACAAGTCCTTTAAAGTATATTCTGAATAATGCTGGATCAGCTTCTTATCTTCTGTTTAATGAGGAATGATATCAAGTGAAGCAAATGACATTATCCAAGACTTCTGTAGTATACTATGAATAATGCTGGATTAGCTTCTTATCTGCTGTTTAATGATGAATGACATCAAGTGAAGCAAATGACATTATCTACTATACATTATACAAGTCCTCTAAAGTATATTATGAATAATGCTGGATCAGCTTCTTATCTGCTGTTTAATGATGAATGACATCAAGTGAAGCAAATGACATTATCTACTATACATTATACAAGTCCTCTAAAGTATATTATGAATAATGCTGGATCAGCTTCTTATCTGCTGTTTAATGATGAATGACATCAAGTGAAGCAAATGACATTATCCAAGACCTCTGTAGTATACTATGAATAATGTTGGATCAGCTTCTTATCTGCTGTTTAATGATGAATGACATCAAGTGAAGCAAATGACATTATCTACTATACATTATACAAGTCCTCTAAAGTATATTATGAATAATGCTGGATCAGCTTCTTATCTGCTGTTTAATGATGAATGACATCAAGTGAAGCAAATGACATTATCCAAGACCTCTGTAGTATACTATGAATAATGTTGGATCAGCTTCTTATCTGCTGTTTAATGATGAATGACATCAAGTGAAGCAAATGACATTATCTACTATACATTATACAAGTCCTTTAAAGTATATTCTGAATAATGCTGATCAGCTTCTTATCTTCTGTTTAATGAGGAATGATATCAAGTGAAGCAAATGACATTATCCAAGACTTCTGTAGTATACTATGAATAATGCTGGATTAGCTTCTTATCTGCTGTTTAATGATGAATGACATCAAGTGAAGCAAATGACATTATCCACTATACATTATACAAGTCCTCTAAAGTATATTCTGAATAATGCTGGATCAGCTTCTTATCTGCTGTTTAATGAGGAATGATATCAAGTGAAGCAAATGACATTATCCAAGACCTCTGTAGTATACTATGAATAATGCTGGATCAGCTTCTTATCTGCTGTTTAATGATGAATGACATCAAGTGAAGCAAATGACATTATCTACTATACATTATACAAGTCCTTTAAAGTATATTATGAATAATGCTGGATCAGCTTCTTATCTGCTGTTTAATGAGGAATGACATCAAGTGAAGCAAATGACATTATCCAAGACTTCTGTAGTATACTATGAATAATGCTGGATCAGCTTCTTATCTGCTGTTTAATGATGAATGACATCAAGTGAAGCAAACGACATTATCCACTATACATTATACAAGTCCTCTAAAGTATATTATGAATAATGCTGGATCAGCTTCTTATCTGCTGTTTAATGAGGAATGATATCAAGTGAAGCAAATGACATTATCCAAGACCTCTGTAGTATACTATGAATAATGCTGGATTAGCTTCTTATCTGCTGTTTAATGATGAATGACATCAAGTGAAGCAAACGACATTATCCACTATACATTATACAAGTCCTCTAAAGTATATTATGAATAATGCTGGATCAGCTTCTTATCTGCTGTTTAATGAGGAATGACATCAAGTGAAGCAAATGACATTATCCAAGACCTCTGTAGTATACTATGAATAATGCTGGATCAGCTTCTTATCTGCTGTTTAATGATTAATGACATCAAGTGAAGCAAATGACATTATCTACTATACATTATACAAGTCCTTTAAAGTATATTATGAATAATGCTGGATCAGCTTCTTATCTGCTGTTTAATGAGGAATGATATCAAGTGAAGCAAATGACATTATCCAAGACTTCTGTAGTATACTATGAATAATGCTGGATTAGCTTCTTATCTGCTGTTTAATGATGAATGACATCAAGTGAAGCAAACGACATTATCCACTATACATTATACAAGTCCTCTAAAGTATATTATGAATAATGCTGGATCAGCTTCTTATCTGCTGTTTAATGAGGAATGACATCAAGTGAAGCAAATGACATTATCCAAGACCTCTGTAGTATACTATGAATAATGCTGGATCAGCTTCTTATCTGCTGTTTAATGATGAATGACATCAAGTGAAGCAAATGACATTATCTACTATACATTATACAAGTCCTTTAAAGTATATTATGAATAATGCTGGATCAGCTTCTTATCTGCTGTTTAATGAGGAATGATATCAAGTGAAGCAAATGACATTATCCAAGACTTCTGTAGTATACTATGAATAATGCTGGATCAGCTTCTTATCTGCTGTTTAATGATGAATGACATCAAGTGAAGCAAACGACATTATCCACTATACATTATACAAGTCCTCTAAAGTATATTATGAATAATGCTGGATCAGCTTCTTATCTGCTGTTTAATGAGGAATGACATCAAGTGAAGCAAATGACGTTATCCAAGACCTCTGTAGTATACTATGAATAATGCTGGATCAGCTTCTTATCTGCTGTTTAATGATGAATGACATCAAGTGAAGCAAATGACATTATCTACTATACATTATACAAGTCCTTTAAAGTATATTATGAATAATGCTGGATCAGCTTCTTATCTGCTGTTTAATGAGGAATGATATCAAGTGAAGCAAATGACATTATCCAAGACTTCTGTAGTATACTATGAATAATGCTGGATTAGCTTCTTATCTGCTGTTTAATGATGAATGACATCAAGTGAAGCAAACGACATTATCCACTATACATTATACAAGTCCTCTAAAGTATATTATGAATAATGCTGGATCAGCTTCTTATCTGCTGTTTAATGAGGAATGACATCAAATGAAGCAAATGACATTATCCAAGACCTCTGTAGTATACTATGAATAATGCTGGATCAGCTTCTTATCTGCTGTTTAATGATGAATGACATCAAGTGAAGCAAATGACATTATCTACTATACATTATACAAGTCCTTTAAAGTATATTATGAATAATGCTGGATCAGCTTCTTATCTGCTGTTTAATGAGGAATGATATCAAGTGAAGCAAATGACATTATCCAAGATTTCTGTAGTATACTATGAATAATGCTGGATCAGCTTCTTATCTGCTGTTTAATGATGAATGATAAGATATCAAGTGAAGCAACTGACATTTGAAAACTGAGGAATGCACTGAGAAAGGAAACGAGTGCATATTCTCTAGTTGAAAGTGTTTGTTCGAATTGTAATAAGTTCTATGTACTGTGTCATGAATAATGAGGATTCCGCATCTTATCTGCTGTTTTAACGATGAATAATAACAAGTGAAGCAATTGACAATTAAAAAATGAGGAATACGCTAAGGAAGAGAGATGTGTGAACATCTCCCAAACTTAATAGTTCGTATATTTTGCGTTCAATTAAAATCTTAATTATGCTTTTAAAAAAAAAAAAAAATTAAAACTGCACCAGCAAATATTAAAATACATTAAATCCATTAAATATCATTATTTTAATTCTTTAAATCTGAAAGAATCACCTTTTTTGTCAATCTCTGAAAGAGTGATTGGACTAAAAGTATGAAAGAACGTTTCTGACTTAAATATTTCTCATAAGTCTACCTTTGAAAGAGTGGATGTTTAGGATATGAAACAGGTGGCAAACGAAATTCAATAATGCCATGTATGTGAACCACAACTTATCCCCATGAGGGACTTACCCAGTCAAGTCTTTTCTCTTGAGTTCGGGTCTAAATCTTCGGGGATTCGCCGATACTGTAGAGAAAATAGGAAGCTTTCCAACTGCTAAGGATTATGGAGGCACTGCATTTTCAGTTTGGTGCCTTTCACTTCCTTTGTTTACGATCTGTATTAGGTGTGGATGGGTTAGGAAAATGGCAGGGACTTTGTTTTTGGTATGCTTATTTATTTTTTGTAACGCCTTTTTTCTTTCGGTGTCACTGCACTTTGCGAATAACTTAATGAAAAAAAACTTTAATGAACAAGCAAAATATTCTCACCATTATTTCAGATGCATCAAAGTTTATTTTATACATAACATTATAATATCTTTTATTAGTACAGTCTTATTGAATATTTGATCATGTATCGGAGTTTTGCAAGAATATAGTTTTTTTATATTTACTTTTTTTATTTTAAATATATTAAAAATTAGTGCCTTTAAAAACACTAACTGTGAATTTAATTATTATTATATAACATATAAAAGTAGTGTACATTTATGTGCTTTTCGTAAAGTTTTAAAATCGTTTTTTAAGAGTGCTAAACCTGCATTATTATGTACTAACATTTATTTGAAATTATCATGTTGATGTAAAATTAGTAACAAATTTTTAAGTAGGTATTATTATAAGTAACTACATTATGTAGTGTATGCAAAAACACTAACTGGGAATTCATTAATTATTATTAACATATAAAATTAGTTCAAATTTATATGTACTTCGTAAAAGTTTTAAGAGTACTAAACCTGCATTATTGCATTTATTCAATATTATTATGCTGATATAAAATTAGTAACAATTCATTAAATAGGTATTATTGTATGCGAGATCTGCTTTATAAATTTCTATTATAATCCATGACCATAGAAATTTGAGGAATTTCGACTCTCCATTTATTTTTGAGTTAATAATTTTAGTAAATTCTTTAAAATTGTTAATGGCATTTTATGTTTTATTAAACTTAAAAATTTGCTAAAGAACTGTTTGTTTTTCATGGGAACAAAGTATTATAATCTTAATACATACAATTCAGAGTCTTTTAATTTTTAGGATTTATGGCACAGATCCATACACTTGGGAACATATTCTTTGGCCTTCATTGGAAGTCATACAAAACTCATTGTTTATATTTTATTTATACGAAAAAAATAATATAATACAATAAAAAGTAAATTAAGAATTTGGTGCATGACCATACATTGATTTAAAAAGCATTTAAGTATTATTTATTCTAATACTTACTATTATATTTCATACTGATCGATTTTCTTTAATATTCATATCTTAAAATGTTCGTCACCAAATAGATGTGATTATTCCTATCAACAAAATAAAATGAATAATGTTCTTTATAATCACGTAAAGTAAGGAATTGCTTAAATAGCCATCAGATTCACAGTTCTTGTGCTAGGGGAAGAAGTAAATAAGTATATTAATTCATTGATAAAAATTCTGAATAGAGCCCAATGCTTTATTAACATGATGCAGGTTCTGAATCCAGCCCAATGCCTTATTAAGATGGTCGTGATTCTGAATCCATCTCAATGTGTTATCAATATTCTGAATCCCGCTAAATTCCTTATTAAGATGATCGAGATTCTGAATCCTGCCCAATGCGTTATTAAGACGATCGAGATTCTGAATTACGTCCAATGCGTTATTAAGATGATTAAGATTTTGAATACAGCCCAATGCCTTATTAAGATGGGCGAGATTCTGAATCCATCCCAATGTGTTATCAATATTCCGAATCCCGCTAAATTCCTTATTAAGATGATCGAGAATCTCAAGCCAGCCCAATGCGTTATTAACATGATCGAGATTCTGAATCCAGCCAAATGCGTTATTAACATGATTGAGATTCTGAATCCAGCCCAATGCGTTAATAGACAGTTTTTGCATACCATATTTTGGACGTCCGTCAGCTTTTATTAACTAGCGTGCATGCTCATAGGGAATTGCGCATGCGTATCTGTAATAATGTTTCCTATGAGCATGGCGCTAGGGAATAAAAGCTAACGGACATCCAAAATACGATATGCAAAAACTCTCTATTAACATGATCTAGATTCTGAATCCATCTCAATGCGTTATTAACAAAAGTTCTATCTCGGTTTTTTTTTTTTTTTTTTTTCAGTAAATTAGAAAACATCGAATAAAAAGTTTTTTTTAATATATAAGTGTTTATTTAAAAAAGAAATTGGAGCATAACCAATTTTGGTGTTTTCATTTTTTTTTTCCGTATCTTAGAGTAGAATATGATATTATTTCAAAAAGAATAAAACGACTTATATTTCTAGTGTGATATTTCTGAGCAGTTTTTTTTTTTTGCAAGTTTATTGTTATTGAATATTAGAATAGATTGAAAAATAACGTCATATCGATCTCATAAAAAAGCTAAAAAATGTGGAGTGTTAACGATGTTTACACTTACAATAATTTTATTATATTGCTAATTATTATCATAATTCAATTAACTTTATTGAATTAAATTTCTGCAGTAAAAGCAAAATTTATCTGAATTAAATTTCTCCAGTAAAAGCAAAATTTATCTGAATTAAATTTAAATTTAAATAATTCATATATATATATAACTACTTTATTTGAAGTATTCATCGTGTCTGCGATATTTTTTCAGAAAATTATGAATTGTTATTTTGAGAAATTTTGCAATTTTAATTAAACATTTGTCTGAGGCTTAAAATGCCAAAAGTTCAGGCACAAACAAGAAAATGATTAAATTATTCTAATATGTTTATATTAGTTTATAGTGTGTATTAATATTAGTTATTCTAATATGTTTAACTAATTGAATTTTATCTACACTCATACAGAATGACTTTTTAAAAAAAATAATTATATATTACTGAATAAATATTCTCTCTCTTAAAAATAAATATTAAAACTTTTCACAGTAAAAATATTTTAATTCAAAACTCAGTGAAGGTAGAATTTGTAACGTATTTTGCATTACAATTCAAAAGAGATTAACTAAATTTTTTTTCTGAAATATTTTTACGTTTCTTTCTTAAAAAGGTTACATACCATTGAATGAATAGTAGTATTTGATTCGAAATTTTTGCGAAAGAATTCGAATTATTTTTGAATTTCGTACCTTTGTCCTTATTATAAAAAGTTCTAAAAAAAGATATCCTAGTGAAAAATAATTATTCAAGTTTTGAACGTTCTTTTCTAAGTGATAAAAAATAATTTTCTGAGAAGAACAAATTTCCAAGATTATAATTTTATTCTTGTATAAAAAAACTGTATTTTAATGAATTGTTGATGTCCATTTTTATAGATATAAAAAAAAAGAATTTTATGCGCGAATTAGTAAAAAAGAGATACATACGATTTTCATTTACAGAAAATAGGTTTATTAATAAAACTTCAAAATTTTTAAATTAATATATTTTCTTAGATTATTAAATTCATTAGAAACTATATAGTAGCAATTTTTTCTCACGGGAAGAGTTTTGGCATTTTATTCCCAGGAGAGAGGAAAGTATATTCTTCGTCCAGTACATAATAACGACCTATCACTCAAATTTGACAGCAGATAAGCAGTGTTGTGGGTAGTTCTATTATATGTAATTATAATTTTGTACTAATGAGAATAACCTGTCACTCAAATCTGACAGCAGATATTCGGCATCATGTATGATGACACTCATAAAAATTAGCGAATATCTGTGCGACCTTCACAGGTCGAAATAATTGCAGGTTGAAAATGGACTACACCATTAGTTGTTGCTTTCTGATTGGTGATAGACCACGAGCTGAGAAATGTCTACTCCAATTAAGGTATGCCACAAACCAGACAATTAAATTAGACATAGACTCGAGAACTCTGAAAAATCTCCAACCTTGAAGTGAAGTGTATTTGTGATTTTATTGTGATTAAATTTAATCTTTAATCTTTATTTCTTTGTATAATAATCCAAAGGTCATTCATATATATATATATATATATTAATCAAGCTAAGTAAATATAACATACATATTCTAGTTTTAAAAAATACATTTTGGAAAATATCGTTAAATATTCTAGACAGTTGCTGACTTCTCATAAATATTGTATACGTCTAGGGGCTTTTATTAAATACGTCTACGTATATACGTCTAGGGCTTTTTATTAAATTACTTAAAATATTAAGTTAATTTTCAATCATCCTTTTAGTGAAACTTAATATTTGATTTCCCCGCTGAAAATATTCTAATACTAAAAATATTGTTTAATGTATATTTATATTTAGTTAAAATATTTATAGTTATATTTTGACTGCTTTCCTATTATCACAATTGAAGCAAATTAAAAATGATAAATGAATATATTTTTCTTAATAAGGAACTTATTAAATTTTAATAGTTTATAATGAAAATAGATGTTAAGATAAAATAAATTTAAAAAGTATTTTAATTTTATGTAATGTAATTTGACGTCAATTGTATTTCATACTGAGCTGATATCATTTTTGCAACCGTTCCACAGAATTGACTTCATGTTGGATAATGTATCAGCTAAATGTGTTTGTCATTTTTATGATATGTAACATCATAACGGTAGCTTAACAATATCAATAAGAGGATAATGTTTTCTAGAACGACTATGAGAGGTAATTGTCATATATTCACTTGTCGGTTTAGATGAGAGTAAGGAAATTTCAATTAATCTATCTAACTGACGATGCGAAACACTGCCATAATCTCACAATCTGCTGGTTTTTTAAAGATATGATTGTAACACACAGTATCTGTTTGAATTAAACATTTGTCTTTCTGCATGTTAGTCAGGGAGTAATACGAAAGCAACCAGGATGGCCCTTTTTTCCATTAGAAATCAATAAAATTCTTTTTTGCTTTATTTATTCAATGTAAATCTTTTCCATTTAAGCCCAATCTATATTTCTAAACACCAATATTTACCTCATATGGAAGAGTACTTTAAATTTAACATGATAATATAAAGAGAAATCCAATTTATTTTATCAGATTCTAGTGTAATTTTTGCCCTACTATGCCACCCCGAACATAGAGGAAGTTCCAAATATAGGATTTGAAAATGTCCTAGAATTTTCAATAAAAAATAGATACCATCAGACTAGGTTAAATATTTTATAGTAATTTCATGGCCATCATTGCTGCTTTACAGCTGCTGTTGCATCCCTTTTGATTTTGATTTTTTTACTGTTGGGTTAACTTTCTTGTGGACCTTTTTTAACTTATCTATGGTGTCTATTTCCCCGTCATGTATCCTAGAGTTTTCAAAGTTATGGATTTTAAGCTTTTAAGAGCCTTTCTAAATAATCCCAGCTTCAGAATAAAAAAATGAAAATATCCCTGAAGCTTTTTTTAAAGTAGAGTAAGGGAATTAAATCCTTATATATTTATAAACGTAGACACCACACACACACACACATATATATATATATATATATATATATATATATATATATTGGGTTGGCAAATAAGTGACTGTGGATTTTGTCAATAGATGGTCTTAGTACATCCTTTTGTTTTGTCAATGTGTTCAA